>CAHIKZ030004400.1:407500-670000 GCA_903632075.3 Acanthosepion pharaonis
TTCTCCTAGACCAGTTGCCATCCAATGCTATAGAACCCAGACTGTCCTGCTATTTACCCATAGCTGGAGGTAGAGGAAGAGGATTAATACCTTTCCCAAGTGTATTAGCATGTAACTGCATTTAATGGATTCGACTGGAAAGCGAACTCGAAATATTATTACAAATATATATATATATATATATATATATATATAGAGAGAGAGAGAGAGAGAGAGAGAAAGAGAGAGAGTTAGAGAGAGAGAGAGTTAGAGAGAGAGCGAGAGAGAGAGAATTAATATAAGTAAAAGTTTGTCACTGAGCTGATTGATCAGCATCCCGACTCCAGAGCTTCGTAGACGTGCACGTCTGCACACTCTTCAGAGGGTATGAGCAATTGACTGCTTATATTTCTTGTGTTATCTTTTTTATGCATTTTTCTTTAGTGAAGTTTTGTTGTGGGTTCATTTTTAAGGAGTAGTTAAATTGTATTGATTCCATGTTGATGCAAAATAGTGTTTTTTTTTTGTTTTTTTCTAAGAAAATATGAGAGCAGAATTGAAAAAGGGCTCAACCAAGTATAAAAATATGCAAAAGTCCTCAAATGAAAATGATTTTTCAGGAGCTAAGGCAGTAGCGATATCATAGATAACATGAACCTAAAAATGCTGGCAGTTTGGTGTCGTCTTGTTTTGTTTGAATTTTCAAAACCAAGAAATTACAAGAAAAACGTTTGTTCGGTCAGATTTTGCCTGGGATGGTGCTTAAAATTTCCTGCCCCTAACAGGAAGGGAATTTTTTTTTTTTATTTGGAAGGGGGTTGAATTGAGAAATGTTCAGACAATCCACATATATAGATACACACATATAGATTGATTAAAAACAATGAAAAGGTCTGTCTGTTTAATTTTTTTTTTTATATTTTTCCAATTTTCGGATAAAGTGTTCACACTTTATCCGAAAATTGGAAAAATATAAAAAAAAAAATTCTGCTAGAAATTGTGGCTAAACTATCCGAAGTTCATATATTGAGATTTTTGTTCAAGTATTTTCGAAATGCGAAATCTCAGAATCGAGTTCGAATTGAAGTTGGATTCGTAACATTCAGCTACGCGCAAATATCCTTGGGAAAGATATGAATCCGTCTCTTCTATCCAACACCCAACCCAAAGGATTGATTGAATAGCAGGATAGATTGTGTTCTATAACATTCTTTTGCAAACAGTCCACTACAGAAACGGAACCTACTGCAAGAAAATCTGCCTAGTCAATCATGAATCGAAAGAGACATGATCGCCCAGCTTAACTGACTTTCGATTATTGCATTTATTATAAAGAACTACACAGACACCACATTGGTTCTTGATAATGACTGTGACAGTCGGAAGGTCTTGAACGAAAATAACAAAATATGATCTTCAAATAATTTACTTACGACTACAAGCAGAATATTCAATAACGCATCCAAAATTTTAAAAATATAATAAAATATTAAGTAGATATACGTTTTTTAATCGAACTTGTTTGGATAAATGCCTGCTACCTAAAAATATATCTTTTACATATCATATTCTAACTCCTAGGCTATCGAAACCCGGCAGGGAGAAAGGCGAGGTTTTATATATATATATATATATATATATATATATATATATATATATATATATATATATATATATATATATATATATATATATAACCTCGCCTTTCTCTGCCTTCCTATATATAACCTGCCGGATGTCGATAGCCTAGGGGTTAGAATCTACTGATACCAAATCGGGCGGGTTTCGATCCCGGCTTGAAGTGTTTTAGCCACACTGATATGCTGCGAAACTGTCTGTGGGTGACTATATATATATAACCGATGGGTTGGTGGTAGAATCTCTGACTGACACCAATTCAGTCGGGTTTCGATCCTAGTTAGAGGCAATCGGATGTCTAGCCACACTGAAGAGCTGCGAAACAGTCTGTCTGTGGATGACTTTATTGGCTCCTGAAAAAAATTAATTTCAGTTGAGCTCTCTGGGGAAGAGGTGTGGGTTTGTAAACAGTGACTATTATAGCTGGTATAGCGAGACTCTTCGGCGAAAGTGAATTGAGTCACTGTCGGTCACTGTGTGTGTTTATTTAAAAATAAATACGCTGAAATTCACCTTCATCCCTGCTGACGGCTTAGTGGTAGAATCTCGGACTGACGCCAATTCAGTCGGGTTTCGATCTTAGCTAGATACACTGAAGAGCTGCGAAACAGTCTGTCTGTGGATGACTTTATATATATGTAAATATATATTTATGCATACTAGCAGTTTAACCCGTTTTTCATCGGTTCTTTCATTACTGGGAATTTTTACCGTTCCATTGGAGGATTTAAAGTCAGCCTACCCGAAAATGAATATTAGTAACGACATTTGGGTGCAGCTGAGGCATATCCCTAAATTGGGGTCTGGTGGGAAAAAATTTGAATTGGAGTTGGCTCTGAAAAGGGAACTGTATAATAATGAATAATATTATTGTAATAATTAAAACTATTTATTTTTCTTAAAGTTTTCATGAAAGACATATATCCACCAACAGATAATAAATAATAGAACGTTACTGAGAGTTATAATGGACAGGAAATAGTGGAGAGCCATTGTCGGCAAAATTTGGACTCAACACCGGCACTGAAGAATTATCTTTTAAACAAAAATAAATTTAATCGAAATCGGATGAAAACTGTAGAAATGCATAAACAACATCCGATAACACATACATACATACACACATTTTTGAGAATTATAGATATTGATATATATGGGGATGACTCTCTCTCTCTCTCTCTATATATATATATATATATATATATATATATATATGAGGGGAAGAAAGTGTTCTTGTTAAGCGTTTTGTCCTTTCAGACTTTATCGGACTAAAGTAGTTTTTACGGAGAGGGGACGCTGAGAAATTTAAATTATTTTTTTTTCACTTTAGTCCTATGAAGTCCTAAATGACGAAATGCGTCGCACGAAAACTTTTTCCAGTATGTCTTAGATGTCCCTAAAACTCTTCTTGATATACAAAAATGTGTATATCGCCTCCCTATATACATTTCTTTGTGCAACATTTTCTCAGAAATAGACGAGTGATGTTCATAGCGACCCATTCCCAAGAATATGCCAGAATCAAAAAATAATCATAAAATCTTTCTTTCTTTTTTTTTTTTTTTTTTGTAAGGCGTTGTAGTCAGGCTGAGAACTTTTCGGCACTTCCTTGTATTTCAAGCGCCACACACTGAACATATCCTTAGAGACGTATCAAAAGTACATATTATTATCGTATGACTGAATAAGCCTGTTATTTTCCACGGTAATACACAAATATTTTAATAATATTTATCTGTCGTCATGGTAGTGCCAAAGGACGAGAGAAGCGACGATTATCTCACATATTGTTTCTTCTGACAATCTAAAACAAGAGAAAAGTCAATATTCTTTTGAAAGTAGACAACATGGATGCCAGTCAGGGCGGCAAAATATAATTTCTTTGGGGGTGAAGTAGGTGTGCGCGTGTATTTTTATAAGTTAATTTTGCATTGTTTATATTGTTTTGCCATTAGGTTTTAATGTATATTCTTTTTTGCTTCTGATTTTCTGGATTTGAAAAAAAAATTGAGTAAACAGAAAAATTGTTGCTAAGGCATTTTTCTATATTTTTCGTTCAGATTTTATCTTTGGAGACACAGCAATTACAAATTATGGATGTAATGGTATATATATATATATATATATATATATATATATATATATATATTGCTTGTAAATATAATTTGATATATTTTATCGATATGCGCATATCTACACACGCACATAAGAGTGCCTGATTGTGTCGGGGTTGTTTGCATATATATCATTTGTTTTATTTTTGCCCTTCAGTACTTCAAGATAATGACAAAGTTTAATCTGGCAAACAGCATCAAATTAAGATTTTCGTCTTATTTTTCATGAAATTTAATCCTCAAATATGTTTATATTTTTACTATTTTGCCGTATTCCAGTGTTTATAATATTTTTCAGTATCTGCATGAAATCATGCGTAATGTTATTTACACAAATTTGTAGAATTGTCTGAACACGAAGCAGATAGAGAAGTGAACATTATCTATCTATCTATCTATCTATCTATCTGTCACACTCTTCATATGCATATGTCACGCTCTGAACATCTATCTATCTATGACACGATCCATATTCATTTATCCCGCTCTGTGCATCTATCTATCTATCTATCTATCTATCTATCTATCTATCTATCTATCTATCTACTATCTCTTCATATGCATATGTCACGCTCTGAACATCTATCTATCTATGACACGATCCATATTCATTTATCCCGCTCTGTGCATCTATCTATCTTATCTATCTATCTATCTATCTATCTATCTATCACGCTTTTTACATCAATTTATCACATTCTTCATATCACTCTGTCACGCTCTATAGGAGTAGGTAGGCTTTCCTACCGCCCGGTCAACACTCCTCTCCCTTCTCTTGGACATGAGTAGAGGCTTACGCCTTGTTTCTTGTTTAGGAAGGAGTTTCCGGTACTCTCTCTCTCTCTCTCTCTCTCTCTCTCTCTCTCTCTCACTGGCCTCTGTATCTCCAGTTGCCTTGAACTATCCACTTCTCTTCTCCTCATCCTTTCTTCTATCACTCCTCTCTGAACTTGCTCCAAATTTTCTGTAACCCCTTGCGTCCTAGTGGCTTTCCGCCTTGCTTGGGGTGAAACGCTTAATATATATATATATATATATATATATATATATATATATATATATATATATGTCTATCACACTATCCATATCCATCTGTAACGCACTTTTCATCTGTCTGTCTGTCTGTCTATCACACTATCCAATATTGCTGACTTATCTGGGCAGATAATCCTCACTGTCCAGCCTCGAAAGAGTTCAAAAGCGCTTATGCAGTCTTGGGGGTGATGAATTATTCTCCAAATTGCAATCCTTATTCCACATAAGAAATGTTGCCAACAATCTTCGTATTCACCTGTCACACGCAGTACATCTATCTATCTATCTATCTATCTATCTATCTATCTATCTATCTATGAAATACTTAACTTCCTCTGCCATGCTCTATCTTTGCAAGAATAAGATCAGACCAAGAATGGAGTATCACTGCCATATCTGGGCTGGTGCGGCCTAATCCTCGCTGTTCAACCTCGATAGAGTTCAAAAGCGCTTATGCGGCCTTGTGGGTGATAAATTAATCTCCAAATTGCAATCCTTATTCCACGTACGAAATGTTACCAGCATGTTACTATGGTATCGCTTCGAACGAGTTAAATTACTTAGTTCCACCAGCTCAGTTCATCATAGCTAGCGATTAGAATTAATTTTTGTATAATAAATAGTCATCTCCATAAAGCTTAGATCATTGGTCTATAATAAACCACCTAATGCTGCGCCATGTTCACGGTGACAAATGATTCCTATTCCCTTCGTGTAAAAGTTCCACTCAGAGAGCTTTTTCCATAGAACTGTTGAGATGGAATGCTTAGTTGACAACAAAAAAATAGGTCTCATAATGTCATGGGTCCTTACCTATAAGTACAGAATGAACTCTTCCTAACACTATGTATACTACGCCTCTCAAGAGAGAGGGACAAATCAAGCCGATCTTTTCGACTTGATGGTCGAACTCTCTGCTTTTCAGCAGAAAGGAGCCCGGACGAGGTTCCGCCGAAGGGCAGAGTCTCGTTCGGGGTGAATGACCTGCTCTGATCTCGTTTTTACGAGTCATACGGGCATATTTTTGGCTGAGCCTACGGCTCAGGAAACCCACGATAAAAATGACCTTGTGTCGCATGCAACCCTCGTGGGGGGTGGCTAGATACCAAATCAAGCCGATCTTTTTCGACTTGATGGTCGAACTCTCTGCTTTTGAGCAGAAAGGAACCCGGACGAGGTTCCGCCGAAGGCAGAATCTCGTTCGGGGTGAATGACCTACCCTGATCTCGTTTTTACGGGTTCTACGGGCATATTTTTGGCTGAGCCTACGGGCTCAGGAAACCCACGATAAAAATGACCTTGTGTCGCATGCAACCCTCGTGGGGGTGGCTAGATACTGAATCACGGTCGATCTTTTCGACTTGACGGTCGAACTCTCTTCTTGAGCATTGAAAGGAACGATAAAAAGGTTCATGCAAGAGGAACAGAATCGAAGAATTTCGTTCCGCCGGGGTGAATGACCCAGGAAACCCCTATCTCGTTTTTACGAGTTATACGGGCATATTTTTGGCTGAGCCTACGGGCTCAGGAAACCCACGATAAAAATGACCTTGTGTCGCATGCAACCCTCGTGGGGGGTGGCTAGATACTGAATCAAGCCGATCTTTTCGACTTGACGGTCGAACTCTCTGCTCTTGAGCAGAAAGGAACCCGGACGAGGTTCCGCCGAAGGGCAGAATCTCGTTCGGGGTGAATGACCTACCCTATCTCGTTTTACGAGTTATACGGGCATATTTTGGCTGAGCCTACGGGCTCAGGAAACCCACGATAAAAAATGACCTTGTGTCTATGCAACCCCTCGTGGGGGGTGGCTAGATACTGAATCAAGCCGATCTTTTCGACTTGACGGTCGAACTCTCTGCTTTTAAGCAGAAAGGAACCCGGACGAGGTTCCGCCGAAGGGCAGAATCTCGTTCGGGGTGAATGACCCTACCCTATCTCGTTTTTACGAGTCATACGGGCATATTTTTTGGCTGAGCCTACGGGCCCAGGGGAAACCCACGATGAAAAAATGACCTTGTGTCGCACCCTCGTGGGTGGCTAGCAACCCTCGTGGGGGTGGCTAGATACTGAATCAAGCCGATCTTTTCGGTTTGACGGTCGAACTCCTCTGTTTTTGAGCGAAAGGAACCCGGACGAGGTTCCGCCGAAGGGCAGAATCTCGTTCGGGGTGAATGACCCACCCTGATCAGGTTTTTACGAGTCATACGGGCATATTTTTTGGCTGAGCCTACGGGCTCAGGAAACCCACGATAAAAATGACCTTGTGTCGCATGCAACCCTCGTGGGGGTGGCTAGATACTGAATCAAGCCGATCTTTTCGGCTTGACGGTCGAACTCTCTTTTTTGAGCAGAAAGGAACCCGGACGAGGTTCCGCCGAAGGGCAGAATCTCGTTCGGGGTGAATGACCTACCCTGATCTCGTTTTACGAGTCATACGGGCATATTTTTGGCTGAGCCTACGGGCTCAGGAATCCCACGATAAAAACGACCTTGTGTCACATGCAACCCTCGTGGGGGGTGGCTAGATACCGAATCAAGCCGAGCTTCTCGGCTTCACGGTCGAACTCTCTGCCTCTGAGCAGTGAGGAACCCGGACGAGGTTCCGCCGAAGGGCAGAGTCTCGTTCGGGGAGAAATGACCAACCCGATCTCGTTTATACGGGTTATACGGGCATATTTTTGGCTGAGCCTACGGGCTCAGGAAACCCACGATAAAAATGACCTTGTGTCGCATGCAACCCTCGTGGGGGGGGCTAGATACCGAATCAAGCCGATCTTTTCGGTCTTGACGGTCGAACTCTCTGCTTTTGAGCAGAAAGGAACCCGGACGAGGTTCCGCCGAAGGGCAGAATCTCGTTCGTGGGGGGGGTGAATGACCTTCGGTCGAACCTCTGCTTTTGAGCAGAAGGAACCCGACGATCCGTCTCGTTCGGGGAGAAATGACTCTGATCTCGTTTTTACGAGTCATACGGGCATATTTTGGCTGAGCCTACGGGCTCAGGAAACCCACGATAAAAATGACCTTGTGTCGCATGCAACCCTCGTGGGGGGTGGCTAGATACCGAATCAAGCCGAGCTTCTCGGCTTGACGGTCGAACTCTCTGCCTCTGAGCAGTGAGGAACCCGGACGAGGTTCCGCCGAAGGGCAGAATCTCGTTCGGGGAAATGACCATCCCGAACACGTTTATACGGGGTATACGGGCATTTTTTGGCCGAGCCTACGGGCTCAGGAAACCCACGATAAACTCGGCCTTGTGCCACATGCAACCCTCGTGGGGGCTAGATGCCGAATCAAGCCGAGCTTCTCGGCTTGACGGTCGAACTCTCTGCCTCTGAGCAGTGAGGAACCCGGACGAGGCTCCGCCGAAGGGCAGAGTCTCGTTCGGGGAGGTTGACCAACACGATCCTGTTTATACGGGTTCTACGGGATTTTTTTGGCCGAGCCTACGGGCTCGGGAAACCCACGTTAAACTCGGCCTTGTGCCACGTGCAACCCTCGTGGGGGGGGGCTAGATACCGAATCGAGTCGAGCCGATAGTAGTTCACTCCAAACCAGACTGACAGTCATACTAACACCTTCCACATCTTGTATTATTATTTCATGTAATATACCTTCGTTATTTCTACTCTTGTGTTCGTGTTGTTCTTCCTTGGTCCTAACCTGGACCATCACATAATTTAACCGTTGAACTAGCTAAATGCAACCGTGTGTTCAATCTAATAGTTACTTTTTTTGCCTGTGGAACTCCCTTTCGATGACTTGTTACTTTATTACATCAAGAGTAGCATGATTTCAGTTTAGATATTTCAAAATCCAATATCTTAATTGATTTCAACTTGTGTGCATATTTATTCTCAAAAGTTGAAATTTTATATATATATATATATATATATATATATATATACTCATTTCACCCCAAGCAAGGCAATAATAATGCCACTAGGATTCCAGAGAAGAGAATGAGAATGGGAAGACTTTATGAGAAGGAACCGAAAACCCAATCCCAAGAGGAGATAACCTCTACTCCTGATGAAAAGACGTGAACCAGGCGATTGAAGAACCTATCTACTTATATTGAAAAGTCCAGTGCCAACCGATATCTATCGTACATGTCCTTGTAATGTGGACTTCTTACGCCCCTCACTCTTAGAACAGTCACACCCAGAAGCCCACCACGGTGAGGGGATCTTGGGGCTTGCGTTGGAGAACTATCAGCATAAAAATCGACGATCCAAATAAATCTCATAACAAATTGGAATTTTGAAGCTTTATGGAGATGACTGTATAATATATAAGATATCATTTTCATCTCTATGATTGCCTAATATATATATATATATATATATATATATATATATATATATATATATATATATATATGTATGTATGTATATATAAAGAAAGAACAGTAAGATATATAATCCAGTGTATATATATATATATATATATATATATATATATATATATATAATTATTTATTTAAAAATATGATTCCAAATCGCTACATAAGAGATCTCATGTTTCAAAACAAGAGCCGAAAACTTCAATATAATCCTTTAAATTAAATTGAGTTTAAATTAAAAATAAAAATGGGCTCCGTTCCATCTTCAAGCGAAATTATTGTTGGAATAACGTATATCTGAAATTTACTTGTTTTAAAAATTGAAATCAAAATCCCCATAGTAACAGCTAGGGCGAATTGTCTAAATTGGGTAGGCGAGTGTAGGGTGTTAATAATAAGTAGCGGTATAGAGATACTTTCAAGGTGTCAAGTCGGGGAAAGGTGGGGGTGTCAAAAATGAAACGGAAGATGTATTGGCCATCGTCTAATTTGCTTGTCTATGGAGATTTATTTATTTTATTTTATTTTATTTTATTATGAAAGGGAATTGTGCATATAAAAAAAAAAAGAAAACTTTCGTAACGTTTGTTTTTTGACGACTTTATAAAGGGTTATCTTATATGTAAGGTATTTAAACTACTAATTTAGGCTATGGATTATGAAGGGTGTTATGTTGTATGCATGTTTGTAGTTAATTATTCCTACTATGAATCTGATGATTGGGCTATTTGTTAAACAGGTTATATAAATTTATATATATATATATATATATATATATATATATAGAGAGAGAGAGAGAGATATAAAAGCCACTAAGACACAAGGGGTTATATGTTGTGGAAGAATTGGAAACAGAAACATTTATAATGAGTGGGAAGCGGAAAGAATAACCAGGAAAACAGTAGGAAGAGATTAATATTTAAATTTGGGTGGAAATTAAAATTGGTTGGAAAGCATCGAGCCAGAAGGGAATTCCACAAGTCAGAAGTGCGAGAAAAGAAACTGTTAGCATAGAATTTACGGCTACATCTAGCCACCTTAACTGTAAATTGATGAGATCTCGACGCCTGTCTAGTCCTGCCCTTAAATTTTAAGAGTCTAGGTATCTTAGCGAAGAGCTCATCCGAACAATTACTATAAAAGTAATTTCAAGAAAGACACAGAGAGGCAACCTTATGGCAGTGGGAAAGTGACTGAAGCCGAGCTGCCAGATCAGAACCAATAATATTGCTGATTTTTCTTCAGATTTTATCAAGGAGCTCAAGATAAATAGCAGGAGCACCGAGCCATATGTGGCAGCAATATTGTATACTAATGTTGCATCTAATTTTCCCTCAGAACGATTCAGTATTAGGTGGCGACCTTTGATCTAAGCTTTATGGAGATGACTATTTATTATACAAAAATTAATTCTAATCACTATAATTCAACTAAGAAATATACAAGTTACAGTAATGTTGCGTCTTATCGTCCTTAAGAAGTGTTCAGTAGTAGGTAATATGTTATAGACCAATGAGCGAACGCAATTTTTGAAAATAGAAGAAATGATATTTGCTAACAATTATACCACGGCGAAGATACAAAATCTATTAGTATTTACAATAAATATCCGAAAACAAATGATTGAAGGATTATTAGAAAACAGTAACTATACCTACACTATTATATTAGTGATTAAAGAAAAATAGAATTATTACAGTTGTCATAATGTTATTCCTTTTATCTGTGTTGGAAAAACGGTAATTTTTGTTTTCTTAGTAATTTTAAGCCCGAAGTAAGATATTCTTCAGGAATATTCCACGTTTGAAAACGGGCTAAAAATTGAATCATTTCGAACGCTAATAAAATGAACACATTTTATTTATCAAGTACACGGAGATGTTTCATTGAGGCTGAAATGGATTGTCGGCTATGATGGACACATCTTGATAAACGAACATCCACCGCGTTTGGAAGACGGTATTAATTAAGTAGAAATACGCAGGCAGAAAGGGAATCTAAAAATTGATTTCGGTTTTCAAAAACGATTTACATCTGAAGAACTATTACATCCCAAGAAAATAGTATCATCAATTGGAATAAATATCCCTGTGGATGACAATATATACGCACCCGAAACTTAAATTCGGTTGTGCACACAAGTGCGAATTTGTAAACAATGACTATTACTATTAATATTACAAGGCTCTTCTCCATCCCTGAATTGAGCATTGTCAGTCACTGGCGTGTTTCTTCACAGAGTAAATACGTAAAAATTCGCCTTTCTTTCAATCAATGGCTTAAGAGGGAAAATCTTCGACTGTTGCCGAATCAGTCGGGTTTCGATCCCGGCTTTAACCAATCGGATGTCTAGCCACACTGATGAGCTGTGAAACTGGGAAACAGTTTGTCTGTGGACGAATATATATATATATATATATAATAATGTCATTCACAGAGTGACTGTTTCGCAGCTCTTCAGTTAGGATAGAAACTCAACTGAATTGCCGTCGGCGCACGGCAGGGATGAAGATGAATTTTAGCGTATTTATTTTTAGATAAACACACAGTGACCAACAGGACTCAATTCGCTTTTGCCGTATATCAGCCGTAACAGTCACTGTTTACAAACCCACATTTCCTCCCCAGGAGACTATATAATGTCAACCCACATTTCCTCCACAAGAGCCTATATAATGTCATCCACAGACATCTTCAGTGTGGCCAGACGTCCTCTAGTTAGGATCGAAACCCGACTTAATTGGCGTCATTCGGAGATTCTACCACTAAGCCGTCGGCAGGTATGATGGTGAATTTTAGCGTATTTATTTTTAGATAAATACAGGGTGACCGACAGGACTCAATTAGCTTTTGCCGAAGAGTCTCGCTATATCAGCCGTAATAGTCACTGTTTACAACCCCACATTTCCTCCCCCAGGGAGCTCAACCGAAATTAATTTTTCAGGAGCTATGGTTGTTACTACTCGATTTTGTGTAATGCCATCGCTTGTCTGATCTTCAAATATCGGCAGCACAGACGTGTTATTTAATCCTATTATGGTCTTACATTCTCTTGTAATATATGGTGTAAATTTGAGCGCCTCTTGCGCTACAGTAATATTTTGTGACTTCTTTGTTGATTCTTAAGGCTTACCTTATTCAGATAGACGCGGCCGTATTTATTACACGTTCGATAAAATACTGCGTCAACATTCTCAGTTGGAATTAAATCAAGACCTTTCCGAACATCTTTCTTGAGCATTCCATGTTCAACAAAGTGCAGTCTTACAGCTAGATCACGTTAAAACCCCGGTTCTTGTGTGATCACAGAAGTTAAGCAACACCAAGATTGGGCAGTGCCTAAATGAGTGCCCGCTTAGGAATAACAGGTGTTGTAAGCTTGAAAAATGCGAGTGGAGTAATGGATAACGGTTCAGAATTGGAAATTCAAGAGTGAAGTTCCAATTCATGTCGGGTTCATTATATTCACTTCTGCACAAATACACTTGGGAGAGGTATGAATCCACCTGTTCTACCCCTACCTAAGGGTTAATTAGTAGGACTTGTATCAGTAAAATCATTATCTCCAAAATATTCTTACAATCTAAAAATATTTCTGGCTTTAAATAAACCTGAAAAGGGTTGATTAAAAAAAAAAAAATTAATCGACACATTTTTTTTCGAAGCCTCTTTTAGCATTGTTCACTGCTTTCCTCCGGGATAAGAATCTTGAACAAGATTTTCCCAGTTTTTATTCATAAGTTTAATTATCTCCAGTATGTCCTTGATACAATCTTTATACCTCAATTTCGGTTTGTGTGACGGTCTGTTTCCCCTCGGCCAACTTGCTGTAGGGAGACTGCATCAGGATTCCTCCGTTTCATCATCCTGACCACAGTATGGTAACCGCTGCTTATTTCAAAACTTTAACTACGGTTAAATCAAATTCCATTCCGAGACCATAAACTTATACCCAGGTTTCCGAATGCCTTCTTTTTTATATACCGTGACCCCTCAGGACGTGGGCGATAATAACACTCCACAACTTCTTCAACATTGCATTTCTGTTATTTCTCTGAAGCCATGTTTTGTCATCCATAAACTTAACCCATTAAGCATATTATGAATTGTTCTCTCCCGTCCTTCTTGTCCCATATAAGTATCAGATTTGCCAAGCCCTCTTTCCTCATTATATGCCAGGGAAACCTCAGCTTTCTGATGTTAAGTATTAGTTTCCATTTTCTCCAAAACTTTGTCGTTTCTCAAATGTTCCGTCCACGATATCCTCAGCATTCTTCTGTAGAACTACATTTCTGTTGCTTCAGGTCTCCTCTTCAGCTTTGAAAAAAAAACATCCAGCAATCATTGCCATACAGGAAGACAGATATCACCTAACAGTTTAGTACTCTTTTCTTTGTTTCTAGTGAAATTTTTCTATTCCGTCGTACTGTAAATGCTTCCTTATCTATCCCAATACTTCTTCGGATCTCATTCTGTCCCCTGTTAAGACAATACCCAGATATTTAGATTTCAGCATTTGTTCGACTTGAAATTCGCATTTTAGGCTTATCCTATTGTTACCAACCATGTCTTCTGTATTCTTGCAGTTGATGTTTAATCCCTGCATCACGTTTTTCTTCATTGCCTTCCCTGGGAGATTTTGTAGCTTTCTTTCTGTGTCTGCTATCAACACTGCGACACTTGCATACCTTTTTTTTCTAAGATTGTGGCCGTTAAAAATGAATCCCGGTGGGACTTCTAGTTGTTTCAGAATCACCTCGCTGTATAAGATGAATAAGTCTGGTGAGAAGACACATCCTTGTCATACAGCCCTTTCTATTTTTGTGTATCTGCTGAACTCATTTTCTGTCCATATGCAGGCCGTTTGCTGATTAGACTAATATCTTTCCCAAATATATGAAGATTGTTGAGCAGTTGCAAGAGATCTTTGTGGCGTTCTTTATCGAACGCCTTCGCGTAATCTGTAAGACACAGGCACACGTCCTTCTGCATTTATACTGCTCTTTCTAATCGTCCAGTTGACTGATATTTTTGCCATGTTTAGGGATTGTGTTTTTTTTATTACTAACATTATTTTGATTAGTTTCTTGTAAATAGTTTTGTACATCTTTGTAAATAATCATTAGGGCAAAATTTAAATTTTTTTTCTTTATTCCCCTTCCCCCACAGACAAAAATTTACATATCTGGTCTAGTTAGTGTTACGGTTTTTTGGGTATATACTATATATAACTAGTGAGCGAGTCAAAATGACTTATTTCCCTTTATAGTCTACCAATCAGGAGCCGCAGAACACTGTATCCGTCGTGTATAAAGGCAGCCATCTTTGTTTTTCCTACCGGAAGACCAGAGCCAACTTGTCAGGCGAACACGACAGAAGGAAGAACTACACTCTGCTGTGATATCCACTGCGAACCTGAACTAAGCTTTCCTACTGTCTCCGAAATATTCACTGCCAACCTCTGGATTCTATACTCGAAGACGACCGTCATGAAAATGTCTAACAGTTAGGACTTTCATAGAGACAATGAGGTATTATGGTGGATGTAGTAAGAAAGGTAAGTAAGAATGTGTTGTCTTGGCGTAAGGAATACTGTTGTCTGTCTGAGTTAGTGTTTGTGGCTACCTAATTTTAAAGTTAAGACATATGAAGACCGACCATTATCCCCATTCCTCCCTTTGGCCTTATGCCACATTTTGTATAATTTATACATATAAATATCGTATTGATTTTTTTTCTGATAATATTCTTAGCATAAATATCGCGTTCCTTATTCCAATGTCTTTGACAAACACGCAGTTCTTGTTCTATTTCCGTTCTCATTCTGCTCTTGATTGAATGGGTGATTTCGGCAAGAGGCCTATTTGTCATATTTACAGTATTACCCAAAATACTCGACCTTTTCAACAACCTGCAATTTGCGGCCATACGCATAAATATTTGGCTCACAGTCGGCACTACCTGGAGTGGGTTGGTGCATGACGGTGTTTTATTTCAGGCCTAATGCGTTAGAGCTCATCCGTTACCTGCAGCCGGGAATGAATACGTAAAATTTTGCATATTACTCTGGGAAAGGGCAACTAAGATATTAAACTTCAGCGTAGGGGAATCGCATATACCGATGACAATAGAATGTGTTAGCAAAAATCAAATATCAATATCAAACTCGTTGTTCGATATTTGATGTAGAAAACATGGGAGCCTCCTTTAAAATCCATCAACAAAAATCATAGTGAATAAAAATGTGAACAGAATCGGCACTCTTATCTCGCCTTACTAAACACCACTTTAAAACAAAATTGGATAACATAGATTATCCGCTACGCGAAAACGAGCTTTCATTCCTTCATGGTTACCTCAAATTCTTCAGGACATCCAAGCTTCTTCAGAATCTTCAATAGATAGAGCCTTTCTATTCACAATATAAAACGCATCTCTTGGGTCAAAGAAGACTTGATACAAGGTCATCTACTCCATGTATTTCTCCTACAATTGCCTACAAAATTGATTGTCTGTCGTTCTACAGCCATGAAAAAAAAACACATTCTGTGTCAGAAAGGGTTTAATCAGCAGTGTCTCTGAGAAATCTGCTTCGCAGAATTGCAGAAAGGTTGCCTCCCTGTACCATTTCCATAAATACTTTCATGGTAACTCTTCGGATAAGTTCTTCGGTATGGTGCCTACATTCTTTGAATTTAAGCATGCTAGACTGGCAACGAGGTCTCAGTAATTTACAATTGAATTGGCTAGATCTAATTAGTTCTATGCTGAGATTTTCTTTTCTCATTTGTGGAAGTCTCTTCCGACTCCAAAATTCCAGCCAACTTTAATCTTCGAAAAATTAAAAATGCTATGTCTATCACTTTCAACTGTCTTCCTGATAATTCTTCTTCTGTTCTTGCTTCTTAGTAATGTTTCGATTTTCTAATTCTTCCATACAGAGTAACTCCTTGTGTCTTAGAGGTTTTATTACCTTGCTTAGTTTGAAATCGATTAATATATATATATATATATATATGTGATATGTGTCTTAGGTCGATTAATTTCATTGGTAGACGTTTCCAAATTACTCCTTCTCATATAAAGAGGAAATGCCGTCAGAATTTTTCCATACTTAAATTTCGGAAAAATTTTCATCAAAAATTGTCCAATCTGAGTAAGTTTATTCGTAATTTTAAAAGTCGATCACGATACACACACGCATATATATATATATATATATATATATATATATATATATATGTATGTATATATATATGTGTGTGTATATATATATATATATATATATATATATATATATAAATATAGATAACTAGACTCGTTTTCGAAAAAACCCTCGAATTTTTATTTGCTAATCAAATCAATCTCGAGGGAAAAAAGGTTTTAAAAAAGAAAGAGCTACAAACATGAACTTCTGCCGACAAAAAAATCGCACAGATGCAGGTCTGAAGCCCAAAGAAAAAACCCCGATACGAGTAACAACTAACTAACAAAAGAGAGCCAAACTTTCCCTGACGATCCGTTTAGGTGAAACCTAGGTAGGTTTGTCTGGCTCACTAGGTGTATCTATCTATCTATTATTATCTCTCTCTCTCTCTCTCTCTCTATATATATATATATATATATATATATATATATATATATATATGCCTGTGTGTCTGTTAAAGGCAACTGATATTTTGTGTCGATTAAATTTATTGATCGACTTTTCAAAATTAGGAATATCCCTTCTCAGATCAGGAAGAACTTCGGACAGAAATTGTCCAAATTTCATTTCGGAAGAAATATGACAATTTCCTCCTTGTCCAAGAAGGAATATTCGTAAGTTGAAAAAGTCAATCCATAAAATTAACCGACACAAAATGTCTGTTTTCTTTAATAACATTTGTTCTGTAGAACATTTGCTGCCTAAATACACAGAATCCAAACGCACACGTGCACACACACACGCACACACACTCATATATATATATATATATATATATATATATATTCTGTGTGTGTGTGCGAAAATCAATTGGATATAGAAGTTTTATTTTATTCCAGTGAGGTTTCGCTATTTTACGTGAGCATTTTCAAAAAACAAATAAAAACTGTAAGGAAAAATCACCATGGCAACTCTGTACCTGTAGTGTGGCCTCATTGATATGGTAACGACTTCCTTAGAGATCTTCTTTGCGTTTTTAAAATGTTCACGTGAAATAGAATAATAGTTAACACTAAAGTATTAAATATTCAAATTCCCACAACTGGATTTTTTTTAATCATTTCACCCCAAGCAAGGCAATACAGCCACTAAAACACAAGAGTTTATTAAGTGTGAGAGAATATGAGAAGAAAGCGTTTTCCTCTCATATTCTCTCACCTTCAATAAACTCTTGCGTTTTAGTGGCTGTTTTGCCTTGCTTGGGATGTAATGATTAAAAAAAGTCCAGTTGTGTGATTAAAGAGAGAAAACAATAAAACAACAACAATTAATAAGGCAGAAGATAACGATTGACATTGCATTTAAACTTTGAAGGTCAATGTTGATTAGAAAGCAAAAAGCTGGAAGCGAGTTCCACAAGTGAGAAGTGTGATACAAGAATCTGTTAGCATTAAACTTATGGTTATATCTAGACAACTCAAATGTAAAATGATGAGATCTTACCGTCAGTTAGTTATGTGCCATGTGATACACGCTTTCGATACATGACTGACGAGGCAGATTTTTCCCGCAGTAGTTTGCCATTTCTTTTTTCGTTAGTTGTCATCCAAGGCTATAGAACCCGGTCTGTCCTGCTATTTAGAAGAGGAGGATTCATACCTTTCCCAAGGGTATTAGCAATAAGTATAAGGGATATGATCTCGGCTCTCTGATTCCTCAATCCGAGTCGTTATCCATTACTCCACCGATCAAAGTGTTGATCTCATCAGAACAATTATAATGAAAATAATGACACAGGGAAGCTATGTTACGATTTTCTCATATTACAGTTCTAAAGAGAGACTGGCAAATGCATACTTGCTCACATCTCTCTTTGTGGTTACCTATATAACATTTACACGTGAGAATTGCCGAAATATTCAGTTGTAGATACGTAATCGTAAAACCAATAGAATGAAAACTGTAGTTTTTCGAAATAATGCAAAGATTCTAGAGAAACATTCTAAAACATTTAGAAATATTTTAATAGTTTGATCTATTTTCCAATTTGGACCGTTTTACGATAAACTAACAGGACAGTTGGAAATCAGAAAACGTTTGCAGGCAAAGAAACATTTCTCTCTTTCTCGGAATGTTTTGAACATTAAATAATTTTTTATAAAACAATTGCCTTTATAGAGGTAATGTTAGATTATGTTACACCTGCAAAGAAAATTTTGTTCAAATCATTTTTTTTCTTTTAAGATACGTTAACTGTTTTTTTTTTTTTTTTTTTTTTTTTTTTTTTTTTTTTAGAAACGCGCTTACGTAGATTCGGCTTGTACGTGCGTGTTTGCATAAAATAACAAAGAAGAAACAACATGAAGTAACTTAATAATTTAAATAGCAACGAATTGATGAGACTCAAAGGTTGTCATTAGTTATCTTGCCATTATTTCTGCGAGGCCCAATTCACAAATTAAGAAAGGAAAAACAATGTAACAATAAAAAAAAATTACAAAAAAAAAAAATACAAATATGAAGGAACAAATTAAGAATATTAAAAAGACAACAAAAATAGAAAAAAATAATTGTAAATGAAAGAAAAAGTTCAGAGATAATGATTTTAATCATTTTTACCTGGTTAGTAGGTTCAATTGCAAGTCGAAATGCCACCAATTCTTTACAGGTTTCTGTCTGAAATGTCTGATTAGATTATATCCAGTCGACTGGCGCCTAAACTGTATAATTATTATTGTTATAAATATTATTGTTAGTGTGTATTATTATTACTATTATTGCTTATAATAATAATACTAATAATTTATTGTCTTTACTGTCATTTGCTCGTTTTTATTAATTGTTGTTTTTCTGCAAAATGTCTGTAGTCGTAATCACTAGGGATCGAGTGACAGCATGTTTATTCAAATAGCTAGCATATCTCTCGATAGTTAATGAACTTATCAGACGAAGCATTATAATTAATATTTATTTTGATTAGTATTTATTTTATCTTTATCAACTTTGATCTTTAAAAATTTAAATGCCATGCTAAACGCCATCTTCTCGCGACTTAATTCCAGTTCTTTTATTGTTCTCTCTCTTAAATAATATCTCATATTATTCTAAGTAATCTCATGAGTTTTTATCGTCATGCTTGGGGTTGAAATTATTAAAAAAAAAAATAATCTTAAGTGTGATGTTGGAATAGTAGCAAAGTAGGTTTCTTATATAAAACTTTGTCTTCACGATTTACTAGTAATTTTAAAATATCATTACACATAAAACGAGGATATATTTGATTTCTTTTTTTATAGATAGTATGATGTCTTCACTAACTTCAACGGTGTTATAGTTTGAATTGTCTTAATTTCTCCCTGAATTTCTTATTAATTAAAAATCTTTGTGTTATGGTCCGGTTCCTTGTACCATGGTGATAGTCCAAGGTAGAACCAATAAAGAAGAACTCGAATACGGATATGGAATAACAGATATATTACAAACAGGAATATATACAGAGAGGTAGAAAGTGTTAGTACAAACAATCAGGTTTAGTAGTAATTGTCTGAACGCGACTCTGTTTCAGACTGCCTCTGACTCGACTGACTGACTGACTCCTGACGGACTTCACCTTTACTCCAGACTTCAGACTGAACGGTATTTAGTCACCCACCCCACACACGAGGGGATCATGTGGCACAAGGCCGGTGTAACGTGGGATCTCCGAGGCCGTGGGATCTCCGAGCCCGTGGGCTCGGCCAAAAATATGCCCTTTGAAACCGTATAAACGGGTTCAGGGTCGGTTTACCCCCACCGGAAGAGACTCCACCCTTCGGCGTAGCCTCGTTCGGGTTCCTCCCCGCCCGAAGGCAGAGAGTTCAACCGATCAGCCGGTCAGCCGGTCGCCCGACTTCAGACTGAACGATATTCAGTCACCCTCCCACGAGGGCGTCATGTGGCACAAGGCCTTTTTAACGTGTGATCTCCGAGCTCGTGGGATCTCCGAGCCCGTGGGCTTGGCCAAAAATATGCCCTTTGAACCCGTATAACCGGGTTCAGGGTCGGTTTACCTCCCCAAAAGAGACTCCGCCCTTCGGCGTAGCCTCGTTCGGGTTCCTCCCCGCCCGCAGTCTGAGAGTTCAACCGATCAGCCGGTCGACCGACTTCAGGCTGAACTCCCTGCTTTCTGTTGAGGCGCAGTATTTATTACGTATGGAATAGTCCATTATGTTATTATGGGTAAGGTCCCATAACACTTTGAATGTCTCATGGATACTCTCCGTATGGCAATCAGAGACCTTATTTTATTTCTATCTTTTATAAGTTTTAATAGTCATCGGCCAAAATGTTGTCTACTTGCTTATCTTCAGATTTACTTTATAGCCCTTATTATTATTATTAATTATTTCGAAACAGAAACATTGCTAAGTAGCAAGAACAAAAGAAGAGTAATCAGAAAGACAGTAGATAGCGATTGGCATTGCATTTAATTTTTTGCAGATTAATGTTGGCCTGAAGTATGGAATCGGAACTTAGTTTCACAAGCGAGAAATTCAAGAAGAAGAAAAAACTTAGCATAGAATTTACGGCTACATTTAGCTAGCTCAAATGTAAATTCATGAGATCTCAATGCCAGTCTGGTACTGCGCTTAAATTCAAATGTCTACGTACCATAGCGAAGAGCTCGTCCGAACAATTACCATGAAAGTATTTATAGAAAAGGCACAGGGAGGCAACCTTACGGGGGTGGGAAAGTGACTGAAGCCGAGACGCCAGAAAGCTCTACTCTGACTCTTTGAGGTTTCAATCGGGCTCGTATCTGAAACTTTTAGACGCACAATTTCCTTAGTACATAGGCTGTTCAATACAGTGCTGGTACATGTACACTCCCAATGATGTCAGCCACTCCCAAGGCGTCTTTCGAGATAGTCGAGAGTGGGTCAACTACAAAACGGATAAATTGAAACGCTAGTTGGTACATTTATTGATCTGCCCTTTCAGATCTTCGTACCTCTGTATTTTCCACTTCACGATACTCTTATCCCTGTCAACGTATGTCAGTCTTTGTTATTATCATGTTATAACTATCCTTGTTCCTCCCGTTGTTAGTTCAAACGACCGTTACGCCTTGCCAATACCTCATAAATAATAAACGATTCCATTTTGATCACGTGGAAAGAGAGAAAGAAACACTAGTTGATTTCAGTGAGAAAATGATTGAATGAGTTAAAGAAAGAAGGAATGTTAGAAGTATTGAACAGTTGTTTCGGTGAGGTGTAAAAAAAAAAGTTGTCAATTTCAAATCTTTTCATTTGTATCCCCTTACTTCTTAAAAATGACGACCAGCATTCATATTTATGATTGTTATTGCAACATTTTGTTAAAGTTGTTCAGCTCAAATATTTAACGATGGAATAGGGCAAGTTCGACAGATATCGTAGAACACGCCATGAGATTACTCAATCTTTAAGTTAAGAATGAAGATGCATCAGATTATTAACATAGGAAAACCGTGAAATTTGCACGGGTTAAAACTAGTTATTATCATTGAAAGAGTAACACACCAGAAGAGGTGAGGCTGGGGTACAATTATACAAAGCCCAATACAAATGCATGATATTGATATACCTAAATCATATATATGAGGGTCAATCTGCTAATTGGTGTAAAATAAACTTGTAGTTGGAGTGTTAGAAATACCTTATTTTCTTGTGTATAATATGACTTGAGTATTATACGAGCCAGTGTTTCTGAAGCTAAAACCAGGGAATAAATTACATAATTGAGTATAAGACGACCTTCTTAGTGCAGCAATCTTTATATAAATTGTGTTTCAAACGTGGTACCATATTATTCCTTCAGAGAGAGCTCCAGGTACTGACAGCTAGGGCAATCTACGGGGTACCCTCAAGGCTGAGGGAGCCATCATGGTGTCATACCATGTGTTTGGGTTCTTCCAAAACTAAAACTTATAAAAATATACTTTCGGTCACCTATGACCAAAGACAGATTAAATTCTTTGGCTAGGTTGTCAATAGAAAATGATCTTGTAAAGAAGATAGGTGTAGAAATTAGTATGAAAAAATTTGCAGATCTCAAGGCTAGAAAAATGTTTTAGGTAAGATAATGAATGTTTCCTTTGCCTTGTATTAAGTTGTATTTTATAATATACTCGTTTTTCTACTTCTTCAGATTTTCTCCTTGTGCCAAGTTGAAAAAAAATATACTTGTAAGAGTGCAGAAATTCAGCTTGCTTGCGGTGCCAGCCCTGGCTATAGATCAGCGTGTCTCAATCTTTTTACCTCCTGTGGAACTCTTGAAATAGTTTTCATGTTTCACGAAAACCCTTACATAAAAATTATTATATACCGTTATTATATATCTACCTCTTCCATATTTTTATCGGAGTTCACGTGATAAACATAATATATGGACACCGTACATGTCCTGTACTTGAATGAGTCACTCAGTGGTACGCCAATCCGCCCTTTACAGGTCTTGTCCACTAACCTGTGAAGGTTGTTCCACATCGACGCCAGATATACATAAATAACTAGATTCCCTATGATTATTTTTAATAATATAAAAGATTAAAACTTTTATTCTAATAACGAAGGATTTTCTAACAATATACCGTACTTGTATAGTAAAATTACGAATATAAAATTAAACAAAAATTGCTAAAAAATGCATTAACGTATTTATCACCGTTTCTCGCGGAACCTCTAGCGACCTCTAGCGGAAAACCGGTTGAAAATAGTGTATAGTGAAGACACTATGCAATCATTTTCATTGGATTACTATTTCAAAACACGATTATATTTGCATATCTAAATGCTAGAAAAATTGTTTTAGGTAAGATAATGAATGTTTTCTTTAGCTTGTGTTAAGTTGTATATTGTAATAAATTCACTATTCTACATTTTCAATTTTTCTCCTTGTGAAAATTAAAAAAACAATATACTTGTAAGAGTGCAGAAATTCAGCTTGCTTGCGGTGCCAGCAATTCAAGGGCCGGCCCTGGCTATAGATCAGCGTGTCTCAATCTTTTTACCTCCTGTGGAACTCTTGAAATAGTTTTCATGTTTCACGAAAACCCTTACATAAAAATTATTATATACCGTTTTTATATATCTACCTCTTCCATATTTTTATCGGAGTTCACGTGATAAACATAATATATGGACACCGTACATGTCCTGTACTTGAATGAGTCACTCAGTGGTACGCCAATCCGCCCTTTACAGGTCTTGTCCACTAACCTGTGAAGGTTGTTCCACATCGACGCCAGATATACATAAATAACTAGATTCCCAATGATTATTTTTAATAATATAAAAGATTAAAACTTATTATAATAACGAAGGATTTTCTACCAATATACCGTACTTGTATAGTAAAATTACGAATATAAAATTGAACAAAAATTGCTAAAAAATGCATTAACGTATTTATCACCGTTTCTCGCGGAACCTCTAGCGACCTCTGGCGGAAAACCGGTTGAAAATAGTATATAATGAAGACACTATGCAATCCAAATCTGTGTGTTGCATTGAGAATAATGCTTACTATACCCATTACTGTGGCCATCAGAGAGAGAAACTTTAGTAAACTAAAGTTTATAAAAACATACTTGCGGTAGTCCATGACTAAAAACAGATTAAATTCTTTGGCTATTTTGTCAATAGAAAATGATCTTGTAAAGACGATAGGTGTAAAAATTGCCATGAAAAGATTTGCAGATCTAAAGACTAGAAAAATGTTTTAGTTAGGATAATGAATGTTTTCTTTAGCTTTCATTAAATTGTATTTTGTAGTAAACTTAATATTCTACATTTTCCGTTTTTCTTCTTGTGACAAGTTAAAAAAAAATATACATGTAATGGTGCCGAAGTTCAAACTGCCCGGAATATCATCAACACTAGGGCCAGCACATTAAAATATCAATGTCGTATATATTTTTCGTTAAAACAATTCAGTATACTAAATAGAATTAAACCGAAGTGAGGACATTGCATGTTTCTTCTAATTTCCGTTTTGAAACTCATTTTCAGAGAAAGGTGCTAACTAAATATTTGAAGAGGTTAATTAATCTATCATACTTTTCTGTTTGATATGACTTTTATTTTATTTCTCTATATATTAATATACTATGAAAAAAATATTGTCTTCCATTAAAAATGAGGAGAGAAAAATTATAAAATAATCAAATTATAAACAAATTTTATTTTGTGAACAAAACTGTTTTAAATTTTTAATTAAACACTACGATGACTCCCAAAGAACAAATATGGCCGATTTATCAAATACCATTTTTCAACAATTTTTATCAATACCTGCCTGCTTTGTGTTTTATTATCTATTGTGCTGAGTGAATGCAAATGCAAATGCAATCTTGTTGTTTCGGATAAGAAGACTTTTTAAGCTGGGTAAAAATTCATTACCCTTTTCTGACTTGAACTTTGTGTCATATAAGAATAAAGTGGAAGACAGATAGACCGAGAGGGTAAGACCTCCGAGTCTAGCTGAGTCGTGATACAGTCTTTGACGGTAAGCGACGTCTGTCGAACTCTCTGCGTTAGCAGAGAGGAACCCGGACGAAGCTTTGCCGAAGGGCAAGGTTTCGTCCGGGGAGGTAGACAGGGCCTGAACCCGTCTAGGCGGGTTCAAAGGCTATATTTTTGGCCGAGCCTACGGGCTCGGAGATACCCACATTAAACCGGCCTTGTGCCACATTCAATCCTCGTGGGTGGATCGATAAATACTAAGAATAAAGTGTCGCTGCAGACATTTGGGATCGAACACGGATGCCAGAAAGCAAGCACAGTCGACTTCATTTTGAAATAATTAGATCACGTGACGGGAAAAGGAAAAATATATAGACATTGGAATTAGCATTGTCTGGCCGAGTATTGCTATTAGGCAGTTGCGTCTCAGTTGCGGCATAGGGCGATCAGGGGTTTCTCTGTCAAAGGACAGAGGGTCAGCTGAGAAAATAATACCGAGAGGTGCCCAGCCCTGGGGAACAGCTGCCCGAGGCCGCGCCCTTCCATTGCACCAGCGGGAGGGATCGGTGCTCACACCTAGGCCAGCGCAAGCGACGGTTGCGGGGCTGTGGGGAATTTTTGACCCTGCTCGGGTGCACACGCTCGGGTCCCCACATTAATCCGACCTTGTGTCACATCTCATTCTCGTAGGGGAATGTGTAAACACCGTATTGCTATTAGGCAGTTGCGTCTCTGTCTTTGAGCAGAGTGCGCTCAGGGGCTTCTCTGTCAATGGACAGGTGGGCAAATGAGATTATTATATTGAAGAGGTGCCCAGCCCTGGGGAACAGCTGCCCAAGGCCGCGCCCTCCCATTGCACAAGAGGGAGGGTACGGTGCTCGCACCGAGGCCAACGCAACCGACGGTTGCGGTAGCGGTGGGGAAATTTTGTCCCTTGCCCGAGTGTACGCGCTTGGGCCCCCACTTTAAAAAGACCTTGTGTCATATCTTGTTCTGGTGGGGGAACGAGTAAACACCGAGTAGTGATATTAGGTTATTTAGATTTAGGTTAGTATAGGTTTCCGATTTCTGTCCTTATTTTTCTTTCTTTAGGTTAGATAGAGAATGTTTGCTAATTGTCCCCTTTTATTTCTGTCCCTATTTTTCTTTGGTTTAATTCCCCATCTCCTCCATTGTTAAGTGGTCACTGACATCAGTTCTTTGGTGGGTGCGGGGATGCTTTTCGTTTCAGGTGTTTTTTTCGTATTTGTTGTTGTGCCTGAATGAGTGCATGTTTCACTGAGTGATTGGTTGAATGAATGTTTTTGTATTATTGTTACGGTCCGGTTCCTTGTACCACGGTGATAGTCCAAGGTAGAACCAATAAAGAAGAACTCGAACACAGGTATGGAATAACACAGATATATTACAAACAGGAATATATACAGAGAAGTAGAAGTGTTAGTATGAACAATCAGGTTTAGTAGGGAGAACAATGTAGTCTCGACCAGTATCACTATTCCAATGTCTTGCAGTAATTGTCTGAACACGACTCTGTTTCGGGCTGCCTCTGACTCGACTTGAACTACAGACTATATTTAGTCACCCCCCCCCACACACGTGGGCATCATGTGGCACAAGGCCGGTTTAACGTGGGATCTCCGAGTCCGTGGGCTCGGCCAAAAATATGCCCATTGAACCCGTATAGACGGGTTCAGGGCCGGTTTACCTCCCCGAAAGAGACTCCGCCCTTCGGCGTAGCCTCCTTCGGGTTCCTCCCCGCTCGAAGGCAGAGTTCAACCGAGCAGCCGGTCGACCGAGACCGACTTGAACTACAGACTCTCGCCTACTGACTGAGGCGCAGTATTTATTAAGTATGGAATAGTCCATTATTATTATTATTATGGGTAAGATCCCATAAAAATTATTAATGCCCCACATTGATTTCGTCCAGTTAACTGATGTTTCTGCAACAGTTAGCCACTGTCGGGTTTTATTACTAACATTATTTTGTTTAGTTTCGTGTAAATAGTTTTGTACATCTTTGTAAATAGTCATTGGGGCAAAATTTTAAATTTGTTGTTTGATTCCCCTTGCCCCACAGACAACAAATTGTATATATGGGGTCTAGTTAAGACATTCATAGAGACAATGTGGTATTGTGGTGACTGTAGTATGAAAAGAAAGTAATAATGTGTTGTTTTGGTGTAAGGAATCTTGTTGTCTCTTTGGGTCAGTGTTTGTCGCTAGCTAAGTTTAAAGACAACAAATTGTACATATGGGATCCAGTTAAAACTTTCACAGAGACAATATGGTGTTGTGGTGGCTGTAGTATGAAAGGAAAGTGATAATGTGTTGTTTTGGTGTAAGGAATCTTGTCTGTTTGGGTCAGTGTTTGTGGCTAGATAAGTTTAAAGTTAAGACAGTTGAAGACCGTCTCTTTTCCTCATTCCCCCTTTTGGCCTTGTGCCACGTTTTGTATTTATATAAATAAATATCGTATTGTTCTTAGGCGTTACTATTGTTGTATCTGTGATTTACAAAGTCTCTCCTACAAACGGGCGTTACGTAACATTCATTCTAAATCTCTCGTATTATGCACATGAAAATATATTATGTTCAAACCGGGTAACTTCGTTCAGACTTTCTACTGTTGTGAGTCTTCCTAAATTACATCTATGTGACTCCCAATTCGCTTTGTCATGGATATACTAATACATATATTGAGGCAGCTGGGAATATTCTGTCTTTTCATTGGAAAATTAGCTGGATAATCCCAATTCTTCCTCAAAGTCATGCTTTTCATGTGAACTTCTCTCTTGTACTTTTGGCGTTGTTCAAAGGCTGTCAACTCGTGTCCTTATGATTCTCTGTTTCTTATTTGTCATTTTTATCTGATGCCTTTCCTTATTTTTTTTATTTTTTTGGCTTCCTTTTATTCACACTCTGCGAACCACTGGGACAGATACATATGCATTGTCAATGCGGCTTCTTTTTTTGTTTATTTTTTTTCTGATAGGTTTGTTATGGCCACTTCTTTTCTGTCGATATTTTGTGGAGAATTCCTGTTGAAAAAAAATCATTTGTATCGATCTATCTGCATATTTCCGTGAGTTTAGTTCATAGGCTCTTCATAATCTGTTTTAATTTGGATCATTGCAAGGGAATTTGTAATTCTGTCCGATATATCGTTCAACCAGTTCTTGTGGTCGCTTTGTGTGGGTTGCATTTAAAATAGCAGTAGATAAGCGATATTTTTTTTATCCTTTCCGTTACACATGGTTTTTTTGAATTGCCACCGGCAATATTAGCTAAGAGACCTTCTCAAAATCCAGGAATGTTACCTGACGTTTCGCTGGTTCCCAGACTAATGAGCTGGTGGCACCCCTCACCCCTTCACTGTCGAAACTCTAAATGTAGCCGTCTCTTTACTCCAATAGCTTCATGTCTCGCACCCTCGCCTGTGGAACTCCCTTCCTATTCAATTTTCCCTGAGAGCTATAATCTCCAGTTATTCAAATGTAATGTCAATCGACATCTCCAGTTGCCTTGATCTACTACACAAATTTGTAGAATTGTCTGAACACGAAGCAGATAGAGAAGTGAACATTATCTATCTATCTATCTATCTATCTATCTATCTATCTATCTGTCACACTCTTCATATGCATATGTCACGCTCTGAACATCTATCTATCTATGACACGATCCATATTCATTTATCCCACTCTGTGCATCTATCTATCTATCTATCTATCTATCTAGCTTTTTACATAAATTTATCACATTCTTCATATCACTCTGTCACGCTCTATAGGAGTAGGTAGGCTTTCCTACCGCCCGGTCAACACTCCTCTCCCTTCTCTTGGACATGAGTAGAGGCTTACGCCTTGTTTCTTGTTTAGGAAGGAGTTTCCGGTACTCTCTCTCTCTCTCTCTCTCTCTCTCTCTCACTGGCCTCTGTATCTCCGGTTGCCTTGATCTATCCACTACTCTTCTCCTCATCCTTTCTTCTATCACTCCTATCCAGTCTTGCTCCAAATTTTCTGTAACCCCTTGCGTCCTAGTGGTTTCCTGCCTTGCTTGGGGTGAAACGCTTAAAAAAAAATAAAAAATAACCTTCAATAACGGGGTGGATTAAGTCCTTCCCATTGGTTATCAAGAGAGTAGCTTCTTATCCTGACGATCAAATTTTTAATTTGTGTGCCACATTTTCTATTTTATTTGTAATTATTATCACTGGTCTTTTGTGTTTAAATCATTTCCTAAAGTTGATTTCCTATTCTTCAGACTCGGGGATAGTAAAGCGTCAGTTCGTGAATTTGGTGACATAGTGGTTGTGGGTTCAATTCCTGTGCAGGGTATTGTATACTGAGTGAAAACGGGCGAGCAATAACTGTGTAGCACATTAAATAAGAGCTAGACGTAGACAGAGTATCGAGGTTAAATACAGGCTTCACTTCAGAATTCCTTCTGGGTTACCCAGATCAATGTACGCCTGAGGAAGGCGGGAGAGCACAACGGTCGAAACGTTGGGATAACAGCAACAAAGACGAATATAGATAGTGTATAGGGATGGGAGGCACGGTGGAGTAATGGATAGCGGCTCGAATTGAGGAATAAGAGAGCCGAGTTCGATATCCGTTCGAATCCATTCCATTCACTTACATGCTGATACCCTTGGGAAATGTATGAATCCCCCAGCTATGGGCAAATAGGACAGACCGGGTTCTATAGCATTGCAAGGCAACTGGTCTACTGCAGAAAAAATGGCAACCTACTGCTTGAAAAAATGTAACTCGTCAGTCATGTATCGAAAGATACATGATCGCCTAAGCGTGTATCACGTATGGCCCATAACTGACTGATAGGAATGGCATAGTTTTCGTTTTAATTGAGATCAGTGTGGTAGGTTTGTCCAACATTTCGGCTTTATGATACCGACTCCCAGGAGGATTCGTCCCCGATCACCACAATCTAAAACTGTTCAAGTCTATAGTCAATCGTTTTCTCTCTCACATATTCCCATAACCTGTGCCTTTCCTTCTGTAACTCTCTACCTCGTGTGGCTCTTGGAACTTGTAAAGGGTGAACATCATTGTAAAAAATAGACTAAGAACTCACATCATGTTCTTAAATAGCTTGAAAAATGTTTTCTCAAATCAATGATTAAAATGTCTTCGAAGGAATGAACCGTAAAGGTCTTAAATAGACCCATTCTTCCTTGACCTCCACATTCTGCCGATTTGAAACCATAAAGAACATGGCCAAGTGTAACATAAACTATATTATTTGACAGCAAAATCTAAAATTGATATCTCATGTAACTCAAGAAAAAAATAATGTTATAATCAAAATGTTGTTTCACACTGTTTCAGACAAAAATGATCGGAATAAAGTACCCCATCATTTGCTAGAAAGTCCAATACATGTTTCTTGGTTTAAAATCCTATTTACCTAAAAATTGTTTTAATAGAAAGATTTTATAAACTTCAGCCTAAAGTAGCACTAGATGCTCGATCAAGGAATGCCGAATGTTTCCTTATGTGGAAACGACTAATATTATCATTACTCCGCAAAAAAGTAAAAAGAAATCTTTAATTTCTTTTTAGAGGCATTATGGGAGGCACGCTGGAGTAATGGATGGCAGCTTGGTTTAAGGGATCGGAGAGACGAGTTCGAATTCCATTAAGTCTGTTTTTGTTGATATTTTACTGAAATTAAGTCTTTTTTAAATGACTATTTGGAGCTAATTTTCTCGTAATGTTCGTAAATTTCCTTTACCAGTATAACATTTCAGGAATATAATCACCTAAACCACTTCAAAAAAAACAAAAAAACAACAACACCTGAACTCCTTAACCTTACTTTCTCCAACATCCGGGGTATTCATACCAACTTCTGCAGCGTGGAATTGTCCCGATTCGAAAAGTTTCCGGACATCCTAGCTCTCTGTGAAACTAATCTTAACTCTTCTTAAATCCGCTCTACTGATTTCTTGATTGCTGGCTACCTTAGAAAGGACTTTGAAGTTCATATGCATAGCATAGAGTTTATATCTGCAAATATCTCCGGCTGGCTAAGGCACTCTCTCTCTCTCTCTCTCTCTCTCTCTCTCTCTTTCTCTCTCTTGAATCTCCAGACCATTCACACATGTGTCTCCGTCTCTCTCTATTTAACTCTTTTCTTTCTCTACTGTTACCCTTGATCTCAAGACTATTGCATGCTAGATTGTATTTCCTATAATATAGACAAGGCCACCTCCTTACACCCGTCTGCAAATCTATTCGTGTTCGGCGACTTTAATGTCCACCATACCAGATGGCTTAAACACTATGTCACTGACCTCGCTGTCATCCAAACCCTTAACTTCTCAGTCTCTCACGCAATTGTGTGACTTCCCACGCGTTTCTCAGTAATCTTGACGGACACTCATTTTTCTCGATCTCCTTTTTTTCACTTCTATCTCTGACTCTTGTCGTACTACGCAGCTCTACCCTCTTGGCAACTCTGATCATCTGGCAGTATCTGTAAACATCTTCTTCTGCTCCCGCACCAGCTAAGAACCCACTACCAAGAGAATATCCTTCTGTTATCAAAAAACAGATTGAAATTTGTTCCGTGATTTCCTTCGTGACGACCCACGGTAAGAAGTTTTAATCATCCTGTTCAAAATTGCGCGTTTGAGGTCGCCTTCTGGGGGAAAGCCAGCATCGATGCTTTCATTCCAGCAGGGAAATACCAAGTTAAACCGCCCCCCGCCCATCTTTTTAGTTCTCACCTATATGCTCGGTCTCTAGCCCACAGAAAATCACTTCTTCCGGCTGTACCTGAGCGACACGTCTGATTGCAACAGACGTCTTTTTGGCTCTGCTCGTATCGAGTTGCAAGCGTATCTTCAATGATAGAATGAAAAAACGTTTTGTATCTCGCAAGTTTTGTTCTAGACATTATTGACGACTCTACAAGAGTGTGCTGAACAACAGCAAATCCTCAATCCCTCCTCTATTCAATCAAGTCGAAGTCCTGACATCTACAGCAGATAAGGTGGAATGCTTTGCTCGGAAATTCTTTTCCAACTCAACACACGATTCATATGGAGTACCTCACCTGATTCGCCTCCTAGAACTGAGGCTCTACTAAGTGATATGCGCATAACTCTGTCACTGGTCTCGGATATCCCCATAATGTCTCCCATAAGGCAAGTGGTGATGACGGGATAATAACCGTTTAATTATTTTATTGTTATTGTGATTAATACCGAAGTAGCTGCAATAATACTATTAATAAATGTGCTGATTTCCAAGGCTGAAACACCGTTTCGAATAAGATCGCCGAAGTTAAGCAACATCTAGTCTCGTCAGTAAATAGATGGGTAGCCGCTTGGGAGTAACAGGTGCGGTGAACTTTAATGTGCGGCTGGTGCAATATATAACGGCTTGTGATTGTTAATCAGAGAGCCGAGTTCCAATTCCAGTCAGGTTCGTTATATTTCCTTAAGCGCAAATACCCTTGGGAAAGGCATGAATCCACCTATTCTCCCCTGATATAGTTTAATTAGTAGCCATTGCATCATTATATAATTATAAAATCTTTAAAAACCTAAAAATATGCTTTGGCTTTATATAACCAAAAAAAAAGGTTGATAAGCCGTTAAAAGCAAATATCTAAATCTATTTTATGTGGACAATATAGAAGAGAATATGATATATATATATATATATATATATATATATATATATATATATATATATATATATATATATAAGTCTATTATATATTAAGTCAGAACTGTATAGAATGGGCAATAATTTGTGTTTTCCGGTAAATTTACATTCAGATTCAAAACATTGCCTTTCTTAGCTGCTGCTATTAAAATGTGCAATATTTAAATACATAAATAAATAAGTAAAAACAATCGTGCTAAACACAAAAACGTTATGGCGTTTAGGTTCAGTATTTAGATACACCAGGCGTCAGAAAATAAAGTTTAATAATAGTCTCTGCATTCTCATATTTCCTCTCTCTGTTAAATTGCAACCGACGTTTGTTTCGCAGGAGAGGATGTTTCCTCCGGTTTTTTACCGTTAAAAATTGACAAAATTTTACTCAAAACTTCGTAAACGTGTCCAATTGTGTATAAAGATTTTTACCATGTGGATATTCAATTTGAGAGGACTCCAGAAAAAAAGAAAAGCAGGAATTACTTGCCAGGGACATTGATCGTTATAACAATGATGTCTGTTGTCTGCAAGAATCCAAATCAAAAGGACTCGATATTAACATCGGAATTAGAGAGCAAAATTTAATAGGTTTGGAAACAGACAATAAATATTATGAAAAAAAAAGGTGTTGATATCAGTAACAAATTATGGAATAATAACATGCACTAGACGAACAATCATGCTGTACTCTTTGAAACAAAAGCATTAAAAGAACGACGAAAAAAATCCGTCTTTTCTCTTGAAGATATTGAAGAGCTTGGAAGATTTTCAACGCTTTCGGGAGAGAATTTGGAGTGAAATGATAAACGTGATTTACATATTTGATTAAAATTAGATTTCCGACATATTTGCATTATGACGTGAAGTCGAAACAGTTCTCGTAATGATTGCTTGAATTTCTGTCTCCTGTTTATCAATAAAACTATTCTTTCCACTATTTATTTTTGGACTATTTACTTCATTTTTGTTGTTGTCAAAGCAACGTTTCGGCCGTTGTGCCCTCTGGCCATCCACAGGTGTATATCAATCTGAGAAACCTACAGGGAATTCTGAACTGAACCCTTCATTTAAATTTATGTTTAATCTTGTTACTTCAATCCATGTGTCGAGCAGTGTGTACTTGAACTCAGTGGAAACGGTCGAGCAATTACTGAACAGTACTAAATACTTGGACTCACTGGAAACGGTCGAGCAATTACTGAACAGTACTAAATACTTGGACTCACTGGAAACGGTCGAGCAATTACTGAACAGTACTAAATACTTGGACTCACTGGAAACGGTCGAGACATTACTGAACAGTACTAAATACTTGGACTCACTGGAAACGGTCGAGACATTACTGAACAGTACTAAATACAAATGCGAACTATACGATATCCCTTGTCCATCTCGACGTTGTGTAATGGTTAGAAAGCTTGTCTTGCTAGATCAATTACGACTGAGTGGTGAGTTCGATCCTCACTGGGTGCCCCGCACTTTCGACCCTGTGCCACATCTAAGCCGGTCTTAGAAAATCACTATACGATATTCTTAGACTTCAGCAGTGGAACGAGAACAGTATACCTTCGTAGATTAAATCAACGTTTCAGTTCAGAATTCTCTGTAGGTTACCAGGATCAATATACACCTATCTCAACGTTTCAAGCTTGATGCGTGTAAGTATGGACATATGGGTTCTGTTAATATTTCGTTCTCTCACGTGGTACGACGTCATAGAACCGCATCACGAATTTATGACCTGAGTCTGCTATTCCTCGACCGTTATCGTCGCATAGCAAATTTCTATGTCAGCATAACAGAATATCATATTTGATGGTGAATATCTTTGTTTAAATGTCCATTCTGAAGATGGCACATGTCAGCCGAAAGCTTAGATCGAGGATCAGCATAATAAAAAATATCCAAACTTTGGAAAGTTTTTTTCTTTATTTTCTCCAAAATTAATGCAACTAAGTTTGGAACGGCTCGTGATCAAACATAATAGATATTCGTTGTCTGTTGTAATTAACAAAATATTTTTGAAGATATATATATATATATATATATATATATATATATATATATATATATATAGAGAGAGAGAGAGAGAGAGAGAGAGAGAGAGAGAAAGAGAGATGTGTGCGTGTGTGTATTGATATAATAGGAAAGAACTGTTAGATTGATGATACGAAGTTCTTTAGTATTCTTGTTTTTATTTAAAAAAAAAACAGTGCTCGATACAGAAGTAGAACCAAAATTATAATTATTTTTAAAATATATGATTCCATCGTGACACGGAAATTACAATGTTTCCAAACTGGTCACCCATATTCAAGTTTAATTTCAATATTAAACCTTAACTGTTGAATGACAGCTTCATCCTCAAGCGATGTTTGGAATAAGTAAGCAAAGAAATGTTTTACTCATTTACAGTTTTGAAATGAAGGTGTAATCTGGGGTTATTTTTCCATTATCAATGGGTCTCTGCTTTGATGAAAGTTATATGACAAGTTTTTAGAGTTGTGTAAGGTGGGGTTGGTTTATTTTGTCTAGCTACAAAGGCTAATTTTATCAGGCTCCGTTGTTTTGTTTTGTTGTTTTTTTAATTATTATCTTCTAAAACACTGCCTGATTAATGTTGTAATTACGGTCCTTTTGGGTGTTTATTTATTTGTTTTTTTGTTTTTTTTTTTGTTGCTGATTTCTTAAAGGGACGTTAAGATTATGACTGCGTTGTATTTTCAAACCTATTGTTTAATTGAATTTGTTAATAGATTTTATATGATATTTTCTAATTTTTATATGGTATTGTGGAAATTATTTTTTATCCATTTATAAAATGCTAATTATATAAGGCGAATATTTGGTGGTGTCTTCGAAAAACAGTTATTTCATTTCTTTGATTTAATAAATTTTCATTTTTTAGAAACTAGATAATGCGTAGTTTTTCATGTAGGCATAAAGGGCATGGGTCATACCAGGTTCTATATGTCTTTGTTCTATTTATTATTTTCCATGTTACTGTTGGTGTTTCATTTAATTCTTTTAAATGTCAAAAATATTTAGATAGGTATGTCTGATTTATGTTTCTAATATTATGGACGAATCTATGGTGTAGTCTCCACCTTATTTTAAATTCTTTTTTATGGATCCTATATATATCTTTTCAATATTTGGATTCTTAATGGATGAGATTGTGCATTGGTATACCACAGATTCTATGCAGCATTTATTATTCAGAGGTCATTTTTCAGGGTTTCTACGATTACATAATTTTTCACTATTTTTCTCTAATTCTAATTTAGGATCTTTATTTATTTGCTTTTGGCATGCGTGTTTTTTTTTTCTTTCTAGATTTTCAGTACAACTATAACTAAATGTTAGTGTGTTTTTATTAAATATCTTGCTAAGTTTGCTGTTAGTAGGAAAATGTTTTTCGATTAAAGCTAGTAATTTTTATCCTAGCTTATTACTAAATATTTGGTTGAACGGGGTGGGTGGGTTTATCAAGTGATTTTTCTTTTTCTGTTTTTCCTCTGGTTTTTATTATTATTTTTTCAATAACTGATGTTAGGGTGTTTGTAGCTACTATATATTAGAGCTTGGTTGTAAAAATTACTGTGTTTATAGAATATTTCTTCATTTGCGGAATTTATACAAATTCTTTTCTCTACTGATGAGGGTATGTGCATAATTATGGGTGGAGGATGGTGTCTGCGAAAAACCGTTATTTCAATTCTTTGATTTAATAAATTTTCATTTTTTAGAAACTAGATAATGCGTAGTTTTTCATCTAGGCATAGAGTGTACATACAAGGGATTAGTATTAGGTTTTCTGGAAGGTAGGTATATGTTATTCATTAATTCATTTATGCCGAGGAAGTTTACCCTTTGCAATTCTGTGTTGAATGTAGTTTTTAAATTTAGGTTTCTGAATTCACTATATATTATCTTTCTAATTTTATATATTTTAAAATTAGTGAAGCTCCTCACTACCATGAGGCCATCATCTCTTTATAGCCTGATGTCTTTAATGTCTAATTCACGGTGCGCAGTTAGGTTGTATAATATAAATAAACCGACAAGGTCGGAAAACTTTGCAGAGTCTAATGACCCCATTGTGGTGTCAAAATGGTCTTCAGGGTTTTTAATCCATTGACCCCCTTATGAATGAGGACAGATTTTTTGCATTGAGAATTATGTTTTTTTCTTCTTCTGTTACGTCTGAATATATAGTAGCAAACTCCAGGGCAGTCGTGAATAGATCTCTTGATATTGACTGGTAGTAATTTACTACTATTACTACATTTCGTTTCTCAGGTATTCCAAACATCGCTTGAGGATGAAACAGTCATCCAACAGTTAAGGTTTAATATTGAAATTAAACTTGAATAGGGATGATCATCGTGGATTACTTTATACCACGCAGTACCACACGTCCACAATAATTATTTGTGTCCATTGTACAGCCCTCAATTATATCCCGACTCATTCGCTTGCATATATCTTTTTTTTTTATATGCTATGTGCTTTCAAGACGTAGGCGATCATTACTCTCCACCTTTCTCTATCCCTTTCAGCTCTCAACAAATTCCTTCACTCTGGTACCTCCCCCACACCACGTTCTGTCAACCACTTTCTTAAACCCGCTAGGTATGTCATGCGTTGTTTTTCCTTTTCTCTCTCTTTCCCTCTATTCGACCCGTCAGTATCAGATTCCCCAGGTCCTCCTTCCTCATTATATGTCTCAGAAACTTCAGCTGTCTCTTCCTGATGTTAAGTATAAGCCTCATCTTTGTTTGCATCCTCTCTAAGGCCTCATCGTTTCTCACACACTCGGTCCATGATATCCTTAGCATCCTTCTGTAGAACCACATCTACGTTGCTTCGAGTCTCTTCTTCATCCTTAAAAAAAATCGTCCAACATTCGTTGCCGTAAAGAAGGACAGATGTCACGTAACAGCTCAGTATTATGTTCTTTGTTACCAAAGAAATCCTCCTGCCTCGCAATACTCTGACCAGCTTTTGGAATGCGCCTTTGACTATTTCAATATGTCTACGGATCTCAGTGTCGCACTTACCCTCCTTTGTCAAAACGCTTCCCAGATATTTAAGCTTCCGAGTGTGTTTGATTTTAGTGTTTTCGACCTGCAAACCGCATAAACGTAAACTACAAGAAGACAGAATTCATGGTCATCTGGAAAAGCATGAACCCGAAATGCGGAACAAGGAACGCGATATTCATGCTCAGAATGTTATCAGAAAGAAAAATACAAATACAGAAGGACGTGTACCTATGTTTCATAGATTACGCAAAGGTCTTCGACAAATTACGCCACAAGGATCGATTGGAACTGCTTAGCAACCTTCATATATTCGGGAAAGACATTAGAATAATGAAGAACCTATACTGGTAGCAAACAGCATGCATGCACATAGAGAATGAGTCAATTTTGTCTTTTGTATTGTCTCTCATAATCCCTGTCCTGCTAACCATTTACACAAGATCATTATATGCGCCTCGTTATAATGGCAATACAATGATTTCTTATCCGTGTGTATAGGCACGTGGCCGAGCGGTTAGAACGTTCGCTTTCTGACCTTGAGATATGGGTTCGAACCTCACCATTTGTGAGGAAGGAAACTTATCGAACTGAATCGAAGTGCTTTGGAAACCATACCAAGTCTTGTGAATGGAATTGGGGCCGTCGATAGCTGTGCCACAAGTCATCGTGCTGGCCTTGTTCACATTGTTGATCACGCTGGATAACATGTTCTCTCCCAGAAGCCGTAGCTAATGTCTTCCCAGCATAGCAGGTGGGCTCTGTGGGTGTTAAACAAACACAAATGTGCCTGAGTGAGCGTCTGCAATAGGGATTGTTACTATATCCAAGTGTGGAACAAATTAAAGGTCTACAATATATAGTACAGAAGAGTCGTGATTGACAACTGTTCGTTTGTATTATGAACAAGTTTGTATAATCTGGAGTCTAGTAGCCCCAATTTTTCTTTTTATCATTTTTTCGCACATCACCAAGTTTATGTGTTAATCAAAGTCTCTGCCTACGGACAGAGAGGATTCCCAGACGAGTCTATGTTAAAGGGCAGTCTCGTCTCGGAAAACAGCTATCCGACCCTGTTTTATACGGGGTCTACTGGGAAATTTTGGCCAAGCATTCGGGCTCGGATACCCCACATTTAATTCGGCCTTGTGCTACATCTGATCGCGTGGGGCAGTTGGTAGTTATCCGGCATTTGGGGATTCATTGTGGAAATTCATTTAACTCCCTTCTAGCCCTTGACTACTACTTCTACGCGCCGCTGGAGAATCTTATATGTGTTGTTCGTATCCTAGGTATTATCGTTCATTACGAACATTCGTTTGATTATTCTATTCAGTAACCTTCCCTAGGTTACAACAAAAAGATTAGATATTTCTATAAAACATGGATATCTGATCACTGTTGAATGTGTTCACGTCTGCTATTGTTACTAGTTTGTGCACTGGAGTCATCATATAACATTCACTTGAAGAAAACCAGTTGTTGATACTAAAAATTAAATGTGGATATTGGTCTACAAAAGCCTGTAATCTCTCTTTGGTCGAAGTAGTCACATGGCTCACGTGACGACTGCAGGAAGAGCCTGTCATCCAGTCGGTTTACAGGAGTTAAATCGAGAGATTGCTTTCTTTAGCACATCGCCCACCCCCATACGGCCAAGGTCGTGGCTAAATCTGCTTTCCCCCAGCAGGGTACAAGTCCATGGTACCGCTTCCCTTTAGGAATATATCTTTCCCAGATATAGAAACAAAACTCCGTCTCGCAGTCCTTAATTTGGGAAAACTAGAATAATCGTCGTTTCCCGTTTGCCGAATACGTCATCGCCTTGGTCATAGTAGATCAATCCGAGCCGCTTGAATTTGGAGTCCGAAACATGGCTTCTCTAGGAACACAGAAGTATCTCCATATTATGTTTAAAAACTGATACTTTTTGTTGTTCTTGAACTCTGCTTGACTTGATATATTTCCTCTGCGTGGAACGTGTATGTATATAAATTTATGTATGTCTTAGTGATATAAAAGTTTCTCTGAGAACAAAGCATCTTTGTCATTCCTTTTCCTTTTAGCCATTCCGTACTGTCCAGGGATTACGATGTTACAGCGGATATTATAATGCCCGTAATCGCGGAAAACGTAAATGGGCGAATAAACCTTTCTTCCATGTATCTCTCCCAGTATATGGGTTATAATGAACTGGATATAGTTTAGTCTAGGCTATATTATACCAGAAATAATGAAAATAGGTTTATACAAGTGACTTAAATGTTATTCTGATCTAGGCTGAACGATGCCCGCTTATATTCTGGGTAAGAGGTTTAATGTAGACTGCTAAAACGGGAATAATGGCGCCAGGAATCATGCAACTGGATGATGATACCGATGAGGATGATGTTAAGGATAACGATGAACTATTTCTATTATTGATGCAGTTGCTTTATGTAATTTTCTGATTATCATCAACAGCATCAAATCTATTATCAAGTATCCTATTTAGATTATAAGTGATAAAATGATGAGGACATTTTATTGTTTTTTCATATACTAGATTCTTTTGACGCGTGTTAAAATCCGGAAAATATTTAACTATCGTTGAAGTTATCGCTAAAAATTTTGTCGAGATTTACAAACGCCATTTTTTGTTCAGTTTCGCAAACCAATGAAATTTGAATAAGTTGATTTGCTTGGAAAATATACTTTGACAAAAATCCTACTTCGCGATTTAATAATTTCTTTAATTTAATTCTATAGGACATATGGTAAACAATATTTTTAAGAAATTTGTTTTTTTCCATTTTAACAGCGAAGAATAATTTTGGGGGATTTCTTACTCTTGAGCATGCAACATACAAGTGGTCATGCATAAATATTTCCTTCTGGAGTCAAATTCCAACTTTTTGAAGCGTTTGGCCCTGTGATTTGTTCATAGTTCTCGAAAACGCAGGGTGAACTGGAAACTATATTCTTGTATACATAAAAACTTAAAGAAAAGATATGCAAGAAACAATATTGCATTTTTATTAAATAAGTATTTGGTATTTTAATCAATGAATTGTTTTTGTTTTTTAAACAGAGAATATTTTGTATGTTAACCCTTTCAGGCCTGCGTTCCTAAATAATTTTAACCCTTTTGCCTGAGTCAAAATTTCAATTACTTGCTGCACTGTGTAGAGTTCTTTTCTGGCAAGTTTTATCCTTGATTGCTTCCCCTGCATGCTTCATGGTAATAACAATCTTTCTTATCCAAAACACATGCACAAAACACAGTGAAAAACCGCGGACATATTGGTATAACGTTTGATGACTTCAGAATATTACAGCTTTTCTGATTGGCTCTTCAAAATAAGACAACCAATAGCAAAACACGATGCAAGTGTTTACCAACCGTTCACCGCTGGCTGGGGATTACATCATTTATTTCTGCCAGCGGTAAAGCAGTGGTCAAATAATAAAAATTACATTTTCCCTCCCAGAAATAGTGAAAATTTATTGTACTATGCTACGCACCCTTGTAAAACCAACTGTATTTTGCACTTATCTCCAAAATTTGGTTTTGATCACAGTGCAGTGAAAACAGAAAGCCCGAATAAACTTAAAGATAAGTTTTATTCCACTTTATCAATACATGTGGAAAAAATCAACCACTCATGTCTACAGTCGACTGTTCCATTCTCATCAGGGGTGGAAGAGAGATCTCAATTTCTTCTGAATATACAATCAGTTAAGGTATGGATATTTAGAGCGTGTGACAGACGGACTAACGGAATTTTATACATAGTTTATCATTATCCTTATTATTATTATTATTATTATTATTATTATTAGTTCGGTGATTCTTGTAGTAATTCGGAATTTTTATTATTATTATTATTATTATTATTATTATTATTATTATTATTATTATTATTAATCAAGAAGTTAAGGCTGTCAAGTCAAATTTGTTGTACTTTCGTCACATACATTCAATTAAATTTCGCCTAATAACTTGGTAATTCTGAACACCTTTGCCTGTTTTTTTATTCCATCCATTTATAGTTTTTGCTTTTCTCGTTATCTCAATTAGTTTTATTTTTCTTTCTTTGCCTAATATCATAGTTGCAATTAGTGAAAGACCAAATTTTGTTGATTTCTTTATTCGCATTCCTTAGCGTTTCTTTTTTCATTCCTTTATAACACTCATCTCTCGTTCTTGCTTTTTTTTTGTCTCTTTTTTTAATCTTTCTTTCTTTCTTCTTTACTTTTTACAAAATTCACTTAAGATTGCCATCTCCAATTTGCCATAATGGCGACAACTCTAATTCCGGTCACGTGTTCGTTGTTCACTTGTTCCGTTACTCGATTAGGATAATTGTAGCGATTGTTATACGTTTTATCAGTCGCGATTGCAGGGTGTAACCTTGTAATGTTCACGCCAGAACTCTATTGTCTCGTGTCGAGGCAAAGGTGTGGGTTGTCATAATGGCCGACATTTATTTTTTTTTTTAATTTACTTTTTTTGTAGTGGAGGGGGGACCCTTGTTAAGTGATATCGATAAGAAGTGCCAGTTATCGAATTTGTCTTATAAGCCGAGCAGATGACATAGACTTAATGTCTTCAGTAATGATTAGAAAGCAAGTATTTATTTTTTCTTTAGTTAGCCATCACTTAATTTTGACCGGTATATTTTCTGTTCATCATCAGATGATATAATAGCGAAATTCGAATTAAATTTGCATTTGATGGCTGATTATTCGACAAATTGTGTCAACGTTTGAAATTTGGAGTTATTTTAGAGACATATAACTCAACTACAGTTTATTCTGAAATAAACGTTTATTCATATATAATTCAAGCCAAATCCCATGAGAGTGATTCCTTCTCAAGAAAAATTACAGACAATAAAAAAAAAATAATTTAGTACTATTTACAGTTTCTGTTTGAAGTTCTGAGTTTTTTCTTGTTTTTTTTTATGTTTATTTTAATCATTTCATCCCCAAGCAAGGCAATAAAGCCACTAAGACGGAAGGAGTGTTACTGAGTGTTAGAGAATATAAGAAAAAAAACACTATTAAGGAGAGAGAACAATAAAAGAATAAGTATTTAGAAGACAAAAAATAACAATTACCATTGCATTTAAATATTCGAAGATCAAAGTTAACTGGGAGCAAAAAGCCGGAAAAGAATTCCGCAAACGAAGAGAGCAAGAGAAGAAACTGTTAACATAGAACTGTCGGTTCTATTCTAACTGTAAAATAACAAGACCTTGCCTCTAATACTGCACTTAAATTTACAAATTCTTGGTACCATAGAGGTCATTTCATTAGAACCGTTAAAACGAAAGTATTCACAGAAAATTTACAGGGGCGCTACATTACAGCAGTGGCAAAACAACTGAAGCTGAGATGCCAGATCAAGACCAATAACATTGCAAATTCTTCTTTGGATTTTATCAAGAATCTCTAAAAATATAACAGGAGCACCAGATCTGATGTGGCAGCAATATTCAAAGCAAGGTCGAATGGTAGGCTATGTAAAATAGATTATGGAATTAAAATTTGGCTAGCATGATACAAGGAAGCAACTTTCTTAGCAGCAGTCTTAGAAATAATTATTTATTCTTTTTATATTCAGACTGTTGTCCTCATCTTTGTTGTTGTCATCACATCAACAAAGATAAGGACAATAGTCCGAATATAAATTGAAATAAATAGTTATATACAATTATTTACTATCTCTTGAGGCACATCTTAGGTGCAGTGTTTTCGTTGATTATTCGGTATATCAAATATTGTCGGATTATTTAATGGCAAAATCAGATCTTTTGGAAAATATTATATTTAAATCTGTAAATATTTAATCGGTTTGAGGATATAAGCAAATCCTTAATCTGAAGTTGAGAGATACGGATCTAGATGATAAGCATATTGCATCCAGGTGCAGATTCCCGCCTTACAGGTTCTCAGTGTGTTATAGTGGAACACACCTATTCTATAGTTAATAGACTCTCCCACCTATAATAAGTAAGAGTAGTAAGAGTAACGAGGAGTCGCTCAGGGGGTTCGGTCAGTCAGTCGATGCCGGACGACCGTTAGTCGGATACTAAAGTATCAGCAACCACCACTAGATTTCTCTGCGCCATTACCTATTATATCAAATTCCTAACGTTTTGTACGTCGAACCTATTTTAGGACCGACTTAGTACAACTACAAGCCTCCACTGTGAAACTACTCTACAAGACAGTGTCTGTCCCCGACATGTAAACAAGTGGTCAACCTAGCTGCATTTAGGATGTACGCACGTAATCAACGGATGATAGAATATATATATATATATATATATATATATATATATATATATATTGTTTCGCTCTATCACAGCTCATCAGGCTAGGCATTCGATTGCCGAAACTCGACCGATTTGTCATCAGTCAGAGATTCTACCCCCAAGCTATCGACAGAAAGTAAGGGAAATCTTAACGTCTTTAAGATACGAAAAGATCTCAAAGGCTAGGATAGCACTATTCTAGTTGAAGAGCATTGCATTAGCAGCAGCAGCTACTGTTTTATAAAATCGCCCCTTCCTCTCCCAGAGCTCAATCGAATTATTTCGAGAGCATAAATAGTCATCCACTGAGAGACTGTTTCGCTGTATCACTGCTCATCCGTGTGGTTAGATATCCGACTGCTTCAAGCGTGGATCGAAACCCGAACGATAAGCAACTCATCCGGCAGGAAAAGAAACAGTGTTTCTCATGTTCAGGCGTGAAGAAGATCCACTCCCGGAGAAAGCTCCCGCAGCTATACAACCTTTACGTTGAAATTAAATGACGAAGTCCAGATTTGGACAAGCAAGAATTTGATTTATGAGAGATTAAGTTTTCTGTTCGTATTAGTTTTTACAGCGTTAACATTTACAGGAAAATGATTTATTCAGGACACCTTCTTCCTTCGGTTTTATTGCAAAACTGTTTCCCTTGAATATCCGTCGAAACCAAAACTTTTATGATTGGCTATTAAGATCGGCGTCTGATTACCGTTTTTTTTTTTTTGTTTTATTCTATCTAATTTTCGGCGAATATATGTTGACGATCAGAATACCCATGCCTGTTTCATTTTAAACGAAATGACAAACTATTATTATTTTCCTACGTTTATATCCGTTTGACTTGTAATATAATTTTGCTTCGAAATATGCATTTATTTTATAAGCTTTGGTATCAAATTCGGTTATATTGCATGTGATCTGACTATACTTACACACACGCACACACTTGGAGGCTTACGGCCACATCACGTTGAAGCACCAGTTGTCGTACAATCACCGGAGGGTAAGCAACGTTGTGTCTAGTCAGTAATTAGATGGATGACCGCTTGAGAATACTAGGTGCTGTAAGCTAGAATGGGCGGTTCGGGTAATGCATAATAGCACTGAATTGTCAATCGGGGAGCCGAGTTCTAATTCTAGTCGGGATCGTTGCATTCATTTACGTGCACATACACTTAGGAAACGTATGAATCCAGGTCTTCTCCCCCATACCTGTGGATTAATTATTCATCCTTGTATCACTAAATAATTATCTCCCCATCCCATTTTCTGGCTTTAAATAACCTGAAAAGAGTTGATAAGATGAATCTAACGCTCGCGCTTACACACACACACACGTATGTGTGTGTGTGTGTGTGTGTGTGTGTGTGTGTGTGTGTGTGTGTGTGTGTGTGTGTGTGGCGAAATGAAACAAAGTGAAAATATTTTTAACGACGTCGCATTTCGCATCCTTACGCGGGGTTGACGTCTTCCGGTATGAATAAAAGAACATTTTTCTTTTATTTATTTATGTATTAAAATCGTTAATAAATCCTTTCTGAGTAGATCTATAAGGCCTAATAGCCACTCAAGGTAGAGTGTTACTATTTGATATTCGATGAGCGTAAGAAAAGGCATTGCAATATTAGGGTATATTGGAATGATAATGGTTAGATTTTGACTTGATGATGTCAAGATAGTAGTGATTGAAAAAACAACCTCCCAGGAGTCTCTCTTCTTTTAAACAATAATGTTCACCGTACACAAGACCTGAGAAACCCTGGGTATAGAGCGTCACAGAGTAACAGGCAAGGGACACTTTTTCTGAGAATATATGAGAAAGATAACGGTTAAACCTAAAGTTGAAAAATTGTGGCATCCTCTTGGGAGTAGGTTCCACGAAGTAGCGGTTCGTGGAAAGAAATAAATCGAAACTTACATCTCCCCAATGGAATACGAAAGGAATGAGTGGTTGTAGGGTGGAAAATAATTCATCAACCTCGTGGCCGAGTGGACGCTTTTAGACTCCGTAGAGACTGGAAAGTGATTACTCGATTTTCGGTCCGATCTTGATCGTGTAGTGTTTGAGGATAGCAGATGGAGTCAGGTTCTTACTAGACTGTCATAGGAATCTGAACACTTTTCTTTGGCGATGATTTGAATGTATAAGTTCCATTTGAGGTCTGTGTTGAGTTTAAGTCCCAAAAGACCATCAAGCTATGAAACCTCCCAGAAAGAGCACCGTTTATCCCGATAGAAAAAAAAATCCAGGCCCGCCTGGTGATGAGTCGAACGTCATTAGTTTAGTTTTGCCGCATTGAATTTGATCAGCCAGTTTTTCCCCACGTTGAGCTCTTAGGTATAAGTCAGAACTCTGTTCATCTAGAATTTTGGACATATACTCATATACCGTTGTACATCCACACAAGATCGGAGTATACTCTTAAGCAGGTCATTAATGTCAAGTCGAAAGAGAGTTGGACGGAGAAGTGAGCCTTGGGGAACGCCTGAGTTGATCACTTGGGCCTCGAAAGAGTGGCCGTTAAAGAACTTTACCGTTACGAATGACTTGATAATTGAGAAGACTGCCCGTGATCCTATAGCTGGAGAATTTGTGCAGCTACACAATATGTCACACCTTGTCAAAAGTCTTCGAAATATCTTATGCAATCGTCCTGGAAATGTATTTACTGTGTAGTACCTCACTGATTCTGTGATTAATGGCAGTCAGGATATCAGCAGTGGATCGAACTGATCGAAATCCATAATGCTTGTCGCTCAAGAGGTTGTCACTATTGAAGTGAAAAACAACTTTTTTTTTTTTTGTTATCTGTCTGTATTTCTGAGATGAGGTATTGTAATTATTTACATTATTTACATTGTTCGGACTATTGCCCTCCACATTGTTGCCATATTCATGACGTTTCGACCGTTGTACACTCTGGCCTTCATCAGGTGATTGGAATTTTAATTCGAACCTTTTATTTCGTTCATCGGAGTATATTGTTCCCGTTCTATGCCTCTTTGGGATATCCCAGTATCTCCAAGTTTTTTTTCTTTCTTTTTTCACCTCTGCTTGTAGCAAGGTATTGAACTCACAACGGTTTGGGTCAGTCACTGAATTCAACCAACACTTTTATCCAGTTCCAAACAACGGAAGACGGCCGGAGCGTACAACGGTCGAAACGTCGTGCTTATGGCAACAGGGATAAAGACAACAGCCTGAACTATATAAATAACTTTATTTTTTTGTAAATATAGTTTTAAAGAATTTGCTAATGACACTTAGAAAGCTGGTGGGTCGATACTGAAACGGTGATGAGCCCTCACTCGAATCTTTGAAAACAGAGCATATTCCTTACACCTTCCACAAACGTGGGTAGGATTTCTCCTTCAAGATGAGGTTATATAGTTTTGCTAATTTCGGCAATAACTCAGGCTATATATCCTTGATGACAACCACTTGGATTTTATCTGGACCGGTAGTCTTCTTAGGGTGAAGACCTTTAATATATCTTCAGATTTCCCAGACTAAAAAATGTTTGGACTGTAAATAACTTGCAAAATGTTTTCAAGCAAGTAGTCAGCAAAAAGGACACCACCAACATGCAAATTACAAACTGGACATAGCAAAATCAAAGAAGTACAACAATTTAAATATCTGGAAAGTGTTTTCAAAGAGGACGGAAAGAGACATTGTGACGCAAAGGCGCATTGAGATAGTGAAAGATGCCTTAGAGAAGTAAAGCAAAGTATTAAGAAACAGGAAAATTTCGTTAGAAACAAGGAAGGTAATGAATTGTTACGGCTTGTCAAATCAACAATCCATCGATACTGACCTTTCTCATTTAATTTTTTTTCTTTCACCTTCATTCTTTCTTCTTTATTTCTTACGTTGTTATTTGTTTTGAAGTAGAAACCATTATTTTTTTTAAATATTAAAAAAAATTAAAACATTTTACACCTCTCAGGTACCTGCTCATTGTTTAAACAGAAGAGGAAAACACAAAACAGTTTGTCGTATTTCCACTTCTTATTAATGGACCTATAATCATTATTATTGCTTTACAAGGAAAATAAATACTTTATTTTTAAAGCTTACCGCTATTGCAATATTTAAGATGATCACAGCTAAACAGCTTTTTGATCTTCTGTCATTTTCCTAATGTTTTAAAAAAAAAAGTTCTTTTAAATTCATGTTATAAATTGTCTTTGTTGATTTTAGGAAGCCTTTGAATTGTTTTCAGATTACGCTAATGTTTATTTATCAGTTAGCCAGTAAAAGGAGAAAAAGACAGATGAATAGCGATGTGATGAGATAAAAGGGTTACTTCGAAGAGGAGAATAATTAACCTCTTAAGGAATCTTGTCTAATAAGCGACATTTTCTCTTGGGCTAAATATTTGCCTTTGATATGAAAGAAATCTAAAGAGTGGAGGAAACCGAAGCAAAGAGAGGAAAAGAGAAAAAGAAAATGTAAGGAACAGGAGGAGGAGAATGAAAGTGAAAGAAAGGGAGATCACTTCTTTACTATAACTTTTGTAACAGAGAGAAATAAAATGGAAAAGAAAGAGAGAAAGAAAGAAAGAAAGATGTAAAGAAAAGAAAAGAGAAAAGGAGAGTTGAAAATGAAGCAAAGTAAAAAGTAATTAACTTGGAAAAGGTTCAGAATTTGTTTTGTAGATTACAACCGCTTATTTTTTTTTTTTAATTTCTTTATCATTTATACATTTTATTTTTGAATAATGGTTGTGTAAAATGGTCCTGTTAAGTTCTCGGTCTATTCAAGAGCGGATTGATTATTATTTTTCTTTTCTTCGTTTTACTTTGTTTTAACTGTTTATCAAAATATTTGGGATTGTAAAAATAATTCTTTTTTTTACGGCTTATCAAAACTTTGCGTGTTATTTAAAACCGATATACATTTTGGATTGTAAAAATAATTATTTATTTTTATTTTTAGTGAATATTGCATTAAAAAACTTTTGTGAATAATGATTTTTCCAAATACAAGTATTAACATTTAATCCAGAGCTTGGGGAAAGAGGTAGATTCACACGTTTTCCAAATGTATTTGTGCGTAAATAAATGCAACGAATCCGGCTAAAATTCGAACATGACACTGCGAATTCTCATCCCACGTCGCTATCAATCAGACCATCCACCTATCCAGCCCGCTCAATAAGGAATTCCGAAATAAATTCTGATGACTGGTCATTTCTATCTATCTATCTATCTATCTATCTATCTATCTATCTATCTATCTCTTTCTTTCTTTCTTTCTTTCTTTCTTTCTTTCTTTCTTTCTTTTTATCCACGAGTCCCGAATGCAAAGGAAGATTAGAATATTAAGTTGGTTTGGAAGATTTTATTTTTAAGGCAGATGTGGTAAGAATATAGAGAATATTTCCAAAGGCAACTTATAGAATTGTCCATTTTCAAACTACTTGAGAATATTAGGGAGCCGTCAGGGGTTTCATATACGAATGCCGATGGAGGAAATATGTCAATAAAAATTATCAAGATTATTGTCAGGATTGGCGGACGTTTTCTCGAGTCTCTTGAGTATCTCTCTCTCTCTCTCTCTCTCTCTCTATATATATATATATATATATATATATATATATATATATATATATATATATATATATCTATCTATCTATCTATCTATCTATCTCCAAATAATTATATATAATTATCTATGTAATTATACTATCTATATCTCTATCTAATTATATCTATCTGTATTTATATATCTACCAAATTATATTTCTATCTATCTATCTATCTATCTATCTATCTATCTATCTATTAGTCATGCCCATGGAGGTAATATATCAATACAATTCTCAGGATTGGTGGATGTTTCCTCGAGTCTCTCTCTCTCTCTCTTTTTCTCTATTTCCTTTTCTCTCTCTTCTCTCTCTCATATATATATATCAATCACTCTTCATGTCTATCCCTCTCTCTCTCTCTCTCTCTCTCTCTCTCTCTATATATATATATATATATATATATATATATATATCTTTAAATTAAACCCATGTCCACTGCAAAAGCCGGTATTGCTTTTAATTATAAAAATACATTAATACAGGTTTTCTATTTAAAAAAAAAGCGGTATTAATATGAGAATGCTATTAGTCAGTATTAATTGTGATGTAGTAAGAATAACTCAGATGTGGCACAACGCTATAAGCAAGGGGCATTCAGTGAGGATCGAATTCACTGATCAGTTGTAATCGATCTAGCGAAAGAAGTTTGCTAACCACTACACCACATCGAAGCGCCCTTATTTATTTTCTAAGCTTAGTTCTGACACTATGGAGCACCCACTGAGTATGGAACCCATTTATTTCGTTATGTACCATGTCCCATTTAGGGCGTAGGCGATCATGTCTCTCCACAATTTCTTTCGTCGTTCAATAAATTTTGTGTTTTTGTTATTTCACCTTAACGCTTTCCGTCATCCATTTACTAAATCTGACATAGTATATTATACGTTGTTTCCGTCTGTCCCTCTCACCTGTGAGTATCGGATTTTCCAAGCCCTCTTTCCTCATTATGTGCCGTTGTAATTTCAACTATTTCTTCCATTCTCTCTAATATTTCGTCGTTCCTCACATATTCCGCCAGTGGTACCTTAGGCGTCCTTCTGTAAAACCACATTGCTGTAAAGCCTCTTTTTCATATTTGTAGAGAGTGTCCAGCACTCCCTAACATAAAGGTGGACAGATATGACGTAATCGTTCTACGCTCTTTTCTTTGTTTCTAACGAAGTTTTTAGCTTCTCAGCCGTAATTAGTTTAGCGAGTTAAGCTAAACATTACACCTCGTCCAAGTGGCCAAAATCCAGTATTAGATCCTGCTTTCTACTTATAACATTAATACCCACCACTCAACAAATAGGACGATAGTTATTAATAGGTTAAATTTAAGTAAAAGCGGTCGGATATTCTTGCAATGCGTATAAATGACTGCTATTAGTTCAAGGGAGGTAACTTGAAAGAATTTTAAAAAGAGCATTCGTTGATTAATATCTAGGGAATCATCGGTTCATATAGTTGAGTTGAATATTCTTACTCTGTACGTGGAAATTGCCCTGTTTAAATCCAATGATGATATCATAGCGATACAAACAGTCTCTTCTAGAGAATAATCAAGAAAACTGGTTGCACGAGACCCTTATTCATTTAAATAGTTCGTTTTCTTTATCGGAATTTTAATTCTTGCGTTTCATTTTTGCAAACTTTTGTAGGACATTTTCTGAGCGGGATTAATAACAATGTTTTCCTGCATCCGCTGCCACCGAATCTATGATCATACGGTTGTATTCATATAAAATATACATTTTATTGTAACCTAATTGTGAACAATAATGCATCATATCCGATAAAGGTGAACAATTCAGCTGCAAAAATTCGAAATAAATGCAATGTATCTAAATACAAATTAATGACATGTCATAACAGATCATTCCATCTTAAATAAATGTACAATGTTTAGCAGCAATTTTTAACATCAACTTGTGATTTTTCTTATCAAACTGTTGATTGACTTTAACACATTCAACATTATAGATAAATAAAATAGTGAATTCTATAGTGCTTTTCGAGTGTTGGTTTGAGTAAAACAATTTTACTGATTTGGATGAAAAAGAAATAGAACCCAGAATGATGTCAAATTCAGCGAATTTTTTTCATTCTTTAACAGTAATTAGTTAGTTTAATTTGTAACGTATAGAAATGTAGGTAGAAAAATGCAAATGTTGATAAGAGAGTGAGGATCACAAAGTACTGACCGGGGCCCCTCAATAAAGCTTGACTCTACCCCGGTCAGAAGTTCTAGGGTAGTACACACTTGCTCTGATTCTAAGCATTTTATATATACAGGGTGGTGGCAATCCTGCCCAACCATGTCTCGTGTGGGCTTCAGTAATTTTCCGAGATATTGCCGCTAAGCCCATTTTTAAACCTCGACCTTTGAAACAAACACACACACACACACACATATATATATATATATATATATATATATATATATATATATCCTCCTTAGGTTTACCCATACGGATTACCTAGTTTTTCATAAACTGTTTATGGTCGAGGTCGAGAATTTGAATTACTACCACAGACAGAAGACAATGGTTAAACATAAGAAAACATGTGAAAAAATTAATTCCTTTAAATAATATGTGTAGATAACCATTCTTTGCCTGATTAATGTCACAAGACCCGAAGCACGTGTAGAGAAATATGTGAAAAATATAGTATAATATATATTAAAAAATCCATATTATAACCAAAAACGTTTGCGGCTTCTCTTTCCTCCTTTATATATATATATATATATATATATATATATATATATATATATATATATATATATAGCGTGTGTGTATGCGTGTGTGTGTGCGTATGTGTGTGTGTGTGTATTCTCAGATGAAGTGTATCTGTAGAAGAGACAAAATGAATAAAAAGACATGAGGAAAAATATACTTAGCTGACGCGTTTTGTCATCTGACTGCCTTTATCAACGCAAATACATTAAACATACGCGTCGATTAAATATAGTTTTTCCTCGTCTTTTTTATTCACATACAACACACACACACACACACACACGTGTGTGTGTGTGTGTGTGTGTGTGTGTGTGTGTGTGTGTGTTAGCTGCAATATTAAATCTTTAATAGTTTTTCTTGCTAAAAAGGCGTTCCTCAGTTGGGATGACAGAACAAAAATTGTATGACTTTTCTATAAAAGCCTTTATTTTAATTTATCCTGCTTTCTATTCTTTTCATTTTTTTTTGTTTTGTTTTGTTGAAATTTGTTTTCACATCCACCCAACTTATCTGCATTGAATTTAAGGTAAATCTCGCTTTATAAATTAAGGTAAATATTAAGGTAAATCTCACGTTATAAATTAAGTTAAATCTCGCTTTATAAATTAAGGTAAATATTGAGGTAAATCTCGCTTTATAAATTAAGGTAAATATTAAGGTAAATCTCGCCTTATAAATTAAGGTAAATCTCGCTTTATAAATTAAGGTAAATATTAAGGTAAATTTCGCGTTATAAATTAAGGTAAATCTCGCTTTATAAATTAAGGTAAATATTAAGGTAAATCTCGCTTTATAAATTAAGGTAAATATTAAGGTAAATCTCGCTTTCTTTCTGAACTGCGGAAGCCAGACTGGTAAATGCATAATTAAGTCAGTAAAACTGTTTTCAACTTTGTCAAATTTATGAAACTTTGTCTTGAGGCACGCACACATGTATATATATATATATATATATATATATATATATATATATATATATATATATATATATGAAAGACGAGGAAAAACTATACTTAATCGACGCGTATTTGTAATGTATTTGCTTTGATAAGGTCCGTCAGATGACGAAATGCGTCGGCTAAGTGTATATTTTTTCATGTCTTTTTTATTCATTTTGTGTAATCTACGAATACACTCCATCTGAGAATATCCACACACACACACACACACACACACACACACACACACACACACACACACACACACACATATATATAATTATTTATTTAGAAATATGTTTCCTTCGCTACATACGAGTTCTCATGTTTCAAAACAAGAGCCGAAAACGTCAATATAATTATTAGAATTAAATTGAATTAAAGTACCAAGCTCTGTTCCATCTTCAAGCGAAATTTTTGGAATAACTAATTCTTAAAATTTACGCGGTTTTATAAGCATATTCGTTATTAAAATTAAAATTACTATGGTAACGGCCAGAGCAATTATTTAAATAAGGGTAGTAAGGGTTAATAATTTATATCAATATCTCAGTTACATTCAAAGAGGTCAAGTCAGGGTAAGGTTGGGGTGTCTAAATTCAAAGCGGAAGATGACATCGTCTAGTCTGGTTAACCGTTAAGTGTCTATGGAGATTTATTTATTTTTTTTTTGATTTTATTTTCTTTCCTGAAAGGGTTTTGTGTATATAAAACGGTAATAATTAGCTTGCATTTGTTTTTTTGACGACTTCATAAAGGTTTTTTTTTTTATATGATTGGGCTTTTAAACCTTTTTAATTAGACTATGGAGTTTAAAATTTGCATGTATTATTTAATTGTTTATTTGTTTTTTATGCTAATTATTCAATGCAAAAATTTGATGATGTCGGCAAAAAACCGTTAACTCATGTCTATTGTTTAATAGATTTTTATTATTTAGAAACTTGATAATGTGTAGTTTTTCATGTAGGCATAAAGGGCATGGGTCATCCCAAGTTTTACAAGTTCTAGTTTTGTTTATAATTTTCCATTTTACTATTGGTGTTTTATTCATTTCTTTCAAATGCCAAAAATATTTAGATAGCGATGTCTGATTTCTTTTATTAATATTGTTGAAGGAGCTTTTATGCTGTCTCCACCTGGTTTTAAATTCATTCTTCGTAGACGCAATGTATATCATATTAGTATTAGGACTCTCAATGGATGAGATAGTACATTGGTATCCCACAGATTTTACGCGGCATACATTTTCCTATGGGCAGTCTTCTGGGTTTCTACAATCACATAATTTTTCATTATTTTTGACTAATTTAAGTTTAGGGTTTTTATTAATACTATTTTGGCATGGGGGTTTATTCAGGATTTTATTATTGCGGTTTTGTTTGTTTGTTTGTTTTTTTTAGGCTCTACTTTTGTACCGAGCACTGTTTTTAAAAATAAAAAAAAAAGACAAAAATACTAAAGAACTTCGGATTACCCAACGAGTTCTTTCCTATTTTCCATATATTTTCACACACACACACACACACACACACACACACACACACACACACACACACACACACACACACACATATATATATATATATATATATATATATACCCGCAGCAATACACACGCTTACACATATCATACTCACTCACTCCCTAAGAACCAACACTAAACAGAGACACATCCCCTCTCCAGGACCAATAAAACTGTCAAACTGACCAAGGGGATTCAGTGAAGCATAGATCCATCCTGCTCTTATCTCAAATAACAACTTAAAAGAGACTGTTTGACCAACACAAGGAATGTTAAAAGATTCATGTTAAAAAAAAAATAAAAAAACAAATGAAATGAAACAGACAAAAGTTCATTTTCTCCATCAAGACATTCATTTCTGAAGTTTACTGCTACCAGCAAGCAGAAATATTTCTTCTCCTGATGATAGCCATTTTGGCCAAAACTAGTCGAGGAATCTAAATGAAATAATAATAAAAACGAAAGAATATTAATCTACAACCCAGTGTGTCTGAAGATTTTAATTTTTTTTTAATATTTTATTTATATTGTATATATATATATATATATATATATATATATATATATATATATATAATTTATTTATTTATATTCATTCATGAACTGGGTCTTGTATCAATTTAAAAAGGTTGACTGCTCCGACGAATCTAGTTTTAGTTCTTAACTGAATAAGTTGGAATGAAAATTAAAAAAAACAACAACTTTGTTCTGAGAAAGTTTTGGCACCAGACGTTAATAACTCCGTTACAAAATGTCTTCCGGGATTCGTGATGTCACGTGAGAACACAACTCTCATTCACTAAAACTCTGTGGTTTCGAAAAACGAAAACTACTAATAATGTTTTCATTATTGTACTTTTTTTCTTTATTAAATGAAGCATCGTCAACTATTATTTATCGTAAGATGGTATTTCTCGCATCTTCATTTCGGTTGCTTAACATCGCAACTATTCAAAGAGTTTCTCTTGGGTCATAAGTAAATACCGCATATGTTATATGAATTCAAATCTCGTCTTTTTTCTTACGTCTTAGTGGAGTTATACCCTCGCTGGAGTGAAGTGATTTAAAAAAAATAGTAACTGATAATTTACACCCAGTGCCGAGTTAATCTAGTAGCAAAAGCAGAAAAAATTACGGGCACCGTATACAGTGCCGTAGCTAGGGGGGGCGGACCGCCCCGCGTGCCAGCATAGGAGGGGTGACACTATGCCACCCCCAACAAAATTTTTCAACCAGGCTAAGATGCCAAAAATAGTCTGAAAACAGTGGTGGAGACACAGGGCTTCGCAGGAGGGCATATGACTCCCCAGAAATAATTTATGACCCCCCTCCCCAGTTTGTTCCCCCGTCAGAAATTTTCTAATAAATTGTCGGGAAATTTGTGAGTAGGAAAAATAGCAATGTTTTCAGCTTTTGATTTGAACTGATTATTTTGTGGTATTGGATTTTGTCTTGGATCATACATGTAAACATTAACGTACCGGTCAGTAGAGTAAAGTAGAGGTAGAGCATGTATGAAAATTTAGCTACAGCTAACCATTCAGCATAGGGTGAATCGGGGTCATTGGGTTGACATTTGAGCAGGACCGCCCCGGGTGACGTTTACTCTAGCTACGCCAGTGACCGTATACACAAAGGCGTTCGATGAAGTACGCCACAAAGATCTATTGAAACCGCTCAGCAATCTTAATATATTTAAGATGGATATTTAAATAATCAATAATATATACTGGTAGCAAACCTTCTGAATACGGATAGAAAATTAGTTCAGCAGATATTCAAAAAAATAGAAAAGGATTTAAGACAAGGATGTGTCATCTCACCGGAATTATTCAACTTATACAGCGAGACAATTCTGGAGGAACTAGAAGTCCTATCAAGATTCGTTATTGGTGGCCACAATCTTAACATCATAAAGATATGCAGATGACACAGTTTTGACAGCAGTCATAGAAAGAACATTACAAGAAATCAGACAGAAGGAAAGCGAGAAGAAAGGATTAAGCACCAACTGCAAGAAGCCAGAAGGTATGGTTGTTACCCAAAGTGCGAACTGCAAATCGGGGATACCAAAATCGAACAAGTGCTGAAATTTAAATATCTGGAAAGTGTTTTATCAGAGGGTAGAAAGAATGACACTGAGATCCGAAGGCGCATTGCGATGGCCAAAGATGTCTTCCAAAAGCTAAGCAGAGTATTAAGAAACAGAAACATTACGCTAGAAACAAGTAGAGAAAAATACTAAACTAAACTGAACTGCTATGTGATATCTATCCTCCTGTATAGCAGTGAGTGCTGGGCAATCTCTTCAACCATGAAAAAGAGACTTGAAGCAACAAAAATGTGGCGCTACAGAAGCATGCTGAGAATACCATGAACCGAACACATGAGCAACGAGGAAGTTTAAGAGAAATGGAAACAAAAAGGAAGAAACAGTTGAAGTTTCTGGAGTACATAACGAGGAAGGAGGGTTTGGAGGATCTTATACTCACAGGATAGATTGAGGGCACGAGACAAAGGAAAACAACGCATAACCTGCTTGGTGAGCTTCAGTAAATGGATGGTGAAACAGGGCTTAGTATAAATAACAGAAGAACATAATTTATTAAGAGCTACAGGGGATAGAAAGTTGTGGAGAACTATGATCGCCAACGTGCTGAAGGCACATAATCTGGCAATGGTAATGGTTACATGCCAGAGGTACTGCATCTTTTCAGATAACATTATATGTAAATAAAAAAAAATATAATAAAATATCTCTTTAAAATCATTATTTATTACGTTCATTATAACCTAGATATTTACCTGTTTTATATGCGTAGTTCTGGGTATGACGATAAACTACATCCGGCAGCAAGGCCGGGTGTTTTTCATCATCATATCCAGATTGTAGTTTTATCATTAACGGATCGGGAGGTTTTTAAGGAACGTGGAACCACCTCTTAATTGCTGTTGTTCTCTCATACTGGGTGGTAGCACCTGTTAGGGTCCCAGCTATGGGCAGAGAGTGACCCCCCCCCAAGCAAAAGCAATGAAAGTATAAAAATACATTTTATAGTAAAAATATCAGCAACAGATTTTTATATTAAAAAAAAAAAAATACCAACAATACCGATTTATCTTTAGTTGAAGCCATAAAATTGTCTTCAAATTATTTAGATTCCGGCGTTAAATAATCCAGAAAGCTAAACAAAATTAATTAATTAACCAACCAACCAACCAACCAACCAAGGACAATGTTAAGAAATAATTTATGGTTTATTATTTCGAAATCTGTCTTAAGGAGGCACGGTTGACTGAGGAGGCACGGTGGAGTAATGGATAGCGGCTTAGATTGAGGAATTGGAGAGCCGAGTTCGAATTCCAGTCGAATCCATTACATTCACTTACGTGCTAACACTCTTGGGAAAGGTGTGAATCCTCTTTCTTCTCCCTCCAGCTATGGGTAAATAGCAGGACAGACTGGGTTCTATAGCCTTGGATGGCAAATGGTCTAGGAGAAGGAAAACTCTGAATTCAAATCTGCTCTTAGATGAGGGTGAATGGAGTCTCTCTGAGCCTTGGTTGGCAATCCATTTAGTGATTGTGTCACGATAAAAAACACCCTTAATAGCCCTAGCGAAGCATCAAGAATTCGGCTACTTGACAAGATTATGAACTACACCAATCAAAGTATTAGTGAGTTCAATCTCGGCTGAGGCCGCAAGATGATAGGGTCCCAGCTATGAGCAAATAGTTAACCCCCAAACACACTATCAAAGTGTAAAAATAGGTTTTAGTACCAACAATACATTTTTGAAAAAAAAAATATTACCAGCAATACAAATCATGTCGGCATTAAATAACCCATTGAGATTGTTATGACGTAAACCAAACCAAACCAAACTCCCTGTCACCCTTTTCGTTCTAGTGTCATATTGAGGTGAAACGATTAAAAATGATAAAAAAAAGATGATGTTAAATGTGTTTATTACTGATCCATGACTTTTAATGAAGATGACAATATTGCAAAAGAAAGTGCAATGTGTATCCTTGCTTATATTAAATCGGACATTCAGGCCCAGCGGAATTATATCCCAGAGTATGAACCCCCTCCACCCCCCCAAAGAAAACAAAAACAAAGTCTAGTTAGCATCCATGCCAGGTGCAATTTGTTAATGGAAACCGGAAGTTTCTTGCGGAAAACTGAAACTGAGCCATGTCTAGATGAGTTGCGTGCATCCAATACAGCAGTGGTGAAACCAAAAAACAAAGTTGCGTTAAAGGGAAATAAATGAGACATCTGGAAGAGGTATGGCACGTGGAACTAGAACAATCTATCTCGGTGGACGAAATAAAGGGTTCGGTTCGTAATTCCAGTCACCTGAAAAAGGCCGGTGCGTACTGCGACCGAAAGGTTGTGAATATATCGATGAGGATAACAGTCCGAATAATGTAAATAATTGTTTATTACTTATGTTTATTTTTTTTTTTTTTTTTAAATTTAGTGCCCATTTATTTATATATTTCCTGTTTTCCATCCCGATGCTAGTGAACTGATAATAAGGGCAAAGTCATCCATGGGCGAAATTATAATGATATTAAACAAACAACAATCAACATTTAAAGTGTTCCAAGATGAGTTCCAAAGAGCGGAACTTAAGATAAACCTTTCCAAAATAGAAACTATAATATGGAATAAGAATGAAAATAGTGATGGCACCTATCCTGAATCCATCATAAATATTCCGAATGTCGAATTAATAAATACTAAACACTACAAAATCCTCATTGAACACCGAATAATCTGCGGAAAAGGTGACTTTGCCCCAAATCGCAAGATGTCACAAACCCAAAAGGCTAACTTAAAAACTTGAGTCATGTCTTTAAATAGCTTCGTCAGATTTTGACACTTAGATGAATGTCATGCATGACGTCCAAAATGTTCAGAAATGTTTAAGCTATCAGCTGTACACAATTGTTTTTTAAGATCAACGATTCAAAAATGGTTTCTGGAGAATGAAGCATTTAGTTCTTAGACCATTCTTTTCGAACGTCGTGGTCTGGCGCTACAGCATCACAGACGAATATCAGAAACCACCTAACTTGTAAACTTTCAACAGCAGTAACAACTCAAAAGAATTATGTCACATGCAACTCGAAGAGAAAATAATGACATAATCAAAATGCTGATGTTCCACATTACTTCAAACAAAAGGTTAGGAAGGAAACCCCCATCAATGCTAAAAGAGCGGTAACAATGAACCTGAAAAACTTATTTTCTTGAAACATTGTTTTAATTTTAAGATTTTATAAATTTCAACTAACAGTGATTCTACGTTCGGGCAGCGAATACCGGATCTTTGCTTGTAAGAAAACGGCTAATCATGCCATTGTCATTTGTAACATAGGCTACAATAAGGCAGATTGATTTTTCAATTCTTTTAGAAAATGAACTCAGTGTAAAATCTGGGGTTGAATGTGATAAATACTAACACCAAAAATAGGATCATAGTTTTTATCAATTTCTGAGCATTTAGTTTGAAATATCGTCTGAAAAATGTAGAGATATACGTAATTCCTGTAGGTTTTTGCTTACAAACTGACTTCAAAATTTTGCTATTTCAAGAATAAATCCAAAAATTTGATTTTTTCTTTTTGTATTAGATACATTGAATGGAAAATATATTAAACCAGAATTCTAATTATGAATCACCACAAGCAAAACATGAATTCTTAGTGTATTCGATAAGTAAACACTATGTAAAAAAAATTGTAAAAGATTAGAAAAAAGGCTACTCAATGAATAAGATTTATTAGATTATAATTAATAAAAACAAAAAATATAAAATGTGTATATAATACCATATTACTGCTGGGCACACATTACAAGACAAAATGTTTTAAATTTGTATTGTTTATTGAAAATTACACTGAAGCTATTACACTGTATAACATATTACATCAAAATATAAGTATAATTTACTTATTCTAATGAAGATGACAATACTGCAAAAGAAAGAGTTTTGTGTATCCAGGTTTATACTAAATCGGATATTCAGGCCCAGAGGAATTATATCACAGAGTATAAAAAAAAAAATCAAAAAACAAAAAAAAACAAAGTCTAGTTTTGCATCCATGCCAGGTACAAGTTTTTTTCCAGAAGACAAAAATTGAGCAATGTCGAGATGTATTGTATGCAACCAATATAGCTCATGTGGGAGTCTTCTGGTGTGTTTTAATCAAACTTTATTTCTTTACCTATTTTTTGCCAATAAACCCTGTGAAGTTACCTTTTATTTTTTAAGAATTTTTACAAAATAGCACAGATAGTTTAGGGACAACCTATATAAGCTATGCTATTTAAATATTTCTTTATTTACCAATTTCCAAACCAGAAATCGTTATTTGAAGATTTTTAATCGATTGATTTTTGGATGTGGGGAGAAAGATATGCATGCATGTGTCTGTTTATATGAGTAGTTGAGTATGTGTTTATTTTTGTGTATGTGCGTAACGGTGTACATCCGCATGAGTATGTGCGTTTGTGTCTGTGGTTTATCACACTTTTTGTCAAGTGAGGCGGGGGTCCTTTTATAAGCCTGTAAAAATGCAAGCATATTCTCTCTCTTCCTTTTTTTGGCTCTTGCTTCCACAGAGAGAGAGAGAGAGAGAGAGAGAGAGAGAGAGAGAGAGAGAGAGAGAGCTTGCCTTTTTATAGGCTTAAAGGACGTCTCCACTCCACCAAGCAGACGTTTAGGAAAGCCAAGTGGGATAACTTAAATGTCTATGCACGCGGGTATACGTGTGAATATCTGTGGTACCTATTTCTCATCATATATATTGCATTAATCTGAAGATGGCTTTCATCTTTTTCACATTGATTATATGTTTATTTTATTCTGTTAAAGAACTGAAGTCGGGATCATTTCTTTGCTCATCTGAAACACTAAAACAAAATCAGTCTTTGGATGCGAAAAACCGAACTAAGGGAGGTAACTTCCTAAAATTTTAAATAGTTACTTCCCTTGAAATTACCTGCAATTTTTTTTTTGTTTTGCCCTGTTTTCGCGATTTAAAAAAATAAAACATTGATTTCTCAATACGTTCGTATTTATACAAATTTTATTTCTACAGTTTACAGGCGGACTATTGTCCTCATCTTTGTTGTTGTTATCACGACATTTCGGCTGTTATACTCCCCAGTCTTTTTCATGTGTATGTCGATCCGGGTAACCTACAGGGAACAGACCGGATTATGACCTTTTGTGTCTCCTAGACTAAAGGAATTATGTATCCCCCAATCACCTCAGCCTGTAACTCGTTCGCCCCTGTCTTGAATAATTTTTTTCTTGTAATACATTTTAGTGACATTTACATAGCTTGAAGTAAACTTATTGCAAATTCTTTACTAGAACACCTATCTTTTGTTTGTCAATAAAAATATCCTTTAAGAAATAGCACTCAAGCATAAAGACGGCCAATGTTTACTTATTAACTCAAGTATAAAGACGACCAATTTTACTATTTATTGCAAACCAAATTAGTACATATTTCAACAGATTTTTCTAACCTGCATCATAGCAATAAGACAATCAAACTAAATATGATTTTGTCAAATTGATATCATTTCAATTTACGAAACTATTTAGAAGTTATAACATCTAGAAAATAAAAATCATTGCTTTATAAAAGCTGGACATGTTCTTCCATCTAAAACGAGGAGAATCATTTACTCCACTTTTGGTACAAAAGTTAACTCATGTACCACTAAGGAACGAACCATTTTTTCTCCATCTTTAGCGATAGATCGTATATGAGTTCTACTTTATCGACTTGTGTATGACAATAAACTACAACAGGCAGAAACGCCACTGATCGGGAGATTGGAGGTTTTGAGGAGTTTGAAACCACCTCTTATCTGCTGTTCCCAGGTCTACATTGATCCGTGGTGGTAGCACCTGTTGTGGGGGGGGAGGTCCACGCTATGGGTAAATAGTAAACCCCAAAGAAAAATCAACAGTACTTTTTTATAATAAAATAACCAACAATACATTTTATAACAAAATGACCAACAATACAATAAACTTTTATAGCAAAATGAGAATAAATGTAACACTAAAAAAGTAAATATCTTTTTTATAGTAAAATTAATACATTTTTATAATAAAAGTTACCAACGATACAGATTTGTAGCGAAATTATCAGCAATACATTTAAAAAAAATTGCCGAAATTATAGTTTATGGTCTATAAACTATATCTAAAAAAAACATACCTTTATTTGAAAGTATAAAATTATGTACAAAATATATATATTTGAAAGCATGAATTTACGGACAAAATATTCATATTTCGGCAGTAAATAATCTATAGAGATGTTAATATGCCGCTAAACAAAGTCGAAAAAGCCAACTAAGTTCTACTTTAGGTTTTGAATGAACTTTAATCCTGACAGACGCCCAAAGAAATGTGTCTTTTGAGAGCGTAATCATTCATCGTGGCTAACAACAACTGAAGTTCGGTGATGATAAATTATTATCTTCTTTTGGTGGGTAATTGGAATTTAATTCAAGAAAGTAACGCTAGTTGTCATATTTGTATGGAGATAAGTAAGAGAGAAAATACCAACCTGAAAGTATTGTGATGCTGAAAATAAGGCAGGAAAAAATGTGCCGTTAGAGAAATTTATTTATATATTAGTAACATTAAAATTCGTAATTTGCATTTAATGTGGCTCCCATTGGCACGAACTACAGCCTCTACTCGTAATCCATCCTCTTAGAATATTTCACCATCTGCTATATTTGGTAATAGGTAGCGCTTTAGTAAGTATATTTTTCGCTGTTTTGTGTTCTATCGAAACCTTTTTTGTATGTAGAATAAATAAGTCTAGTGTATGTTGAGACTGTGGAAAACACTTAACAGGTAACAGATTGTTCCCATAACAATTAACGGTGGACAAACAGCTTTTGGAGAGAGACGGGAAGAAATTAAAAAAAGAAAAAGAAAAAGAAAAACAGAATAATGAAGAGTAGGGGGACTGTCACAAAACCATAGCACGCTACTTAACTTCCAGAACAAAATACGCCAAGGGAACGTCTTTACAGGACATTTAATCTCCGCCGATAGCAAAGCAAGCTTCACCAAAAGCAGACTTCTGTTTTTTCCGCCCTTGGTAAAGCTCCGGATTTGGACAAGTTGCAGAGAGGCCTGTATCTTAATATGTCAAGCTGTTCTTCTGCGCACAGGGAAAACCCGGAAGTAACTAATTGTATTCGCATGCAACACGGAGCCTCTTTTGCGTCTGTACTGACACGGGTTCGAAACACTGTTCTATTAGGTCAGGTAAATGTTGGAACCGTGGTATTGTACTCAATTCGAAAGTTGTGATAAATAATGACACAGAATATATTTCACAAATCGTTATTGTTTTTTGAGGAAATGCTTTTGAAGATTGGGTTTAAGTTCAAAATCATAGCATTGGAATTTCATTCCTATGGCTCGTGAAATCGTTATAGCACAGCCTTCTAAAATTTATAATTTATTGAAGCTTTACAAATTTTATATGGACACGAAGCAAGGTACACGAACATTATTACTAAATCATTGTGTCGTAAAATAAGACCTTCATTTACTTCAAAAGAAAATTATACTGAACAATTTAGCTATATTATGATGTAATATGTTATACAGTGCAATAGTCTTACTGTGATTTTCAATATACTATAAATTGAAAACGCTTTTTCTTATAATTTGTGCCCAGCAGTATTATGGTGTTATATACACTTTATTTAATTTTTTGTCATGGGTCCTTACCTAGATCGACAGAATGAACTCTTCCTAACGCTATGTATTCTACACCTCTCAAGAGAGACGGAAGGTATTGAATCGAGTATTGAATTTTGGCAGAGAGGAACCCGGACGAAGGAGGTAGACAGGCCCTGAACCCGTCTAAGCGGGTTCAAAGGGTATATTTTTGGCCGAGCCTACGGGCTCGGAGAAACCCACGTCAAACTCGGTCTTGTGCCACATACATTCTACGTGGGGGGACTGTTAACTATCGGTATTGAATCGAGTCACCCGCAGTCTCTGACTGTGCGAGACTTCTGTCGAACTCTCTGATTTGGCAGAGAGGAACCCGGACGAAGCCTTGCTGAAGGGCAAAGTTTCGTCTGGGGAGGTAGACAGGCCCTGAACACGTCTAGGCGGGTTCTGAGGGAATATTTTTGGCCGAGCCTATAGGCTCGGAGAAACCCACGTTAAACACGGCCTTGTGCCACATACATTCCTCGTGGAAGGGAATGTTAAATATCGGTATTGAATCGAATCGAACTGATAGCAGTCACGCCAACCCAGTCAGACAGTCATACTAACACCTTTCAGTTCTTTGTATTATTTCTTGTGTAATATATTCTTTGTTATTTCTACTGTTGTGTTTCGTGTTGTTCTTCCATGGTCCTAACCTTGGACCATAACATTTTGTTATTAATTATGATATAACAAATGCGTTTTACAAGTTTTTACACAGTTTTTACTCATCGACTGCAGTAATTTCTTTATTGACTGTATATTTAGCTTTTGTTGATTGACAGTTAGAATTCTGCTTTAAATATATTTTTTCCATTCCGTGTATCTAATACAAAAAATATCAACCTTATTTGGATTTATTCTTGAAATAGTAAAATTTTGAATTCAGTTTGTAAGCAAAAACTGAGGGTATCAGGTATTCCTGTACATTTCTTTTCAGACGATCTTTAAAAGTAAATACTCAGAAGATGGTAAAAGCTGTGGATCTAATATGTGCTGACAATACGTATCACATCAAAGACCCAGTTTTCACACCGAGTGCAATGTTCAGTTTATACAAATAGTAAAAAGTCAATCTACCCTATTTTTCCCATTGCTTTTGACGTAGCACCAAACCATTACTCCCCACCCACCAATACCCGAATTTTACTGTCCATATTGTATATTTTAATTGGTTTCTTGTCTTCGGGATACTCGCTTGCTTTAAAGTTCAGTCCTATTTTGCATTGGACACTATGTGTAATTTTTGCCATGGTCTTTATAAATGGTTTCGTTTTTGCTCCGTTTTTTTATGTTATCCATAGCTATTTTCCTATAATACATTTATCTCTATCTATAAAAAGCAGGATGTGTGTGTGTGTGTGTCTGTGTGTGTGTGCGCGTGTGTGTGTGTGTGTGTGTGTGTGTGTGTGTGTGTGTGTGTGTGTGTGTGTGTGTGTGTGCAACGAATGCACAGCCGCAATTTTTGACGGATTTGCACCAAAATTTACATTCACATGCTCCAAGTTAGTGGGAAGGCCAAGACCGACTTTGCATTTCCCAACTCCCATCGATAGTGAAAATAATCGATTTTTTCATGCTTCTACGGCAGTTTTCATGTAGTTTGCGGCCATTTTCTACTGGCCAGAGTGAGAGCATATAGCTGGCTGTCACGAATACGCAAGAAAATTAAAATCCTTTTTGTACTGTATTTCATTTTAAAACGTTTCCTTTTTTACAATTTTTGACATTTATTTTAGGTTTTACCTTTGGTTTAGAATGGTGTTTAGGCATGGCTTTGATGCTCAACTTACCCACAGTCCACACTATGGAAGCTATGCGTAACACGGACACAGCTAATGTCAATCGTTCATGTCAAAACGAACCTTTCAAGATCATTGATGGTACAGAACTCTAACAACCTTTGACCACTTTCATGCATACCGAGCCCATGACAGTCTATGGATCGAGGCTAAATTGCGGCCGTGCATTCGTTACACACACACACACACACACACACACACACACACACACACACACACACACACACACACACACACACACATCCTGCCTTATATATATATATACTATGTGGCGTTTCTTATACGAGCCCCAAGTGTGTTTTTTCTGGGATTCACAGTAAATAGTTTTTGTACTACAGGTGTGCAATATTATTAATAAGCGATGGGGGGGGGGGATTTAAATCCAAATCTGTTAGGATTAATGTAAATTAGTTAAATGATAGATTTATAGAATGTCGATAATACCAGAGCACCTAATGGAATAAATCATGCTGTCCAACACACTTATATGCGAAGACATCTTCATACATACATATATGTACATTTATATATGCCACTATACGCACACATACAACCCTAGATATATACACATGTATTGTTATGTAATTTTGAATCTGTTTCTATATCTACATTTCGTGATTAGTTCTCTCCGCTGAGTGATCTTTATATTTTATTATCTTGATTTTTTCTTCTAAGCATAGATTGGACTTATCTCTAAAACTATTACGGGGGGTTCGCGAAACGTAGAATTTTCCAATTTATTTGAGGAGTTTTACTTCAATACACAAAATTTTATATAGATTTTTTAGACATAACGAATATATATATATATATATATATATATATATATATATATATATATATATATAATTAAATGGATTAAGTTCAACAATTATTTGATATATTTTCTGTTTATACGTTCTTTTTATAGATATAATTTATTTAAGTAAATTCTCTGTTTGTTAAGTAAACATTATTAATTACATTTACCTGCCTGAATGTTCGAGAAATTTCGTAGAAAATATGTGTCTGCCGACATTCAAAGTGATAATGTTTTTAATATTGAATGACTGATTTTCATGTCTTATCAACCAGATGCAATTTATTTAAAACCGAAACATATTTCGGATAATAGGAATATTTCTTTTATTGCGAGTAAATATAGCATTAAGAATTTTAAGAATAACAATGATTCTCTCAGACACATGTCCTACTATTTAACGCATAGCTAGGGTAGCAGTTGGATTCGTAAATTTCCCAATATAACAAACAGTCAATATAATAAAATAACCTGGAATTCAAATCCAAGGGAAATAAACCAGGATTTTTTTTTGGGAGTTATTCCCCTTGAATTTTTTTTTTTTTACATTGGTTGACGATGTTTCTCCTAATTGTACGTTTGTAAGCCAAAATCATAGAGACACATTTTGCAGTTTCGATTCCTGCCCAAGGAAGAATTTTTCTTTAGTAGGATTTCTTAATTAAAGCCGGTTGTTAATATTTTCGCTGTTTAATAAAATAAAAAACAAAATAAAATAACGTTCATAGTAATAAGAAATAATGTCGGATTAAAAAAATCATTTTAGAAATTAGTGTTGTTTACGTTTCGGGTATGAAAGTACTTGACGTAAGTAAAGCTAGAAGATACAGATTCGTAGAAGTCCGAACGTGAAAAAAAAAAAAAAAAAAATGTTTCATTAACAGATCTTCGTTCTGTCAGTTTAACTCCGTGGACGAACTAGTAGATGTACATTTTGGCTTAAGAAGTAGTTTCCCAGATGTGAAAAGTAGATGTAAATTCGATTCCTTTCGGAGGCACAATTTTCTTTAGTATGCTTTTAATTTAGTTCAGTTAATATTATTTTCGCTGTTTAAGAAGAAAAGAAAAAAAAACATAAAAAGGGATAGTAACTAAAACACGTGTATCCAGTGAAAATAACGTTTGTGTGAAAAAGAAAGGCACGAGAGAAAGTGAGGACGGAAAGTGTAAATGTCACATAATTTGGTGAGATTGAGTGTAAGTGTCACGTAGCTTAGTGAAGAAGATGGATGAATGAGTAAAGGAATCTATTTGAAGACGCCGCCGTGAACTGATATCTCTATCGTCTTACTGGTTTTGTACGTCTAGAGTCTTTAGTTAAATACTCTTCAAAGGGATCACGAAGTATGTCTTTTTATTGTGCTAATGCCCTTGGGAAAAGTATGAAACCTCTTCTCCCCCCCCCCACTCAGCTATGGATAAGAAACATATATAATAATAATAGATATCTCGCCATCAATGACCCACATATACACAAAAACCCTACTACACATATTTACATACCCAAACGTATATATATTTTTTTCATCCCAGACATTCTTAATCGTGCTCACTTCCTCCAAGATGTGGTCGATCATGACTATCCTTTGTCGATTTTAGTAAAGTTTGTCTTTTTTTATTCTCTCCTGTCTCTTTTTTGCTGTCTTTTCTAAACATCGTTTTGTCATTCAATTACTCAAACTCATTAGGTAATGTTATGCACTGTTTTCCTGTGAGTACCAAATTTCACATCCCCTTTTTACTCGTTATTTGCCCAGGAAATTTCAACTGTCTCTTCCTGGTGTTAAGTATAACTGTCCCTTTTTTTTTTTTTTTTTTTTTTTTTTTTGCAAAAACTTCGTCGTTGCTCACATGACCGGTCCATGGTATTCTCAGCATCCTTCTGTAGGACCACATTTCGGTTGCGTCAAGTGAGGAGATTGTCCAGCATTCATAGCTGTTCCTCTATCGTAATAGTCGTAGGACATACCTGATTGGAGGAGAATACTTTTCCCAAGGCGATTAGCCCATATGTAAATGTAAAATAATTCGAATGGAATTCGAACTCAGCTCTCTCATTCATCAATGTAGGCCGCTATCCATTACTCTGCAGTGCCTCGTATTAAGTACATAATTTAAAAAGTTTAATTCTTTTCTTGCAAATTTTCAATGGAAAATGTGTAAATTCAAAAGATTTCCAAGAGTGTGTGCAGGAACAACGATGTGAAGATAAAAAAAAAAACAACAACAACAAAAATAAGAAAAAAAGAAGCTTTTTTGAATAAATATTTTTTTAACAAAAAAAGACTAAAACAACAACAAAAAAAAACAAATCTTCTACTTTAAAGGAAAAAACTTTCTGTCCCTTGTTTTTTTAATAAAATTGTCTTTAGTTTTTTTAAGCCCTGTTCCGCCATCCATTTACTAAAGCTCACTATGTTATGCGTTATTTCCTCTGTCCCCCTCCTCTTCTATCTGTCCTGTGAGTATCAGTTTTTCCAAGCCTTCCCTCTTCATTATGTGCCATAGAAACTTCAACCGTCTCTTCCTATTGTTATTAGTTTACGTTTTGTTTCCATTTTCTCTAAAACATAGTCGTTGTCCGTTCCACAGTATGCTCAGCATCCTTCTGTAGAAACACATTGGCTAGCACTCACAGGACAGATATGACGTAGTACTCCTTTCTTTGTTTCTAACGGATTTTTCCCCCCTATTTCTTAGTATTCTGCTTGGCTTTTGGAATGCTTTCTTAGCCATCCCAATACGCCTTCGGATTTCAGTATCACACTTTCCGTCCTCTGTTAGAAGACTTTCATAGGTATTTAAATGTCAGCCCTTGTTTGATTCTGGTATCTCCGATTTGTAATTCGCACTTTTGCTAATAACCATACATTCTGTTTTCTTGCAGTTGATGTTTAAAATCTTTAGTAAATATTTTAACAGAGGGACGGAAATAATTACGCTGAATTCCGAAGGCGCAGTTATATAACGGAAAGGGTTGTTGATGAAAATTAGGAAGAAAGTAGGCCTAAGAATAGACCCCTGTGGTACCTTCGCGTTAATGTGAAATAATCTAGAGGAATGGTCGTTCAAGATAATAATATACTTATAAGAGTAATATATCGTGTGATTTTCAGATTATGATATCTAATGTTATAGAAAATATTGATAATCCAGGAAAGAAAAATGAGTGTCAATAAAAATTAATCATCACCCAATTCTAATATGCTATAACAGTTTTTGGGTTTTTTTTTCCCAAAATTTTTTTTACTGTCTTCTCTATGCACAAGAGAGTATTACAGCAATAAAAAAAAATTAGAAAAAGCTTAATATTCTTCCATGTGTTGTGTCCTTTCGGGTAACTTCCATAATTTTTGGTCCTTTATAAATCTTAGTAAGTTTTATGCTTTTGCTATCCCTCTTAATATCTATTCTGCTAAAAATTCCCACAAGCTCATTAAGGACGTTATTCGCTACTTTCCTTCTGTCATTCTAGATTTCCTGTGATTTTCAGATTCGCCAAGTTATATATCCTCTTTATGCTTCCAAAGAATTTTAGATGCTACTATAGTATGCGGTCTACCACGTTATCAAACATTATAGAATGCTGTCTACCCCATTTACTACTAGACTATGCGGTCTACCTCGCTACCCAACACTATAACGTATCTAGTAGATTGTTCTCTTGTAAAAATGCGACTTCTGTTTCCTCGATCAAGAAGACACGTTTACAAAAAATTCTTTGAGCTACATTTTAATCTGAAGGAGGATATCCGGCAGATGTCAACGGTTTCAGACCTAGAGGAATTCTGATGTGGGAGCTCCATTTTCCTTCCTTTTATATGGACAGGGCACACAAGGTGAGATGATGGTAGAATTCATCGTGGTAGACCGCAGGTGGACGGCACCAGAGTTGAGGTCACGGTATAATTCTTAACACGGTAGACCGAATACTATAGTAGCACCGAATTTCAAACCGCCACTTTCCAATTCCAATTCTAAGTATAAGTCTCTTCCATTTCCATTTTCCTTAAGACCTCTTGATTACTTACGCACTCCATCTATTAGTTTCTCAGCATCTACTAGCATATAGGAGAACTGATCGTACAAGGCAGACCGAAAGTCTTGTCACCCCCACCAAACAGTAACGAGAACAATGGAACAATACAGTAACACAAAGCACATGTACTGGGTTCAGTTTACTCATTTCATTGACGTTGTCGCACATTGAGAAGGTTTGTAGTCATCTATTCTTAATTCAGCATCTATTTTTGATGCCTTAATGTTAAGTCTATTATGTTTGATATAGTCAAATTGGGAGCTGATCTGAAAAATGACCTCCAACTCGTTGGAAACACTGGGCAAGTTAATTGTTAATTTTAATGTCTCCAAGACGAAACTGCTCTCTTTTAATCGCCTTTGAGAACATTTTTTTGCTTTCCATTAGCATGATTGATGCTACCCTCCAGGAGAGTGATTCATTGTGGCCTGTTGGCTTAGCATTTTCTACTGACGTATTGCTGTTTTTTTTCTGCTTATTTAGAGATTCTTGATAAAATCCAAAGAAGAATCAGCAATGTTATCGGTGATTTTGCATCGTAGCTTCAGTCAATGTCACGCACCTTAACGTAGCTTACGTGTGCCTTTTCTATAAATATTTTCGTGGTAATTGTTCGGATGAAGATTTGTTCAAAAATGTTCTCTTTGGTGCCTCAACTTTTCGAACTTAAGCTCATTACTAGTTTGGCCAATAGGTTTTATCATTTTACAGTTGAAATGGCGAGATGTAAACGTAAGTTCTATGCGAACAGTTTCCTCTCTCGCACTTCTCGCTTGCGAAACTCACTTGCTTTCCAGTTAAATTTGATCTGCAAAGATTTAAATTCAATATCTTTGTGAAACTGACCCAAGTAATTGCATTCTCAACTGACAAAATCACTCCGTAAAAGCAGTACCATGTTCACGAACATACTGACGATTCTATCTTGCGTGTTGTTTTTTTTTATGTCCAGTCGAGCTCGTAAAAAATTTGCATACGCCCAATCACTCTCGCCAATTCTCCTAGCTCCGTAACTGTGTCTTTCTTAAATTAAGGTGTTAGGGCGGCCATTTTTCTTTTTCCTTTCCTTCACTCGTTTTGCACGCCAAGCGTATACGTGCCCGCTTTGCTACACAAAGTAAGTCATCTTCTCTCCCACAATGTCAATCGCAATCCTCACATTCTTTCACACTCGAGAGCCCCTTGTGTCGTAATAGATTTTCACCTTGTTTGAGGTGAAATGATTAAAAAATATACTTGAAAGGTTACCAATATTATTTGTTTAATATAATATTAATTTTAGTATGAAAACATTGAGTTGCATAAAAATAGACCGATGTAGTGCAAGTACGTAGTGCATTACCCCCATATACAATATATATATATATATATATATATATATATATATATATATATTAACATAAATATTAACATTAAGAACGCTCCTAACTATACTCGAGGCTAACTGAAAATCAAGGTAAATTATGGCGGATGCTAAATAGTATAATTTAATATGTAATAAACGAAAGTGAGTAACTGTTGAATTGCTGTTGTTGAATTTATTTTAACCGGGCTTTATGCCACACTGATGAGCTGTGATACAGCAGAACAGTCTGTCTGTGGATGACAACATACACACACACACACACATATATATATATATATATATATATATATATATATATACCTGAAAAATTATTTCGGTTGAAATCTCTGGAGAGAAAGTGTGAGTTTGTAAACAGTGACTATTACTGCTACTAATGCAATATTCTTCGATAAAACGAATCGAGTTCACTCAGTCGCTGGTGTTCTTATCTAAAATACGCTTGAATTCATCTTCATCCCTGCCGTGCGCCAAAGGCATAGGGGTAAGTTGACGCCAATTCAGCCCGGTTTCGATTCTAGCTAGGGAGAACCGGACGTCAAGCTACACTGATGAGCTATGATACAGCGAAACAGTCTATCTGTGGCTGACAATACACACACACAAACACACACACACAAACACACACACACACACACACACACACATTATCAAGTCAACTTTGGGAACAATGTACGTAATGAAAGGTGGGGAGATCGAGTGAATGCGGCGTGTGGTGTAAATGTAGATATGAAAATCGATATAATATACAATTTAAGAATGCATATTATATAGGAAATGGTTCGAATCGTGATTTACAGTTTTGTTTTGCAATCTAAACCCCCTTCGGTTTTATGATTTTCAAAAGCAAGTAATACATATCGTAGCAACACAGAAAAGCAGAAGAAAATGAGATGGTGGGAAGGAAAATTATATTGAAAATCAAGAAAAGAAGGAAATAAAAAAGTATTTTAAAAATAAAGAAATAGATATAGAATGAAGATTATATGAGAATTCATATATATATATATATATATATATATATATATATATATATGTGTGTGTGTGTGTGTGTATATATAACAACAACATATATTATTATTCACTCGTAAAAAAAGCCGTAGTACTGTAAATTATTGAAGTTTGCCGTGATTTGAGGGGAGCAGATGTAGATTGTAGTGGATGAGATTGAGGCTGAGAACTTTTCAAGAAACGTAACATTTTCAGAAGGAATAAATTTCAATAGGTGCAGGAATTTTATACATATTTTTATATTGATAACAATAGAAAAATGAAATAAATTTTACCTATATCTACAGAAATAGCAGAAAAATAAAAATAAATATAGTTTTTCTGTCAGAAGCCAAGCACGTGCGGGTGTTTGTGAATGAGAGAGAGAGAGAGATAATGAAATCAAAAGAGTGAATGAGAAAGAAAGCAAGAAAGATAAAGCCAGAGAGAAAAAGTGAGAGATGAAACAAGAGTGAAAGCTAGAAAGAGAAAGAAAGCAAGAAAAAGAAAGCGAGAAAGAGAGAGAAAGCAAGACAGAGAAAAAAAGCGAAAGAGAAAAATAAAGGAAGAGAAAGAAAGAGAGAAATAAAACAAGAGAAAGAAAGTGAGAAATAAAGTGAGGGAAATAAAGCAAGAGAGAGGAATAATGCAAGAGAGGGAAGTAAAGCAACAGAAAGACATAAAGCAAGTGAAAGAAAGAGAGCAAGAGTATGAATTAAAGCAAGAGAAAGCGAGTGAGTAAGAGAAAGAAAGAGAGCAAGAGTAAGAAATAAAGTAAGAGAAAGAGAGAGAGAGAGAGAGCAAGGGAACGAAATAAATCAAGAAAAAGAAATAAAGCAAGAGAATGAAAGAGCGCAAGAGAAAGAGAGAGAGAGAGAAAGTAAGAGAAAGAAAGAGAGCAAGAGAAAAAGAGAGAGAGAAAGTAAGAGAAAGAAAGAGAGCAAGAGAAAGAGAGAGAGAGAGAAAGTAAGAGAAAGAAAGAGAGCAAGAGAAAGAAATAAAGTAAAAGAAAGAGAGAGAGAGAGCAAGAGAACGAAATAAATCAAGAGAAAGAAATAAAACAAAAGAAAAAGGGTGCGTAAGAGAAAGAAAGAGAGCAAGAGTAAGAAATAAAGTAAGAGAAAGAGAGAGAGAGCAATAGAAAGAAATAAAGCAAGAGAAAGAAAGAGACAAAAAGAAAGAAAGAAAGAGAGAGAGAGAGAGAGAGAGAGAGAGAGAAATCAAGAGAAAGAGATAGAAGCCGAACCACACTGGAAAGGTGATTGCATTTCCTCTTCAAAATCAGCGCGCAGTAGAATTGGTGAGATGACCTCCAATACAACGGACTAAAGAACGAAGCCAAAGAAAGCTATTTCGCTTAGTGACTTATTATTATTATTTTGCGCTACAGTTAGGTCTGTAAATTGCACTTTTTAAAAGCTGTAAAGAACGTATTTCTCTTCCGATTAGTCAAAGTTAGCACCAACATCGAATTGGATGATGTTTCTGCGATAATAATCTCTTTGGACTTTCCAGGAAATTCTACCTTGAAAACCCCGAAGAAAAAATGTCTGAATTCTGGTAAATGCCAATTTTATTTTATATATTTACTTGCTAATATTTTTTTGCAGTTTCGTAGTAGATTAAAAAGAAAATCATTTTTTAGCTTAGAATTGCGTTTTCAAGTGAATAAATCTATAAACTAACTGGTAACGACGATCATGCTTCTAATTTTCTTTAAAAATAATGATTATTAAATATTCTTTATCCAGTCGGATATAACAAAAAGTATAACCACTGCGTTGATGGCTAACAAAAGGAAAAATAGAGAGCCTGCTAGACAAGATAATAAAAGTATGCCGAATATGCGGGGTTTCTAAGTGTGATACAAGGCCGTAAATATGGAGCAAATAATGAGGCTAGATCACACTACCCAGTCGTGATTTATCTAGCGAGACAAGCTTGCTTGGCCTTACATAAAGACGAAGATCCCAAAATAATATTCTAAGCGTAGACAATTGACCAAGGTCGGAAGTATGAAGTACCTAGTGAGGACCGAACTTACAATTCAGTCGTAATTGATCCAACGAGACTAGCTTGCTAACCATTTCAACACGTCGAAGTACGGCTATTTAATAGAAATATATGTTATAGCGTAGCTTAGATGTGGCACAAGGTCGAAAGTATTGGGTACCCGGTGAGAATTAATCTCATTATTCAGTCGAAATTGATCTAGCGAAACAAGTTTGCTAACCCTTACTCCAAGTCGAAGTGTCCAAAATGATTTCCTAAGCGTGATTTAGATGTGGCACAAGGCCAAATGTATAGAGCACCCAGTGAGGATCGAACTCACTATTCAGTTTTAATTGGTCTAGCAAGACAAGCTTTCTAAACATTGCACGACGTCAAAGTTCCCAGGCAAGATGCGAAACCACGAATCGGCAGTTTAAACATGAAACAAGTAGAGAAATTTAAATATATGTAAAGTATCTTAAGAACAGATGGAAAAAAAAGCACATTGAAATAGAAGCAAATGCATTCTAAAAGCTAAGCAAAATACTAAGAAACAGGAATATTAAGTTTGAAACAAAGAAAAGAGTGCTGAACTGCTATGTAATATCAATTATCACTTATGGCAGTGAATGCTGAAAAATTTCCTAAGACCCGAAGCAACAACAATATAGCTCTAGACAATGGTGATGAGAACACAATACACGAGGTACACTAACACTCAGAATCTGAAAGAGTTCGTTGAAATTACAGGGCACATCATAATAAAAGACGGCTTGGAGTATTTGACACGCACAGGACATGTCGAAGGAAAACGGGAAAAGTGGAGACAGTGGGCCACCTACCTAGCTAGCTTAGGTGAATGGATAACAGAAGTGGGTTGGAGACAATCGTTACAAAGGATGGGAAGTTGGGGAGAGCCATGATCTCCAACATCCTGAAGGGACATTTCACATAGACAAAGTAAACTAAATTTAGTCAAGACTATAATTGTGAAGCAGGCAATAAAGATCGAAGTCATACCAAATCAAAGGCCAACCTGACTAACCAGGTGCTTAATTTTTTTTTTTTTTTTGCGTTTCACCACAAGCAAGGCGGGAAGCCATTAGGACACAAGGGGTTACAGAAGATTTGGAGCAAGATCCGATAGGAGTGATAGAGGAAGGATGAGGAGAAGGATAGTGTATAGATCAAGGCCACTGGAGATGTCGATTGACATTACATTTGAATTGTTGGAGATTATAGGTCTCAGGGAAACTGGAATAGGGAAGGGAGTTCCACAGGCGAGAGGTGCGAGATATGAAGTAGAAGAAGATACGGTTAAATTTAATAGTTTCGACAGAGAAAGGGTGAGAGCGGGATTCCAACCTCGTAGGGCGCTTGAATTCATGAAGTCTGGGAACCAGCGAATGCAGCTCCTCGGAGCAATTGCCATGAAAGTATTTGTAAAACAGATAGAGAGAGGCGACGGCGCATCTGTGAGAGAACGACTGTAGACGAGATGCCAGATCAGGGCAGTTATATTGCATATCCGTCTCTGGATCTTGTCAAGAACCCCGAGGCAAAGAGAAGGAGCACCAGACCATATATGGCAGCAATACTCCATGCAAGGGCGAATGGTTGATTTCCGGGCGCGGCACAGGGAGCCAACTTTCCTTGCGGTGGACGAAGAAATTGACTCAATGTATTTGTTCCATCTCAGGTCTGCAGTCAACGTGAGACCGAGCAGACATTCTAATGGATCTCTGTGGTGATTAATAGAGAGCATTTTTGTTTTTGAGGCATTAAAGTTGACCAGCCACTTCCTGACCCAGTTCACAGCCGATTGGAGGTCCTTTTCGAGACGCACGGCCAGGTTAGTTTTGTCAGCGACACTAGATTTGTTTTTGAGGCAGGAGTAAATTGTGGTATCATCCGCGTAGATGCCAACTTGGGAATTTAGGGCGTCAGGAAGGTCATTTATGTAGATAAGGAATAGAGTGGGGCCTAAGATGGAGCCTTGAGGGACACCTGCGTTCGTGGGATAGGAACTGGAGGAGAATCCGTTGAGAACGACCTTCAGTTCACGGTTTGACAGGAATTATTGTATTAGGTCAAACAATCGACCTGTAATGACATAACCCTGGAGCTTGCGAAGAAGGCCGGCATGCCAAACCCTATCAAACGCTTTGGAGATGTCTAGGGTCACGGCAGGAGCTTCCCCGTTATTTTGAAGACCTTGGTAGACAGTTTCAGTGATTGCCGTAAGCACATCAGCTGTAGATCGGGCAAAGCGGAAGCCATATTGCTTGTCTGAGAGCAGATCATGGGATGTAAGATGGTTGACCACTTCGGTATTGATTAGGGCTTCGAAGACTCTGCCGAAGAGGGGTATGAGACTGATAGGACGGTAGTTAGAAGGGTCAGAGGGGTCGCCAGAGTTCTTGAAAACAGGAACAATCGAAGAGGACTTCCAGAGTCTGAGTTTAAACAATATATGAAGAAATAATAACTTACCATACGATGAGATAAGTCAATACACCGGAAACACTATCTGAGTATAAATAAGATATGAGCACATCGAGTGGTGTAATAGTTAACAAGCTTGTCTCACTAGAACAGTTAAGATTGAGTAGTGAGTTCGATCCTCACTGGGTTTCTCCTACATTCTGCCACAGCTAAGCTAACCCTGGAAAATCACTATAAATCAGATATGAAAGTGTTCGGAAAGTAATTACATTTTATATCGCTACGAGTCAAACAAATAAAGCAGTTGAATGGTGAGAAATTAGAATTAATATATCAGTGTGTTGCTTATACTGAATTTCGGAAAAAGATAAAAAAAAAAAAAAAACATTTGCAAAGAAGGAACATGGGATCCTCATGAGAACTGAGCGCAATATTTTCATCACTTGCAGCAATCTTTTCACCAGGAATTGCAAATTTTCGTTTTTGCATCATCTTGGTACAGGTGAATAAAAACGGATTTTGCATATCAATTGTTGTGGATTCCGAGATGAATTAGGTCTCCAAGGAATGCCAAACGCAATAATTAAATATAAGAAATAAAATGTATTTGCACAATCATACAAAGAGTAATACTGTTAGTAAGTCCAGGAACGCGGTTAGTAGCAAATACAGATGGATATATACAGTCTCGAAGTAGGACTTCCTTAGAATCTACGTGCTTGTAACTGACTTCTACAATAGGTTACCTCACACTATCTCCGTTCGTATGTTCTCTCTCCGTATATCCTCTCTCACTGACTGTCTAAATCTGGGTATTTAACGGCAGCAGTCCAAGTAACACTGGTAGAGTCCACTTATATGAAAAGAGGAGGACACCATAACATCAAGAGAAAACGAAAAAGTCAGTGATTACCACAAAATGAGAAAGCAATGATAATACTAAAACCCTGACTCCTTCCACGCTTTGTGCTTGGTCGAATATAAAAAGTGTTTTCTGTTAAGAACATCTATGACACAGAAGACTTTTATTGCTAGTAACTTGTTCAACAAAAACAAAGCATTGTCTCGAATATATCCCGCTTTGCTTGATAAAGGGTGTTTCATTAAGACGGATCAAAGTCAGCAGTAAATAAATAAATGTTATTGGTGAAAATTTATTTATTTGGATGATGTTATTTAAGTCATGACAATTATGTGTGAAAAATAATATCGCCCAAATGTCCGCCAAATCTGAAAGAAAAAGGGAAAAAAATCATTAGACGCTTAAACTTAATTCACATTTAAAATGGTCCAAGTTATTGGAACTCCCTTTATTTCTCCAGAATGATATTACAGAAGCACATACTGCAATATAAACCCTAAAAGAAAAAGAAAATCATTTAGGATGGGAGGTTCTTCTACTTTCTTCATAATAACCTGATTAAACACCGACAGATTTTCATTGGATTCGATCATTAATACATTCCATCTGGCGGAACATTCAGAAACAAAGACAAAATTAAAAACAGTCTTTCAAACATTTTTTTAGTGATGAAATCCAGACTTTATCAAATATAGAAAGAAACTGCTTTCTAGTTGCTCTGTATTCCTTGAATAAGAACGTGATTACATTTTCGTTAAATAATATTTAAATGAAGTTAACTTACGTTTTTTTTTAAATCCTTTTTGATAAAACGCAATTATTTTCCAAACACTTTAATATTTACTGGCAGAATAGTATAGTAGATGAGCAAGCAGCCGGAAAAATCATTCGCTAGCGTCCAAACCTCACTGGGCAGATGACTTAATAAGAAACTATGCTTAGATTTGTAAATAAGCATGGCCTTACCGAGAAGCAATCGTTAGTAAACCAACCCAGCAAAGCATTACGTGGTTCGATTGCCATTAGGGGCATCACATTTTTTTTTTGCATGATACGAGAAATTTTGAACGAAAGTTAAAGACAGAAAAGCGGGTCGTATTAAGCACAAGTACACGTTTTCAGTTTAAAAAAAAACAAACTCTTTTTTGAAATAGTAAAATTGCAAATACACTCAGCCCGACAGATACTAAAACACAAAGTAGGCAGCTGTTGATAATAATTGTCTAGAAAAGTTATTTACAAGGTCGGCATTAATTGTTCCTAGAGAATCAGTCTTTGTTTCAAAGACAGGAAATTCACCGGAATTCATTTAAAAAATTAATAATGGGAATACACAAGATCTATCATGTTTTCATAACATTAATGTTACAACAAAAACATAACTATTGTATAAATAATGTACTTTTTAAAAAAATTATCCGCTTGAAACTTGGAACGATAACTCTCATATTGTAAGGTTGTTGTTTCTACTTCCACAGTTTGCTAACACAAAGTGTCAAGTTTGAAAACTTCCAGCGCTTAGAGAAAAATAAAACAATACAAAATAGATGCGTAAACAATCCCGACCTAATTATATTTCTATATAAATAGTGTACACTGATACTTGTAATTTTAAATCGCAAAATATTACAATGATTTATGTTGATATGAAATAGAATTTTAATGGTGTTATAGTGGAACACACCTATTCTATAGTTAATAGACTCTCCCACCTATAATAAGTAGGAGTAGTAAGAGTAACGAGGCAATCGCTCAGTGAGGTCGGTCAGTCAGTCGATATCGGACGACAGTTAGTCGAATACTAAAGTATCAGCGACCACAACTAGATTACTCTGCGTACTGCTTATTATATCAACGAGGTGAACGATGGAATAACCAGAAAATTTGTTACCATCGAAATAAGTAATAAAAAAATAAAAATGCAACTCGACACTGGTTCCGACCTATCTATCATAAATTTTGCATACGTGGAAGAAGTTGGGGAAACCAACGTTAATGAAGACAAAGAAAATCGCGAGGTCAGTGACGGGAGAAAAAAATACAATTTATTAGGGAATTTGTTACAAACGTCACGTTAGATTAAAAAAAAAAAAAAACGCGAAAAGCTAATTTATTTGTCATAGAAAATACCACGAACTTACTTGGTACGAATTGGATAACAGAATTCCAATTATGGGATCTACCGATAAATTCTTTCTGTTACAAGGTAGAAAGTTTAAACTCCGAAGCCCAAAAATTAGTAAAGAAGCTTAAGAAAACATTTCCTACTGTTTGTTCTTTAGGGTTAAGAACGTGTACCAAGATGGAGGCAAAATTCCAGCTAAAAGAAAACGCTCAGGCGGTATTTAAAAAGAAAAGGAATGTGCCGTTTGCCTCAATTGAACAGATAGATAAAGAATTGGACAGATTAGAGAAAACCGGTGTACTTAAAAAAGTTGAATATAGTGAATGGGCTACACTGACGATATACGTGAAAAAAAAAAGCCCCAGAAAGTAAAGATGAAGCCGACACCGAGAAAAACTAGGGAGAGAGTTACCCGCAGCCAAGGACATGCAGTATTATTAAATGATTTAAGTCAGCTGAAGTCACCACTGAAAACGTTAAGAATCACAAGATCAACAAAAGGGAAGCTAGAGGCTGAACAAATAGAACCACAAGAAGAACCTACAGAAACTGTGACTCCATCCTTAAGAAGCTCTAAGAGGAAGGTTGTTTCTGGTAACACTATGGAGGTATTAAAAAATAGAAAAGCGAATTGGCAATATGATGTACTTGATGAAAGGCGAACAATTCACGTGCAGTAACCAGATCAGACGACGTTTTTCAGACGTTGTTGACAGCGGTACCGCGGAAGAAACGCCACTGGAGGTGATTTTCGATACGTTTGATCTAACAACGCCTGCAACAATTTTACCTGAGGTACACCGATCCAGGAGAAAAAGAAAGGCAACTGATCATTTAAAAGTGGATCCAAAACGTAGGAGATACGCTACGCTGTTGCTAAAAAAATGAAGTTTTTTTTTTGTTTTTTCTTCATATTTTCCTGTAAAAAATAAAAATAAATAAAACTGTTTACTCCTACGGAGTAATGTTTTAGGGTGTGGGTGTTATAGCGGAACACACCTATTCTATAGCTAATAGACTCTCCCACCTATAATAAGTAGGAATTGTAAGAGTAACGTGGGAGTCGGTCAGTAAGTCAGTCAGTGAGTCGATGTCGGACGACAGTTAGTCGAATACTAAAGTATCAGCGACCACAACTAGATTACTCTGCGTACTGCTTATTATAACAAGTTCCTAATGTTTTGTACGTTGAACCTATTTTAGGACCAACTTAGTACCAATACAAGCCTCCACTGCGAAATCACTCCACAACAAATGGATAATATGCTGCAAATTAAACAAAGACAAACAATAAACATAGTGATAGATATTTTACGGATGTAATTTATTCCCTGTTTTTACCTTGGAAAAAGTGAGTCGTATTATACACAAGAACATGCGGTAGTTAAATTAACTGAGAATAGTAGAAGAGAAGGAGGGGGGAGAAGATGATAGCGTCGCTGTAATCTTTCTTTTTTTATTTGCCATGACCTTTCAGGACGTAGTCGATCATGGCTCTTCACTTTCTCCTATCCTATGCAGCTCTCAACAAGTTCCTTCTCTCTGTTTCCTCTCCCAGACCACGTTGTCATCCACTTGTTTAAGTCTAGATATGTCACGCGTTGTTTTTCATTGTCTCTCTTTCCCTCTATTCAACCCGATAGTATCAGATTTTTCAGGCCCTCCTTCTTCATTTTGTCTCCTAAGAAACTTCAGCTGACTCTTCCTGATGTTAGCTATAAGCCTCCTCTTCCTTGTTTGCAACCTCTTCTAAGATCTCATCGTTGCTCACACCTTCGGTCCATGATATCCTTAGCATCCTTCTGTAGAACATCATCTCTCTCGCCTCGAGTCTCTTCTTCATCTTTGAGGAAATCATCCAACATTCGCTGCCGAAAAGAAGGACAGATGTCACGTAGCAGTTCAGTATTCTCTTCTTTGTTAACAAAGAAATCCTCCTGTCTCTGCCCAACTTTTGGAAATCCCCATGTCTTTGCCCAACTTTTGGAAATCCCCATGTCTTTGCCCAACTTTTGGAAATCCCCATGTCTTGGCCCAACTTTTGGAAATCCCCACGTCTTGGCCCAACTTTTGGAAATCCCCACGTCTTGGCCCAACTTTTGGAAATCCCCACGTCTTGGCCCAACTTTTGGAAATCCCCATGTCTTGGCCCAACTTTTGGAATGTGTCCTTGGCCATCTCAATACACCTACGGATCTCAGTGTCGCACTTACCGTCCTCTATCAAGACGATTCCCAGATATTTAAACTTCTGCGTCTGCTTGATTCTAGTCTTCCCGACCTTTAATTATTTAAACACGAGAGCGTTTGAAATCAATTGACCAATCCTTAAAAAAACAAAAAACAACGTATATTTGATCATTTGGTGAGATTTTAGGAAGTGCATCCGTTCAAAAACCTGGCAAATTGATATGATACAAGCCATCCGTCATCTTTTCGTTTCCTTTTTCTGTACTCAGTTAATTTTGACACTTAATGGACATACTGAAGACTAAGGGACAGAGGAAAACGAACTTGTGTAAATGGACAGCAGAAACAGACTGTGAGCGATAGTAATGGGACAGACACAGTTAATGATAGAAGATTGAGGAGAACCATAATTGCCACTCTCAGAAGGGACACAACACAAAGAAAAATAAGAAGCTAATCTCAATACGTAAGAGAGTTTAATTAAAAAGCCCTCGGTCTTATCCACTCTGGTGATTATATCCACAATAATACGTCAAGGTACAGTCCCTGTTTATGGAGGATAAATACTCGTGGGCTCAAATAAACTGTACCACAGATTTTTTTTAAAAAAGTGATAAAAACTTGTAGGATTTAAATATATTTGGTATACAAATAGAAAAAGAAGTGGTTAAAGACAATGTGCGTCTGCAGACTTAGTTGAACGGAGTCAATTATCTTGTCTGCAGTCTTAATGGAAGGAGAAATCCCTTTCAGTCCTCGTCAAGCTTCTTTAGGTCGTAGTAATTTTTCTTAAGGTTGCTCGCGTCATTCTTCCGTAACTTGATTTTCGTGATCTGGTTTATGGTGAAGGGGCAGCGTTGATTCCTGCTATTTGGTTAACATGGAGGAAGAAAAAAAAAGATAGGGCCAGGGTTGCGTAACCCGTATAGGGGCAATGATCTGTCCTTTCTTTAGCCATTCGGCGTCCTTTTTAATTCTGTGCTTCATTAATTTTATTTTTCTGATTAATTATTCTAATTTCCTATACCATTTTTAAAAATTTGACCAAATGATCTTGGACATGCCGAGACATTTCCAGGACTTTCTCATTTCAAAGAAGCCTATTATATGCACTTATCCCTTCCTTTGTAGTTCGCACCACCGTTACGTTCTGCCAATACCTCATAAATATTGAACTATTCCGTTTTGATCATGTAGACTGGGGGAAAAGATACTATTTGGTTTCAGTAAGAAAATGAAAGAAACAAAGAAAGGGAAGATAGAAGAATTTAGCATCTTCTGCCAATACCTCATAAATAATGAACTAGTCCGTTTTGATTATGTAGAAAGAGGGGAAAAGATACTACTTGTTTTCAGAGAAAGAATTCTTTCTTTCACTGAAAAGAAAGAAAGAAAGAAAGAAAGAAAGAAAGAAAGAAAGAAAGAAAGAAATAATTAATTAATTAATTAATTGATTTAGCATCTCCTGTCAGTACCTAATAAGTAATGAACTATTCCGTTTTGATTCTGTAGAAAAACATTTCGGAGACATTACTTGGTTTTAGTGAGAAAATGAACGAATGAACGGCTGGTTCTGTGAATTGGAAAAAAAGTTGTTAATTTTAAATCTTTTCATTTGTAGCCATTTCTTAAAATAACGATCAGAATTCATATTTATGATTGTTTAGTACAAATTTCTAACGACGTTATTTCTACGGATATTTTGTCAGAAGAATTAAGATTCATCAGAAAATTCAAATAGGAAAACCATGAAATTTTCATGCGTCTTTCTAGTAATTACGACCATTATTTCTTTTTCTCTTCTTGCTTCTAATAAAAGTGAATAATACTAATTTTTTAATTAACTTTTACATTTTCTTTAATTTATCTTTTGTCTCATTATCGTTGGCTTCGTTAAGTTTTCCCGTTGCTTGTTAGTTTTTTTTTCAACTGATCAATCCGATCGCATCGTTTTTTACGTTTTTACCTTCTCTCTTCATCACTTGAATTTGCTATCTCATCGCATACTTTTCAAGATGTGATTATGTAGCCAATTAGTCACGCCTTTCAAATCATGTTTAGCTCAAATAATACGATATTGGAATGAGGTATAATGACGTACATTTCAAATGAAAATACGAGACCATATCTCTTATGCGTAGTAATACATTTTATTCAACTTCCGATTTCGTCGGTTGCGTGCGCGCGCAGCTTCGGGCTTTCAACCAAACGTTGACCTTACATTCTCGTAAGGTTGGTTTGGTTTGGTTTGGTTTGTTTTACGGCATATCAACATCAATGGGTTATTTAATACAGACAATTTTTTTTTCTTGGTAATATTTTGTTTTGTCAAAAATCTATTTCTGGTAATATTTTTTCCTCAAAAATATATAGCTAGTAATATTATTTTAAAAAATGTATTGCTGGTAATATTTTTTATTTTTTTTAAATATATTGCTGGTAATAGTTTTTTTTTCCTTGAAAAATTTATTTCTAGTAATAATTTTTTACAAAGTATTTCTGGTATTAAAACCTGTTTTTACACTTTCATAATGCTTTTTACCTCAGTTTAAGGGTTAACTATTTGACCATAGCTGGGACCCTAACAGGTGCTACCACCCCCGTTTAGGGTGGACCTGGAAACACCAGCAATTAATAGGTGGTTCCACGCTCCTCAAAACCTCCTGAGCAGAGGCCTTGCTGTTGGACGTAGTTTATCGTCTTGTCAAGGACGTGGATCTAGTTTATCTTCATGCCCCATTCCTTCTTAACTTGATATCAGTGACCTGGTTGAAGCCATAGCGTTGATTCATGCTGTTTCGCTAATACTGTATAAGAAAAAAAGTTGGGGCCTTGAATTTGACGTTTATATAGCTAGGATTGCGTAACGCTTACAGGGCCAGTGATCTGTCATTTCTTTAGCCATTCAGCATCCTTTTTTATTGTGTACATCATTAGTTATATTTTTCTGATTAATTGTTTTAAATTCCAAGAGACTCTCCCATGTCACTGCAGTAGGTGTATCTGTCATACGTTTCTTTCCCATGTCGTGCATCTGGGCCGATCAGATGGGTCGACACTTGGCAGCTATGAGGTTCCCTCTAATCAAAGCTGTACCTGGATTCTCAGAAGGACACTGAGTCCGAAGTCTCTTTCGGCATGATCTGAGGTAAAGCCTCAAACAACTATATCGTTGGTTGAATTCTGAATTTGAAGCTTAGTTCAAGTTTCTCTTTAAAAAAAAAAAAAAAATCAAGTAACGAAGAAAAAATCGTTAAATAATGTTGATCTTTCTGATCTGATGGAAATATATTTTGGTGATATTCTGATGACAATGAAGAACAAGACTGTTTTCAAGCGTGTTTTAAATTGGATAATTATACAGGCAGAAGATGAATTGAGAATGTTCTGTAACGTATTCGATCCTAACTTGGCATCTCGGCTTCAGTCACTTTCTCACAGGAGTGAAGTGGCTTCTCTCTGTCTTTTCTACAAATATTTCCATGTCAACTGCCCTGACGAGCTTTTTTTTCCCTGTTGCCTCGACTACCTGAATTTAAGCGTACCATTAGACTGGCATCTAGCTCCCACCCTTTTACTTTTGAAATAGTTAAATGTAACCGATACTTCTCCTCTCGCATTTTCTTTTCTCGCGTTTTCCAACAGTGGAAATTCCTTCCGTTTACTTGCTTCCGTGAAAACTACAATCTTCAAAAATTTAAATGCAAAGTCGATCGCCATCTTCTGTCGTCTTGAAAGCCATTCACTTTTTATCCTTTCCTCAATGAAATGATTAAAAAAAATCTTTTAAAAATGTACAAAAATAAAAATTGACACAAAAAAATGGTGTAAAGTTAAATGGATATTTTTTATTGATTAATAATTTCTAGTCCGTAGCTGAAGAAAATAAGTTATCTAAACGCTTTGTGTGCGTTTGGAAGTAGATTACAATTAGGCAGTTGATTCTCTTTGACACGATGACCAGCGTTTTCGGCGAGAGTGTGCCTGTGTGTATCTCTGGTACGGAGAGACGAAGACACAGACTTGACTGTTAGGTGTTAGCGTTTATTATAGATTATATGTGCATATTTTTGCTTGTCCATAACTTTTGCTGTGATGAGAGAGAACCGATAAAAAAAGGTTTAACTGTTTTTAATAATTTTCTTTCGTATTTACATTAATATATATTTACATTATATATATATATATATATATATATATATATATATCATATACTTATTATAAAACCCAGGTTGTCTGTGTGTCTGTCTGTACGTTTATATATTGGATCGGATTTCCTACATTTTCCAACCGATTTCAATTTTTTTTGCACGAAATCAATTTGAAAACACGATTAAGATGCACCGCGAGAATGAAATGGGGACAACTCATATCGAGTTATACTTAAAACCCAGCTTGTGTGTGTGTGTGTGTTCGTTTATATATGTGATCGGATTTCCTACATTTTTCAACCGATTACAACAAAACTTCACTTTTTTTTTGGCAGGTAGTGTTTCTTATAGTCTTGCACACTTTTTCCTTTATTTTTACATTCAGAATGCTTTAAAAATTCCATTTACAAGACAATTGTTTATAATAAAATTCTATTCAATCGGTAGACTCATAACGATTGAAAACAATGTTTTTGTTTGAGTTTGGGTTTGACCAATTCGTAAAAAAACAAAACAAAACAAAAAAAAAAAACTAATTAAGACATGTGTGTCCGTCAACCTTAAACAATAATCTTTGTCAATTTTATTTTTCAGTCTTTATGATGTTCGATACTTGATTTATCTCTTACTGTTACTTCCCGGGCAACGCCGGGCTTTACTGCTAGTATATATATATATATATATATATATATATATATAGCAATGTGGCTTTTATTTCAAATAAGAAGTGCCCACTAGAATAACGTGTGAAGTAATAAAGATCCTCGACTCTACTACTTTAAGTTTCGTCTTCATCACGGTCTGTGAAAAGTGGAAAACAGGCATATCAATTTTCGACGGATTTGCACCAAAGTTTATATGCACATGCTCCAAGTTAGCGGAAATGCCAAGACCGACATTGCATTTCCCAACTCCCATCGATAGTGGAAATAATCGAATTTTTCATGCTTCTACGGCAGTTTTCATGTAGTTTCCGGCCATTTTTTACTGGCTAGAGTGAGAGCCTATAGCTGGCTGCCACAAATAGGCAGGAAGATTCTATTGGCCAGCGTGAGAGCCAACAGCTGACTGACACGAATGTTAACTAGCATGCTAGCATGCAAAAAATTCGATAGTTGCATTTGTCACAAGTGGGAAAAATTCAAATCTGCATGGCACTTTACTCCAATTGGCTCATTCGATTGCTTAAACTCAACGTTGATTCTGATTCCGCAGATCTGGGTTGGGTGTTAAAAAGTATTTGTTGTTAACATTCTTTTTTCATTCGGTTTTTCCAGTTACGAGTCCGTTTTTAAAGCTGATCGTTTTGTGTTCATTTTGTTTAGTTCTTTTTTCGTAAAAGATTTAATGTTTAGTATAGAACTTAGAAAAAATTCGCAGTGTGAGATAGGCAAGAAGTAAGGCATGTAGCAACATCAGCACGGCAAAGGGCACTCCTTTAAAGGCAAGGAAGGGCAAAAATATTTTAAGTCAAGTGATAGCGATTGCTGTATGAGTCGTACGATTTTTGAATCAAGCAGGGACAACGCCGGGCCATGCTGCTAGTTGTGTAATAATTGTGCAAGTGTTATAAACAGGCATATTTTTTACACATGGCATACGCATCAATTGTCTTTCTATTCATTTCAACACGACTTGTGTAAAAGAAAAGGAGGAGATGCACGAGGGCGGAGGGGGAAGAAAGTGTCTAACATAAGAAAGGAAAGGTTAAGTAAGAAAGAAACGAAAAGAAAGGAGGAATAGCGATGAAATAAAAGCATAAAGTGGTTCGCTGTCTTGTTTATTACTGTTTTCCTCTCTTCATCTTTGAAAGTGGTTGCTCGCAGAGGAAGAGGACATTAGAACGTATCAGAAACGTGGTTCCAGAGAAGGCTGCTGAAGGATATCATGTATTGAATATGTGAGTAGCGACGAAGTTTTACTGAAAATGGAAGCGAAAAGCATACTTTTAATTTGAATACGAAATACACGGTTGGAATATCAATCATACATAATGAGGAAAGAAGGCTTGAAGAATCTGACACTCACAGGAGATATTGAAGACGGACAGAGGAAAACAGTGAATAATCAACCTAACGAGCTTGTGTGAAGGATTAGAACAGGGATTAGGAGAAATAACAAACAGCAAAACGTTACTAAGAGCTACAAAGGTGCGACGCCACCCCAGCCTCTCTCCGCGCCGGCCGCCGTGCTATCCTGTGACGACCAATGTGACTTGGTATTGGTCGCGGCACTAATTGTGACGTTCTAACCCTTTGCTGATTCGGATGGGAATCTGATTAGATTCGGTATCAGTTTTGGCGTTCCCAGCTCGCCTCCAACGTCTGGTTACCGAAGTAACTGCTTTGATTTCTAATCTAACCTACCCACGTTGTGATTTGATCTTAGGTAGACAAAATCAATCAGTCACCGGGCCGCAATGCAAGCCGAGTCCGAGCAAAGGTGACACCGCACAAGTATATGTAAAAGAAAATAAAGTAACAACTCGAAAAGTTCAAATGCGTTAAAAAAAAGAATAACAATATTTTATATCTGGTTGCTGAATACAGGACTGCTTCTTTCTCCCAAACCGCTAATATGGATTCATGACACTTTGTGTTTGTTAAGCGAGTCTTAACATCTTAAGTTGTTTTTTAAGAAACTGTTTTTTTTAAGAAACTGTTTTTTTTTCTTTATCTTCAGGTGATATTCGTAAATTTGTATTGTTGGTGTGAGTCTAAGTTGTTCTTCAAGAATAAATTGTTCTTGGTTAGAAGTTGAAGTCAGAATGCGTGGATCTTTAGTCAGCTTCCTGCGAGGCGGGTCTCAGAGCTCACAGCTCAACTCTGCGTCTCTCTCTCCAACTGTTTTCTGTGTTACTCTCTGACTCAACCCCAACTCAACTGCTTGCTAACTCGCTGCGACTCTGCTTATATGGACGCCGACCAAAACCGGGGTGGGCTTGTGGGGGTTTGAGGTCCTTGATAATTCTAAATCCACAATAAGGATTTTCTTTGTTTTTGGACAGGAAAATTTATTACTTTCCATTTTTGGAAGTCCATTACTTTCTACTTTAAGAGAATCGTCCTCCCAAATTCATCCTTTCTCATATTGGTATCTCACCCAATCCCGCCAGAGGGCGTCAACAGGTTTCCCCTCTCTCTCACAGTGGCATCTCACACCAATCCCTTCAGGGGGCGTCAACAGGCCTCCCCTTCTTCTTCATAGTTTACCTTCGCCTACCGCTCACACCACCCTTCATCCAATGAACGCTCAGCAGCGTGGGTGTTTGCAATTATCGCTCAAAGGAAAAAAATATCTTCTTTTTTTCTTTTCTTCCTCTTCCACGAGCAGACCTCCCACGACTCGTAGGGTGGTCTCTAATCTCTATCTTAACCGAATTTCATCTGGAGTTCGTCAACGAGATTTTCGTTCAAATAATCATTGGGGTTGGTCAAGTGAACCTCTTTGTCTCTTCAATGCCTACGTGCTTCCGTCGCCAAAATCTGTCTAGGCAACAAACTCTTATCATGGCCAGCTCTGACATAAAACAGGTGTTTTTCCCAAAACCAAATGATTTCTCCGAAAGATAGTTAATGGTTTATTCCTTTCCTTTCTCTTTTCCCTTCCTTTCCTGCTCTCCTGGTGGGGGGTCCAAACTGAAGCCATTCTCGGTCAGTGCGTGACCTGATTAAGATTATCTCTTAACATTCTGTTTTGTAGGCCACTTGACCAATTTGAAATTTTCATTATTGCCAGGGGCAGATTGCTATCTTCTTTCGCCCCGTCATAACATAAATTAATTCCGATATCTTACGAATAATTATTTCAGCTTCTTCCCGCCTTCTTATCGCCTCAATTATTTCAGCTTCTTCTCACTTTAATTATTTCTCGCTTTTCATTTTCACGCTACTGCTAAATAGTGTCATAAAGGTTGTTGAGACCCACGATCGTCCACGCCCTGAAAAGACACGGCAAGAAGAATCTTAATTTTATTTCTTATTAATAGAATCTGACACCTTCTTGCTGGGTATGTAGGTATTAATTTATGGTCCAAAATGGTGTGTAATTGAATGACAAAATCAAAAGATTTCAATTACCCGCCATTATTCTGTTTTGTTTTTTTTTTGTTGTTTTTTTTTTTTAAATCCATTTCACCCCAAGTAAGGTATTAAGACTACTAAGACACAAGGCGTTACTGTTCTGGAAGAATTACGAACAGAAACATTACTAATGAGCGGAAAGTGAAAAGAATAATCAGGAGGACAGTAGATAGCGGTTAAAATTTCATTTAAATTTTTGCATTTAAGTTGGCTGGAAAGCATGGAGCTGAAAGGGAATTGCACAAGCGAAAAGTGCGAGAAAAGAAACTGTTAGCAGAGAATTTACTGCTTCATCTAGACAACTCAACTGTAAACTGCTGAGATATATGGAGCTTATATATAATATATATCCCATAGATTATAATCCCGCTATAATGAGATGGCGATTCTGTTTTACTTCGAAATTAATGAGTGAATTAATCTGAGAAAATTGTAGTTTAATCGGACAAAACGTTGGCATTTAAATCCTTTTGATCAAATAAAAAAAATAATATTTTTCGTTGAGAGAATACAAAGGCAACATTCACAGTACCATACAGACAAACTCACAGACGCAATAAAGGAAAATATGTTGTTCCAATCTTCAAACATAGAAACATAATTTTATGCCAATCAAATTTTCTCATACGGTATAAGACCAAATAGATAAGAAAAAAAATCTTGCCGCCAAACTCCAATGGCAAACATTCAAAACTGCGCTGATATCGTAGAAGGCATATCATAAGAATTCGATTGATGGTTTTAAAACCAATCCAAACACTCGAAAACTTTTCCAAAAAAATTATTCTTCCAAAGTAGACATTTTCTTTAAAAGACAGACAGAAAACCAGTCACCACACAAACCTCGACAAACAAAATGGACTCCGCACTGCGTCAGTCGCAGACAAAAATCATCAAACATCAAAGACGTCATCCGCCAAGCCCGTGTCCATCTTTCCAGTTTCAGCAACAAATATTTTCTCTCACACGTTTATGGAGAAAGAAAACATTGAGCAATCACTTTCGACTTGTTTTTGACAGACTTTATCTATAAAACCTACCAAGTTGATAAGGCACATATTATAATTCAACTCCACCTCCTTGCTTTGATATCTTTTGCACACAGAAAATGTAAACCACCTACGAAATCTTATATATAAAGTTCAGTGTAAATGTGTGTGTCCAAGAAACTCCTCCGCTTCCACGCGTCCGATTTCAGTGATTCATAGCACTAGAAATATTAGGCGCAGGGAACGATTTTCGTTGAGCTCAGATTCAGGGTTGCCAGATTATGCGAGATCAAAATTATATATTAATACATTATACTAGCCATTATCGTTGCTTTCCTGGTTCAAGTGGGGTAACTCTTAATTTCTTTTTGTATCCAGTGCACGTTTTAATATAAACTAGCTTAAAATATCGTGAAGAAATAGTGGTTTGGCTATCATCACAATAGCTAGGAAGGAGTAGATAAGATAGCCATCAATAAAATGTAGAAGAACTCAAAATTGATCGCTACATTTAAATATTGAATTAATGTTTAAGCGCAGCTTTTAAAAGTTAGACGATAATTCTTCTGCTGTCACTTAATTTAAGGACGATTTGATGTACGTAGATCCTTATATTCTGCGCAAACAATCATTTCATGGGTTACAGAGAGGGGGTTATTTATACGATAAAATTAATATAGTGTAAAGGTGGGAAAATAAAAATTCGGATTAGATCTACATTCAACATTTGAAGAGTTAGAGAAACATAATAGCTAATTCAGTAAAATCTATATTATGGAATCTATAGGAATAAATTCGAAATTTTAGCTGAATTCTCAGATTAAAAAGGCCCAACTCTACTTTATAGTAATTTGGTATTTATTCGCAAAATTACGAAGTCGCGTTGTGACACAAGGTCGGTTTAATGTGGGGAGCCCAAGCAAATAACAAAAAATCCCCGAACCTCCGCAACGATCGGTTGCGCTGACCTCGGTGCGTGCACCGATCCTTCTCTCTAGTGCTATAAGAAGACGCAGCCTTAGAGCAGATGTTCCCCAAGGCCGGCACCTCTCAGTAGAATTTTCCTCAGTTGCGGTTCTGTCCTTTGACAGAGTCGCCTCTGAGTGCACTCTGCCCAAAGATAGAGACGCAACTGAGAGATGATGATAGAGATTTATTTCGTATAAAATACAAAATTGTGGCACAAGGCCGAAAAAGGGGGTAAAAGGCTGGTCTTCACTAACTATCTTATACCTAGCTAATTTCATTCACGACCCGTTCATACATTACAATTTACTCATTCACCATAAGAACTCGTCCGTCACCAATCAATCCTCCGTGCACCATAATACCGCATCCACTCTAGGGAGACCTACAAAACGCACCCCGTGTCATAATAATTTAATGATACTAACACATATGTACAAAATTCTATGGTGAAAAAATGAGAGGGGGAGGGAGATGAGCCTAATAACGAACAAAAGTATATTAACACAAATCAAATTAAACATAACTGATGTTAGTAGGGCCCGTCCAAAAAAGCTGAGTATCAGTATTATATATTATCTGCTTATAGGCACTATCACTCTTCAGGTTTAGCTAATTTGCATATTGATTTTCAAAAAAAATTATTTACTTAATTAACTGTTCTTCATTACTGTTCTTTTATTCGAGGATTGTTTTGATTTTCATACAAAAAATTATTTCGGTTTAGGAATATCATCTTATATAGTGCAGAAAATTAATTAAAATTTGCATTTGGCCTCTATGTGTAAACCTTTCCTTAATTATAACATGGCAATTTTCGAATGAAATGTTCATTTAAAATTTTTGTTTTCAAGATTTCAAGAAGTGAATATAGCGAGTGAGTGAAGCCTGCTAGTACTTTATATCTAAAAGTATATCCATATAAAAAAACTAGCAAATGGTATAATTACACAGGATGGAAAACTATCATCTGTATATCTGGCATATAGATTTTAAGACTATCTGTAATCATGAACACTTTTGTATGCACTGTTTCTTCGAATTACAGAGTTTTTCTAGAGGGAATATTTAACGGGGCGCTGTGGTCACTTTATGCTTGATGTGGCTAACTTCTCAGGGAGAAGGTTGAATCATGGTGCGGCTAAGGTGGAAAGTTGTCAAAGTAACGCACGGATATATATATATATATATATATATATATATATATATATATATATATGTGTGTGTGTGTGTGTGTGTGTGTGTGTGTGTGTGTGTGTAAAAGGCTGAAACACTAGTATTCCAATGTTTATAATTTATTACATTGGAATCGTAATCACGATCCAATTAATCAGACCTACAAATTCTAAAAGAAGTCGGAAAATACAGAAGAGAAGGACGGGGAAAAGATCGAGGCATTTGACGTTGCATTTCAATATTTGGAGATTATAGCTATCAGGCAAGCAAGTAAGATGAAGGGAGTTCTACAGACGGGAAATGCGAGACATGAAGATATTGGAGTAGAAGAGACGGCTACATTTAACCGTTTCGACAGTGAAAGGATGGGACTGAGATGCCAACCGAGTAACATGTTTAAATTCATGTAGTTTCGGAACCAGCGAAAGTAGCTCGTCGGAGCAGTTACCATGAAAATATTTGTAGAAAAGACAGAGGGAGGCGACGGCACATCTGTGAGATAGTGACTGTAAACGAAATGCCAGATCAGGGCCAATCACACTGCATATCTGTGTCTGGATTTTGTCGAGGACCTTATGACGAATAGCGGGGGCTCCAGACCATATATGGCAGCAGTATTCCATTGGATAGAAATCACAAATATACTGCGTGGTCCGAAAGTCTTGTCACCCTGACCTCGTCTTCCAAACTCTTCCAAGGGGCTCGTGTCAGCCATCTGAAATAGAAAATTATAGTATGTAGGGGTGACAAGACTTTCGGACTACCCTGTATTTATTTCTCGGTTCATAAGTTTTTTTTTTGTTTTTTTTTGCTCTATACACCAAAGAATCGATTGTTACTATTGATTGGTTGTATCTAGACTTGCATAACTTGTCGCTCGTTTTCTTTCTCTTTTGTCTTTCTTCTCAATTCCTTTTACAATTTTAGAGTGAGGAAAATCTGGTAAGATCGGTAGTGAAATTCAAGGAGACTGACCACACGGTTATATCTCGATGTATTTTAGGGAATTACATTTAAAACTTCCAACTGTATTTTATAAAAAGTTGTTTCGGATAATTCCCGTAACAAGAAAAATTGGGCAGGAGATTACATTTACATAGAAGGTAGTAGTAATTTAATCTTTTTTTTTTTTTTTAAATAAAATTCTTGAATTTAGACTTACTAGAAAGAGGCACTTTCACCGATTGACTTATCTGATAATATAAAGCGTTTCAAAGCGGTTTTGGGGTTTCTATTTTTTTACACTCTGTCTATTACTCCCCAATTTGATTGAAATCCGATTGTCAAATCCCTAGACAACAAAGCAAATATTCCTAAAGATGTCTGATGAAATGGAAAAAATTTCTATCAACTCATTTAGTTTTTTTTTATCTAAAATCTTTGCCAGTCTTTGTCTTAGCGAGATAAGCAAAACTTGTCTAAGAACTTTAGGAAAAATGATAATTGGCTTGTTGACGTTCCAAAATTTTCCATTGTTCGTAATGTAATTTGAAAAGCGAAAGTGAGGCGAGAGTTAGGGGGGAAGGTAGATAGAAAGAGAGCAGGAAGGAAAGAACTCAGTTTTTTGTAGTCTAAGAAGTTTACGATGGCAGATAATTTCGTGATTTTTTTTAAAAATATGCTCGAGTAAAAGAAAAATAAAGAAAAAAAAATGAAAAAGTCAAAAAGTTTGGAGGCAGCAAGACGAGTCGACTGCATTATCTAAGGAAACATACCTGAAGAGATTACCTGCAGAAAAAAAAAGAATATATATATATATATGTGTGCGTGTGCGTCTCTGCCTTTTTTTTTGAGATTACGTAGAGAAGAGGATAAAGAAAAGCGGAAAAGTGAACAAAAAAGCATATTGGATATAAAACTGACAGAAATAATGAGGCAAAAAAAGTGGAAACGAATAATAAAAGAAGTTAAAAAAAAAAACGTAATAAAAACAAGAATCACTAAAAAGAAGACAAGTGAAAAGAAGGAAAAGAGTTTAAATGAAAACTTTTTTAAAAGTGCCAGAGTTAAATGAAATAATCTTTAAAAGCTTTAAAGAACAGAGTTAAATAATTTTTAAAAAAAATACTCAGAAAAAATAACAAAAAAAAAGAACAGAAAAGGAAAGAGTAATGTTAAAAATAAGAGAGACTTGAAGAGAGAAAAGGATAAAGAAAGAGAAAGACTAACATTTAGATCAGTAGAAAGCATGTTATGCAGAAAAGTAGGAATGGGCAATAAAGAAGAAAGGAAAAGAAAATGGAATGCCGGAAAGAAATATGGAAAGAAGAGAAAGAAAAAGAAAAGGCAAAAACAAGAAGAAAAGATTGGAAAAGAAATGATAAAAGATAGAAGAATGGGAAAAAGAGTTATGGCAGAAGGAAGAAAAAAGGGAAAATAAATGATAAAAGAAAAAAAGAATGGAAAATGAATGGTAAAAGAAAGAAGGAAAAAGAAATGGTAAAAGAAAGAAGGAAAAAGAAATGGTAAAAGAGAGAAGGAAAAAAGAAAAAATGGTAAAAGAAAGAAGAATGGAAAATGAATGGTAAAAGAAAGAATGAAAAAAAAGAAAGGGTAAAAGAAAGAAGAAAGGAAAATGAACGGTAAAAGAAAGAAGGAAAAAGAAATGGTAAAAGAGAGAAGGGAAAAAGAAAAAATGGTAAAAGAGAGAAGAATGGAAAATGAATGGTAAAAGAAAGAAGGAAAAAAGAAATGGTAAAAGAGAGAAGGAAAAAAGAAAAATGGTAAAACAATGGAAAATGAATGGTAAAAGAAAGAAGGAAAAAAGAAAGGGTAAAAGAAAGAAGAAAGGAAAATGAACGGTAAAAGAAAAAGGAAAAAAAAACAAATAGTAAAAGAAAGAAGAAAGGGAAGTCAATGGCAAAAGAAAGAAGGAAAAAGAAATAGTAAAAGGAAGAAGAAAGGGAAATGAGTGGTAAACGTGAGAAGGAAAAAAGAAAAGAAATGGTAAAAGAAAGAAGAAAATGGAAAGAGTAAAAGAAAGAAGAAAGGAAAATGAATGATAAAAAAAAGAAAAGAGGAAATCTAAATGGCAAAAAAAAAAGGAAAAAAGGAAAATAAATGATAAAAGAAAGAAGGAACAAATGTAAAAGAAAGGAAAATATGAATGGTTAAAGGAAAAGAAAAAGAAATTGTAAAAAGAAAGAAAAAAGGAAAATAAATGTTATATGTAAAAAAAGATGGCAATAGAAAAAAAAGAAACCGTCAAAAGAAAAGGTAAAAAAAAGAAAAATAGTAAAAAAAGAAGAAAAAAGAAACAAAGGGAAAAGATCTGTTAAAAGAAAGGAGAAAGAAGAAAAAAGGGAAAATAAATGGTAAAAAAGAAGAAAGAAAGATAATAGTTACAAAAAAAAGAAAGAAAAATGTTAAAGAAAGGAGAAAGAAAAGAAGAAAAAAAGGTGACAAAAACAAAGATGAGTAAAGAAAGGATAAAAGAAAGAAAAAAGGGAACATAAAGTAAGGAAAGAAAAAAGAAGAAAATATCAAGAGAAAATATTTAACAGAATAAAATAAAAATAAAAAAACGAAGAAAGAAAAAATATAAGGAAATAGTATTTGTCTAAATCTGAAAGCCGAAATGAAAGAAAAAGGTAACGAATGAAAGACAATAATTGTGATGAAAGAAAAAGGGTTCAAAGAAAGAAAGGACAAATTATGGAAGGAAATTACATTTGAAAAAAATATCAGTAAACACCAAACGATAGTAAAGAGAAGTAAACGAAACAGGAAAAAGAATTGAGAAAAAATAGGAAACTATAGGAAGCAAAAGAGTGAAGGAAATAAATGAATAAGTAAAAGAAAGTGTGAGAAACAATGAGAAGAAAACAGGAAGATAGAAGATGTCATAGAAAAAGCAAATTATAGATGTAAAATTGAAGAAAAAAAGTAAGAAACGTAATAGAGAAATAAGATAAATTATTTTATAGACGGAACTAAAAGAAATGGATGAAGAATAGATGTCGAAAGAGAGAAAAAGCGATAAAAGTGTTGCCATAAAAAAACCGGGTAATTTATCGATGAGAAAAAGGGGGGAAAGTAAAACGGAGAAATGAAACAGAGTAGATGATAAAAAGAAACAGGAAAATTAAAAAAAGAAAGAAAAATGGCAACATAAAACAAAAAAAAAAAAACAGAATATATATATATATATATATATATATATATATATATATATATATATATATATATATATATATATATTAGCCTGTAGGGACCAGCTTTAAATACAAAACAAACATTGGCATGCCAGTTTTAAAATTCGTCTAAAGTTAGTTGTATTCTATAGATTTTTTTCATTGCAAAATATGAATTATGTAAGAGCTTTAAAAGTAACCAAAAATGTTCGGATTTTCTTCCTTGTTTACTTACATATATGGATTTTCAGGAAGCAAAAATACAGGAAGAGTCTTACTAAGAGTCAACTTCTGCTTGCAACGTCAAACGATTGTAAACAGTGCAAAAAAGTTACCTTAATGATAAAAAAGCGGTACCCACACAAAATAAGTTACTACAAGTCAAAACGGTAAGTTTAGAATAATATGCTGCCATGATATGTCCCCCTCTCTTTATAGAATGAAACAACTGCTTAACCCCACCCCCCTCTCTCTCTGTGAAGAAATAATTTTTTTCTTTCAGGACATAAGCGATCAGGAATCTTCACAGCTTCCTGAACCTTTTAGCGCTCTTGTGTGGTGCTTATGTTATTCTTGATAGAATTAAAAAAAAAAATATGCAATATCATCGGTACTGACTTATCATCTCAGCTTCCATCACTTCCCCCACCACTATAAAATAGCTTCCCTGTCAGTTTTATATAAATAATTTCTTAGCAATTGTTCTACTGAGCTTTCCACTTTGGCACCTTGACTTCACGAACCTAAGTGCAGTACTAGATTGGCAGTTAGGTTTCATCATTTTATTGTTGGAATTGCTAAGCTTAAGTTCTATGATAATGGTTTCTTCTCTCGTACCTATCGCTTGTAGAACTATTTATCGGAGTCTTGCTTTCCGACCAACTACAATCTTCAAAAATGTAAATGCAACATCAACCGCCATCTTTTGTCTCCTTGAATACTGGTCTTTTAATATTCTTTCTTTAGTCAGATTTTCCTCGGTTTCTTTCACTCTTAAAATAAAACTCTTGCATCTTAGTGGCTTTATAGCCTTCCTTGGATTAAAATTATTTAAAAATAAGACAAAGTTTAATTATTTAACATCATTTTTTTCTTACCTTTAAAAACATAGGTAGGTTATACGATGTTCCTCTCTAACCTTCCTACTGACAAAATGTCCTGACAGTATTAGATTTTACAAGCATTCTTTCCTCATTATGTGTATAAAGACATTCTAATTCCTGTTTTATGATTATAATTATAAGTGCTTTTTTAGTTTTTATTATCCTTAAAATTTATCGTTGCTAACGTTCAGTTTATGATATTCTCAGCATTTGTCTGTAGAATCACATTTTCGAGTCTTTTGTCCATCTGTTAGGGAATTGTCCAGCATTCACTTCCATATAGAAAGGTAGCTACGGCATAGTAGTTCAGTTGCTATAACATATTTCTCTGCCTCTTTATAATGAAATGCGCGTGTGTCTATATCCCGCTGGGGAAACAATTCTATTCTTTCCTTTGTTTAAGTCTTTTCAGCAACTTTCACTCTCCCCCTTTGACCGCTTTCTATCACACAAAATGGTTACGTAGATTAATTGCAGTTTCTCTCTGTCCTACTTGGCTTCATTATATCTTGTGGGTTTTAAAATCTCTATGTCGTCTTTTCTCATTCTCTGTCCCAGTAATCCCAGTTATCTCTTTCTCATTGTAAGCATACATACTATTTTATCATCCATTTGTATTGTACCTTCCCCGTCGCTCAAATGCTCAGTCCATGGAATTCTCATCAGAAGAACAACATTTTCGACGCTTCGAGAATCTTCTTCAAATAGTAAACATTCATTCTCATTTAAGAAAACAGAAAATTTCTATCTTGCTAAGAAGAAAAAACAATATAATTCGTCGTAATGTAGTTTCTTTGTGTTTTTATTACAAATATTTTAATGGTGATTGTTTTGATGATCTTTCCTCTTTGTTATCTCGATTTCGTGCGTAGTACTAGATTGGCAGTTAGGTCTCATTATTTTACTGTTGAAATCTTTAAATGTAACCGTAAGTTCTATTTTAATAGCTTCCAGTATATGGAACTATCTCCAAGCTTTTTGACTTCCTGTCAAAAACAATGAACGTTTAAATAACTTCAGTCTTCATTTTCGGTTTCCTTGAACACATTCTTTTCAGTATCCTTTCTCCTCATTAACGTTTCTTTAGTTTAATTCACACTCAGTAACCCCCTTGCGTTTTAGTGGCTTTATCGCCTTGCTTGTTGATGAAATGATTAAAAAAAGAAAAGAAAAAGTTATGACAGTTCAGCACTTTCTAGCGAAATTCTTCTATCTGTTAACATCTTGTCTAGTTTCAGTCATCTGTTACTACACTTCTTCTTCTGCTATGTGCCACGTCCATTCAGAACATGGGTCTTCAGAATTTCCTGCCCTTTGCAGCTATTGTTAATTTTATCTTTTTGCCGTCCCTCCGAAATCCTACACCACCATTCAAGCTCGATAAGTTGGATATGCGTCTTTTTTCTCTGTCTCTCTTACTTTCAATCTGTCCTTGTGACTATCAACTTTTTCAAGCCTTCTTTCCTTAGAAATTTCAGCTGTTAAGTTATCCTGAGTGGTCCAGAACCTTTCTTACTAATGCAGGTGTCCCCCAGGACCCTATCTTTGGTCATACTTTGTTTTTCATTTTCATTAATGACATCCCCGAGGACATCGACTCCCAACTTGGTATCTATGCTGATGACACAACAAATTTACTTCTGTCTCGATAATAAATCTGATCGATTTGATTACTTGATGTCAAAAACGACATTCGGTCTGTTGTTAACTGGGGCAAATGATGGCTTGTTAATTTTAACTCCTCTAAAACTAAATTGCTCTGTTAATCATCTGAGACCCCTCTTTCTGCCTTCTATTAGTATGGCTGATGCTAACCGCCACGGGAGAGATTCGTTACACATTCTCAGGCTAACGTTCTTGGGTGACATGAAGTGGAAATACTATATTGAATCTATTACTAGGTCACCTACTAAGAAATTTGGCTTACTGTGTTGTGTTCGATAACTTTTCTCTCCAGAATCTTTCTTACAAATCATAGATAAATCTACCATTTGTTCATGCCTAGAACATTGATGCCACTTATGGTCCGGTGCTCCTGTTATATATCTAGAGATCCTTGATAAATTCCAAAGAAGAATCAGCAATATTATTGATCCTGATCTGGTCTCTCGGGTTCAATCACTTACGTACCGCTGTTAAGTTGCCTCCCTCTGCCTTTTCTGCAAATATTTTCATCTTAAATGTTCAGATGACCTCTTCGCTATGGTACCTAGACTTTATAAATTTAAGCGCAGTACTAGACTGTCAATGAGGTATAATCGCTATACAGTTGCGTTAGATGTATTCATAGGTTCTATTATAACATTTTCGTTTTCTCGCACTTCTCCATTGTGGAACTCTCTTCCGGCTTCATACTTTCCAGCGAATTCTAATCTTCAAAAATTTAAATGCAATGTCAATCGCTCTCTACTGTCCTCCTGATTACTCCTCTTTTGTTCTTACTCATTAGTAATGTTTCTGTTTTCTAATTCTCCGACAGCGAGTAATCCCTTGTGTCTTAGTGGCTTTATTGCCTTGCTCAGGGTGAACTTGATTAAAGAAAAGTGTCATTTTTGTTGCCTTTGTCTATATTACTTTGTCTATATTACTTTGTCGTTGCTCACATCTTTCGTTCATGATATTCTCATCATCCTTCTGTAGAACCACGTTTCTTTTGCTTCAAGTCTCTCCTTCATCTGTGAGAAGATTGCCCAGCATTCACCGCCGTATAGAAGGACTGACATTAGGTAACGGTTCAGTATTCTTTTCTTTGTTTCTATTAATATTTTTTTTCTGTTGCTTAATACTTTGCTCAGTTTTTCAAAGGCATCAATCTCTATCTCAATGCGCGTTTGGATTTACGTGTCGCCCTTTCCGTCCTGTGTTAAAATGCTTCCTAGATATCTAAATTATTGAACCTATTTGATTTCGGTATCCCCGGCTTGTCATTTGCATCTAGATTTCAGTACCTGCTTGATTCTTTCGTCTCTGATTAACTACTCACTTTACCGAGGACTAAACATTTGGTTTCCTACAATTAATATTTACTCAGTTCTTTTCGCTTTCGTTTAATAACTTGTCTAGTAGAACTTGCAATTAGATCGGATGTACAGCACTTTAAAACTGTTCAACACTTTTACTATAATGCTTAAAATGTGTATCATCATTTGTTAAAGCATTAGCCGTAAGATCAAAAAGGACATTTTTTTATTTCGAGGTGAAAAGGATCTCCAGCCAATAAATAAATAGATAAATAAAAATAATTATAATACAAAAAAGCAAATTTCATATGAAAAGTTTCTATAGTGTTTATCTTGATCAATTTTTCCCAAGAAAACATTAGTAGGCTTTTATAGAACGACCGATCTTTTATTGGAGTAAATAATAATAAAAAAAAAAATGATCGTCTGTCAAATTTGTAGCAGACGACACGCCGAAAAATGGAAGAGAATAATGACAGACAGTAGCTGCAAACCTGACAAAAGAACAAAGAAAAACTGAGAATTTAAGAACCAAAAATAGTTCCAACATAACGAATAGCCAGACATTAGACGAGCTTCGAGGTTCTGGATGAGAACTGGGCCAAGTTGTTAATGTAACGGTAGTTGACCAACCAACAAATCACAGAGTAGTTTAAGTTTTGTAGGAGGCACAGTGGAGTAATGCATAGGATTGATAGCGGCTTGGATTGAGGAATCGTAGAGCCGAGTTCAAATTTCAGTCGAATCCATTACATTCACTTACGCGCTACTACCCTTGGGAAAGGTATGAATCCACCTCTTCTTCTCTTCCCAGCTATGGGTAAATAGCAAGACAGACCGGGTTCTATAGCATTGGATGGCAACTCGTCTATCGCAGAAAGAAATGGCAAACTACTGTGGGGGAAAAATCTGTCTCGTCAGTCATGTATCGAAAGGTACATGATCGCCTAAGCGTGTATCACGCATGGCACATGACTGGGTGACTATGTTTTGTATTTAATGTTTATGTGAAAGAAAAGCAGGTTATAATATTTCCGTAGTTGTGTGTATGAGAGAAAAGAACGCGGATTCCAGTAGCAGTAGAAAAAGTTCTGCTTTACTTTATATACAATTTGTTGAAAAAAGGTGCCTGATCAAATGGCTAGCATTTCTTTTAGTAGGGTAGTTCTGATTGGCTGAAATATGCAATCCGAATTTCTTATTTTTTTTTAGTTAAAAGAACCGGAAGTTCTGCGTCGAGCATACCTGCGTGCGAACGTGTATTCGTCATACGCGTTAATTTCCTGTTTGATTAGGTTTCTGTCTCCACAGTTTTCGTAGAAAGATTTGGGGAAATTAGTGATTTAAAAAGCAGATAAATCAATTCCAGGAATGTTATGCGTGAGATCTGCAGTAATATTGAGGTTTTAAATGTGCTAATGTAGTGAGTCAACTTGCTGTTAGTGTTACTTGATACTAATTGAAAGTTAACTGTTTTGAACCAGTGTGAAAATCCTTTAACAACAACGAAGTAAGAGCCAAGAGTTTTTACTTTCAAGGGAGATAACCGCTGAATAAAGAAAGTTGATTCCGTCCCTTCAAATAGGCTGGCATTAATTTGTCGACAGTTTTTCTTCTTTCAGAATAGCAATGGCGGTTAAATATCTTCGTTACATAATTTTAAGTGTCAATAATCTTAATAATGTTAAAAAAAATATTAAGATCATCAAAGATATAGAGAATTTTTTTAAAAAACAGTAGCAGTCACGCGAATGGTGTGTAATTGCATAAAGACTAACGTAGCACTCCGGTGTGGGATTAGTTAGTTTGTCTCGCTAGATCAATAGTGAGTTCGATCCTCATTGGCTATCCCCCACCCCCATACTTTCGGCCTTGCACCAGATCTAAGTTACGCTTGGAAAATTACGATAAAGACTAACGTTAACTTTTCTTATCTATAGGTATGTATGAGTTTGTAGGATGCATAATAGCATCACAAACAGAAGTGAAACAGATGATGAGAAAATTTTATTAATGACGTACGCGTGTGTGTGTGTGTGTGTGTGTGTGTGTGTGTGTGTGTGTGTGTGTGCGTGTGTGTCCGCACAACTGTGGATCTATAAATATGTAGTGCCACGCCTACATTTTCTCGAATTCTCATTGGTTAATAAATACATGATACTTATTATAGGACAATTTAACCATCGCAAGTAATTCGAATTTTTCTCTAAAATCACGGATTGGTCCATTTCCTGACCAATCGCGTATTTTAGTATCTTTTCTATATTTCTGGCGCTAAGCTATCCGGAGCCTACCCATCGATATAAAAGAGTTTCGCTATCAACCAAACCACCAGTTGCAGTTCAATTCTTGGAAAATAAGGCACGGCGCTATATTGACATTTTAATTCTTAATTATTACTCATTCGAGTAATCATACTAATTCCTGTTGATATCACTCATGAACATTACATCTTTCTACACTGATAAAACACTGTGGAACTATTCTGTATTTAGCTAAGACTTCAATTGAACTTTGTAGTTAAATTACATTCAATTTTGTACTCAACATTTATTAGCTAAACTTACCCTTTTTATCACGGGAAAAAGGGGAACAACTTTCTTTATACTATTGTTGATATTTGTATATCATTGTTAATACAATATTTTATTAATGTTCACTGAGCTTGATTTTTCCTTGATGTTTAAAATTTAATGTATGGATGTTGATTATCTTGAAACACGCAGCCGCATTTAATTTGATCAACCCAACTACTAATCACACCATAACAAATATATAGGCGAATTATTGGTAAAATTTAATCTTAAATAATCATTGTATAGTGATCAGGGAATGTGATTAAGTTAGAAGTATGTGCATTTTGAAGGAAGATATGTTGAAATGTTAATATTTGTTATGTAAAAATATTTATTTATCGTTAGACTACGAATTTATTAACTTAACGATCTATCTATTCTACACACACATAAACACACATACACAAACATATATATATATATATATAAGGAAGACGTTATAGTTTTTCCAACGAGAGAAAAGTGTATATTTATATTTTAAAAAGAAGAGAGAAACCACAAACGCTTTTGCTTATAATGTGGATTTTAAAAAATATATATTGCACTATACTATGAAAAAATAACGTATAATATATTTTTTTAAAAAAATCCATATTATAACAAAAAAATATTTGCTGTTTCTCTCTTCTTTTTAAACACACACACACACACACACACACACACACACAGATATATATATATGTATATATATATATATATATAATAAAATAATACCTGGCCACTCGTATTCGAGGATACCCCTCTACTAGGGTGGCTAACCAATCCCTATTGCAGACGCTCGCTCAGGCACATTTGTGTTTGCTCAACCGCTCCCCCCCACACACACATATATATATATATATATATATATATATATATATATATATATATATATATATATAGCTTTAATTATCTTCCCAAACCAAAACAAAACTATTAAATTGGCGACATAAACAAATTTTTACGACCTCAATAAAAACACCGATTAAAATAAAAATAAATATATAAATAAATAAATATATAAGATAAGAAATAAAAAGAAGAAAAACAAAAAACAAAAACAAAAACAAGCAAAATAATTTAACCCAAATAAATAAATAAACAAATAAACGACTTCCGGTAATATAACCGACAAAATAGACTACCCAAAATGCACCACTGACACGTATATATAAATAGCCGAGAAAAATAACAGCACTCATGGCCTGACGATTGCATCTAGCATGAAACAGACTGTCGCCTCTGAGTGTTGACTTCAATGTTCACTTTTATATTTACAAACGCTCTATCTCTGATATTGAGCACTTTATACCATAAATATAGCACATCTTAAAACTATATATTTCTTATATATATATATATATATATATATATATATATATATATATATATATATTTTGAATTTGTAGCTCTGATGATTTGGATCGTATTTACGATTCCAATGGAATAAATTATGACCATGGAATATTAGTGTTTAAGCCTTTTTATTATATCCTTACTCTGTCCTAGACATTGAGTTCTACCTGGATCCTTCCTCTTGAAATTTTTTTTTTTTTTCTGAAAATATACATGTGGGAATTTTTTATATATATTTTGCATATGTATGTATATTTTCCACTAATATTATCTATCTATCTATATATATATATATATATATATATATATATATATATATGCGCGCTTGTGTGTGAGTGTGTGTGCGTGTGTGTGTGTGCGTGTATGTATGTTACGAAATGGAATATATGCGATATATTTTTAATTTATTTAAACGTTATGCTTCATGGATACCCACACTTGAGTAGATGCTCTGTTTTTTTTTTATTGTTAATCCACTATATTTATTCATTTACATCTACCCACCTGAATATTCGAGTAATCTTTTTAAAAAAAAAATATCCATCCTCCGACAGGTATCACACCTGCGCCTCTTTGGTAGGATATTAAAAGGTCCAGCTACAAGAAAATGGCCGGACTTGAATTAAGTCCAACTGAAGATAAAGAAGACAAACCAAACCTATATATATATATATATATATATATATATATATAGATACATCTTAATCTATATATATATATATATAAATATAAGTTATCTATATTTATATATATATATATATATCTATAATATAAGTTATATATATATATATATATATATATATATATATATATATATATATATATATATAGATCAGGGCTACAGGAATGTAGGACGCCCATGGTTAAGATACAAAGACAAGCTGAAAAGCAACTTGTCAACTGTCAATATACCATATAACACCCTTTGAGCGTTTAGCTTTGGAGCGGGTAGAATGGAGATCAATGTGTTTTAGTGGACTTTTCAATCTGCTTGTCTGAATCATCTTCAAGAAGCGAGGGCAAGAACTAAAAGGTCAGCCAATCTAACAGTGATCTCATCTCACAGTCCTCACTTGCTCCATATGTGGCCTCCTTTGTAAATCACTAGCGGGTTTTAAATGCCACTTAAGATTATCACATAAACTTTCATAACTGAATCAAGTTGTCAGATCCTCATACGTCGAAACCGACGGAAGAGTCATTATATATATATATATATATATATATATATATATATATATATATATATATATATATATAAAAAAATATGTATATATATATATATATATATATAAACAAATATATGTATTAAACGAAACAATTTTACAGTGGACAATAACATTTGTGTGCGTGTAAACATTGGTGTCTGTTCTTTGGTGAATGTCCGTACGTACGTGTGTGTGGGTATAATGTTCATGGCGTCTCCCACAAATGGGAAGACGCGGATCTTCTAAGAGAGCTTACATTGTAGTCGCTGAAATGAAGAAATGAAAAAGAGAACGAGGCGAGAAGTCGCCCATTATTTATAGTGTAGGGTGAATGACCCCTAGTGACAATTTGGGAATTAAGGAGGAGCTAACTCCGACAATTCTTACGACAAATGGTATCAAGTTGGCTAAACATCTTATCTGAAAGTCTGGAAAAAATTCAATCAGTTTAGTGGGTTTTAGATATTAAAACATGTTTTGAATGGACAATCATACGGTAACCCGATTTGAACACTTTTGCTGTTACACCCACTATATATATATATATATATATATATATATATATATATATATACGCAATGTATTATTGCAACCATGGGAATTTTTTTTTCTTAGTCATATTATAACCTCTTTTACCCACGCCTGTTGGTCAAATATCATCACAGCCTAGTATAGCGCAGGAATTAAGTAATCGAAAAGAGACCTTATCACCCAACTACGTTTCACGCAGACACCTAAGGAAAGCGTTATTTAAAAGCAACAAGATATAAAGACGTTTTTCGGTTGCTTTTTTTGTAGATAAGACTTTTATTTAGTAAATAAGAAACCGAATTATTTCTCTCCTTTCTTGCCATCTCTTGTCGATATCCTGATGTTGTTTCATTTTCCTGCATCAATTTGTATCTTGGCTTTCAATTTCATTTCTAAGACAAACTCATTGGATTTTTATTTTTATTTGACACAGTACACAGGAAACATTCAACCTTCATTGATCGAACAGTCAATCTCGTTGTCGATTGAAATTAATAAATCTTTCTCTGAGGAATGTTGTTTCACTGTGTTGGGCTGGACAATTTTTTATCCATGCTTAGAATATTGCTGCCATATATGGTCCGGTGCTACAGCTATATGTCAGTCAGTTATGTGCCATGCGTGATACACGCTTAGGCGATCATATACTTTTCGATACATGACTGACGAGGCAGATTTTTTTCCCGCAGTAGGTTTCCATTTCTTTCTGCGGTAGACCAGTTGCCATCCAAGGCTATAGAACGCGGTCTGCCCTGCTATTTACTCATAGTTGGGAGGAGAAGATGTCGATTCATACCTTTTCCTAAGGGTATTAGCACGTAAGTGAATGTAATGGATTTGACTGGAAATCGAACTCTGCTCTCCGAATCCTAAAATCCAAAGATGATTTTTGTTCCTGACCTAACATCTCGACTTCCGTCACTTCCTCACCGCCGTTACGTAGCTTCTGTATACCTTTTCTATAATTACTTTAATGGTAATTGTTCTAGTTAATTTTCTTCTATGGTACCTCCAGGTGGTTCGAAAGTCTTGTTATCCTACACAACATAATTTTCTATTTCAGATGGCTGACACGAGTTCCTACAGTTTGGACGAGAGGATTAGGGTGACAAGTCTTTCGGACCATTCATCCATGCTTAGAATATTGCTGCCACATATGGCCCAGTGCTCCTGCTATAAAGTCTCGGAATGGGAAATCTGAGATGAGTGTTCAAATTCCAGTCAGGTTCGTTTATATTCATTTCCGGGACACATAACGAGGAAGGGGGCCTAGAGAATCTGCTACTCACGGGTCGAATAGAGAGAAAGAGAGAAGGGAAAACAAAGCATGACAAACCTAGCAGCCTTATGCATGTGGATGAGAGAACGTGGTCTGGAGGAGTTGACAGAGGGAAGGAACTTGTTCAGAGCTGCAAGGGATAGAATGGGGTGGAGAGCCACGATCGCCTATTTCCTGAAAGGACGCGTCACAGAAAGAAAAGAATGTCATGTTAGTCCTTTTTCTCACTATGCAAACTACGACTTTAGGTAAGTTGAAATCAAACAAGTGGGTAACTTAAAAAAAAACAAACCCTGAAAACTGTTTTTAACAGAGGACGAGTAATGTGACTCCGAAATTCGAATCGTATATTTAAATCCATTAAATATTTTTAGTTTGTAAGAATTTTTTGGAGATTATAATGTTTTACTGATACAAGTCCTACTAATTAACACCTAGCTGGGGGAGATTATGTGGATTCATGTCTTTCTCAAGAACACTTACTTAGAATCGGAAAGAGAGAGAGTTGATATTTCCGAGATGCACAATAAGGAAAGGCGGTTGGAGACATTGACACTCACAGGATCTTTAAGGCAAGAGGGCCAGAGGGAAACAGGGAAATGACCTACCTAACGAATTGTGTAAGTGGCTCTCAGAAAAAGAAGTCATAAGTGGATAAATATATGGGAAAAATTATGGAAAGTCATGATCGCTCACGTCCTGATGGGACATGGTAGATAGAAGAAAATTATGTTAGGCAAGATAGCCGTTGATTTTACTTTTAGTCACGGCCAATATGATACAAAAGACTTATCTTTTTACTTATATTACAGTAAATAGAACTAAAAGCAATACATTCCATTGATGATGTCTTTTTGGGAGATAATTCACAAATACGCTTTTAAGTTGGCGCCTAATGGGGTCGTCAGTGATGTTTTTGACTTGGTTCATCAGGGAGTTTCGGGTCTTCCAACATCATACTCCCCATCACCAAATCGACCCAATCGGGGGAGATCAACCCCTGATTCCCCCTTTTAATTAAACGCTAACAGGCACTCTGGCCTTTTAAAGATTAAGAGGAAGAAAGACCACGTATTCCGCGCATCCGATTGGATGTTTGTAAGAACCAATCCGGTGCGCGAAATATCTTTTAAATGGCCCGCGATGGGGACTGTTTTTTTTTTTTTTTTTTTTTTTTTAATGTTTCATTGATACAAGTCCTACTAATTAACCTCTAGCTGTGGGAGAAGAGGTGGATTCTTGCTTTTCTCAAGGTTATATAAGCGTAAGGGAATATAACGGAATTGAAACTCGACTCTCCGATTTCCAATTCTAAGTCGCTATCCATTACCCTAACCGTAAATTCAAGAATAGAGCACCTGGTAGTCCACAGTGGTCATACATCTAGGTACTTGATCAGGTTCAACGTTGTTTAAAAGAAAAGTATTAAGAAACAGAAAAAAATGTAACGGACTGTTAAGTAGTTTGTTTAGCGACGTAACAACTCCTTATTGGTCATTCAGTACTAAATTTTTATTTTCTTGGGAGCATTATTAATTTCTTTTTCAAAAAATATATACTGCTGGCAATTTTTTACTGTGAAAATGTACCGCTGGTATTTTTACCATAATTTTTCATACTTTCATAGTGTCTTGATCTCAGTTTGGGGGATACCTATTTGCCCATAGCTGTGATCCTAACAGGTGCTACCACCTCGGGTCATGGTAGACCTGGGAACAACAACAATTAAGACAACTAGACATAAGATCATCCCGTTTATTTAGTAGATTTAGATTATTAATATTTTAGGATGACTATATATATATATATATATATATATATATATATATATATATATTTAAATTCATTCTAAAAAGTATTAATAATCCGAATAATCTAGTTGCATGCACAGAAAATCGTTTCTCTTAAAATATTGTAATCCTGTCATAGAGTGTGTGATACCCTCTGACGAGTGGATTAAGTAATTCCTGAATAGTCCGTCTACAAAACTCTGGCGTCTGGATGGTAAGTAACATCAATCAGCTAAGTGACAAACCTTTTACTTGGATTATATATATATATATATATATATATATATATATATTCCAGTTGAGTTCGTTATAATCACGCTCCTCAGAACATCCCGATCTGACGCCTTGCTGCCGGACATAGTTTATTGTCATACCCAGGACGGCTGTTAAGTAGTATCATCCTTCCTATGTATCAGAGAATAGTAGACCATCTCCTCCCAGGTGAAAAAGAGACTTGTGATAAAAGAAATGTTGTTCTACAGAAGGACGCTGAGAATATCATATAGCTTTAAAGAAAATGGAAACAAAAAGGATACTTATAATGAGAAACATTTGAGACAATTGAAATTACTAGGGTACCTAATGAAGAAAGAGTACCTTGTATCTCCAAGCGGTTTCCCAAATACATACTGACTAGGCCTGACGTTGCTTAACTTGGTTTATCGCACGAGAACCGGTTAAAGACAATAAAGCTAGTAATTTAATTTGATTTATGTTACCCCAACAATTGGTTTGAGCGCAAGAAACCTTTCCTTGGCGTCATCCCGTTGTGTGTGTTTTTTTTATTTTACAGATTTGGTACTAACATATACTGACTTTATTTCACTCAATGTTATGTCCGACAATAAATATTTTTTTAAAAGAAAGTTACGTGTACAAAAAGGTCTAGCTGTAAATAAATACGCTTAAAAGATAGTATTTTGGTCGTCTGATTCTTCTAAAGAAATGTTTATAACTAGATAAAATTTTATGGCGCCATCAAATCTAAGGTTAAAGCAACACTTACAAATCAATAGAATATATTTTCCTTTGAAAAATCTCGTCTTTGGCAAGACTTCAAGAGAAGAGACAACGTGAAATGTTCTTACGTGCACAGCGGACAGTTTGAAGTATCAGCAGACGCGTTCAAGTTAATAAAAAGGGATAACAATCTGGGAGAAAGATAAAGTGACAAATTTTGAATTATGTTTGAAAAATGATTACTTATTTCGCCGCTATAAATTAGGAGTCAGCCAACCAAGACAGTAGCAAGTTTTTCAGGTAGATTTACAATTCCATCATCATCACCATTCTTCTACTATAAGCCATGTCATTCAGGATGTGGGAAATAATGGCGCTTCACTAAATCCTCTTCCTTGTAGCTCTTACTGACATCTGTCCCTTTTCCCAAGACCCCCCCCATCCCCCGTTCCACCATCTACTCAAAAAAGCTATTCAGGTTGTTAGGCCGCTGCCTTTTGCCGTCGATGTTCTGTGAGAGTCATATTCTCCAAGTATTCCTTCCTCATTATGTGTTCAAGAAATTCCAACCATCTCTTACTGATTCTGTTATTAAGTGTCCTTACTTCAATTTTCCTTAAGACTTTTTCATTGCTTACCGACTCCTTCCATTGCATTCTCAGCATCTTTCTGTACAATATTTTAATTTTTGTACTTTTTCATTTACTTCAAAATTTCCCTTCATCTGAGAGAAGCGTGTCCAGCATTCAGTGTCGGCCGAGAGGATTGATATTGTATAGCAGTTCAGCATTATTTCCCTTATTTCTAACTAAAATTGCCTGTTTCTCAGTAACTTACTTGGCATTTGCATCTGTTTGCATTCGGATTTTCATTCAATGTTAAAAAAATCCTTAATGTTGTTTATAGTGCATTTCAGAATATAATTAAGAAAATATACATGACATATACAAGACGCAATTCTGTTTCCTCGTGAGCTTTTGCTTGAGAAACAAGGTTCAAACTTATGCAGTAGTCTTTTAACCAGAGATGACAGCTTTTCATCTTTGCATTGAATTGATAAAGGGGATAAAATTGACCTTTTCTTTATTTACATTATTCGGACCATTGTCCTCATCTTTGTCGCCATATTTATTACATTCCGTGGTTGGAATGTCGAACTGAACCCTTTATTTCGCTCACTGGGGTAGACTAGTTCTAGTTCCGCGTGCCATGTAATGGATGTCAGCTATCAGTTATCTCCTGCTAATTTCCCTCTGAAAATTCTCCACTGCTTTAACCGGGTATTGAACTCTTTGGCTCCTGTCACTGGATCTAACCAACGTCTTTATCCACTGTGCCATGTGTCCTTGGGTATTATAAACCTAATGTCTTCAGCAACCATTTTAGCATTTTTGCTGTTATCAATCATATTTTTACCAGAGCTCATATTGCAACTTTGTTGCTATCATTGCTTTTCTCTGGCACTCGTTATTACTGGTTCCCATCAGTCTCCTTCTACAGAAGTCTTTGCTTTGTCTATTTTAGAATACTAGAAAGTTTTTTCTCATCGCGCTGACGTGTCTTGAAATCCTCAAAGTCTTTAGTTTTGTTGAAGTTACGGTTCGATTTTTATTGTCGTGAGTTACGAACTCTACGTTTTATGCAATTTTGCAAACCAATGGAATAAATTTGAATAAGTTGATTTCTTTGTAAAAATATTTTGAGAAAAATCCTATTTCGCTGTTAAACTATTTAATTTAATTTAATAGGGCTTCATGGTAAAAATATTTTTTTAGGAACATGTCTTTTCCTTTTTAACAGCAAAGAATAAATTTTTAGGATTTCTTACTCTTGAGCATGCATCATATAACTGGTCATGCGTAGATATTTCTTTGTGGAGCCAAATTCCAACTTTTTGAAGCGTCTGGCCTTGTGATTTGTTCATAGTTCTCGTAAACGCAGAGTGAACTGGAAACTGGTTTCCTGTAAATAAAAACTTAAAAAGATATGTAAAAACAAAACAATATTGTATTTTTATTAAATAAGTATTTTTTATTTTAATAATTAAACTTTTATTAAAATAGAGGGAGAATTTTGTATGTTAATGTTTCCGAAAACATTTAATCAAAATTTATTGTACTAAGCTACGCACCCTAGTAAAATCAACTGTACTTTTACACCCTTACTTTTTTGCACTTCTTCCCAAAATTTGGTTTCGAATATTCAATGTATGGCAATATTAGATGGACGGAATAACAGAAGTCACATAATTTTAAATAGAGAGATAGATGAAACGTGTTATCCATTAAGAAATTAAGAAGCATAGAAAGACCATCACCGCGTTTATTGCCAGTAAATTAATTGTGTAAAGGAAGCATTATGTCGATAGTATCCGTATTTAGCTAACAGTAAACGTGTTAGTCATCAGATCTGTAAATTGCTGAACGTGAACCCAAGACATTCAATGCATTTCGCAATTAGCCTTATTGGATGCAAGCCTTATTGGATGCAAGTCATTCATTTGACAATGCCTAAACTTCAATTCTCAGCGTAAACAAAGGGGTCGTTTACTGTCTACTAGACGGAGTAAAACTCGTAAGTGGTGACTCAGCTGAATGCTAATATGAAATAATCTTTATTAGAAACACACTTTAATAGGAGATAAAGAAATCGAACACAGAATAGGCTACGAGAGGGATAGTCTCACACAATATCGCACATTGCTACAAAATGAAAACATTAGCATAAAACCTCGGGAGTTCGAAGATTTTATATGAATAACATACATGGCGTCAGACACGTTCAGAAATAACTCAGATATATATAATCGACTTCTCAAATAGATGTTTGATAATAGTTTCGAGCGAGTGAAATATGTAGGACTTAGCTAGGATAAATCTTTCTTTGAGTCCCCTGGTCTGACGTTACGCAATAACAAAGAAACAAAGCAGAAACCTCATCATTTGAGGACTAGCAACAACTAAAATGGATGAAAATGATGACATCATCAATATGTTGACGCTCCACACTATTTCGAACAAAACGTTAGGAAGAGATCTCCCATCAATACTGAAAGAGGGCGATAACAATTCCTGGTCTTAAGAAACCTATCTCCTGAAATTAGTTTTAATAGACAGTAGCACTGGCTACTCGATCACTTAATACCGAATGTTTCCTTATAAAGAAACAGATAATATTGGCATTAAAGATGAGAGGAACAGATACTACAATTTGATCTCTGTCTGATAGCCAGTGAGCAAATAAAAACGTAACTCGAGTAGCACCTCTGCTTGGTCAATGAATGCCGAATGTTTCCTTATAAAGAAACAGATAATATTGGCATTAAAGATGAGAGGAACAGATACTACAATTTGATCTCTGTCTGATAGCCAGTGATCAAATAAAAACGTAACTCGAGTAGCACCTCTGCTTGGTCAATGAATGCCGAATGTTTCCTTATAAAGAAAAAGAAAATATTGGCATTAAAGATGAGAGGAACAGATACTACAATTTGATCTCTGTCTGATAGTCAGTGAGCAAATAAAAACGTAAGTCGAGTAGCACCTCTGTTGGTCAATGAATGCCGAATGTTTCCTTATAAAGAAAAAAGAAAATATGGCATTAAAGATGAGAGGAACAGATACTACAATTTGATCTCAGTCTGATAGACAATGAGCAAATAAAAACGTAAGTCGAGTAGCACCTCTGCTTGGTCAATGAATGCCGAATGTTTCCTTATAAAGAAAAAGAAAATATGGCATTAAAGATGAGAGGAACAGATACTACAATTTGATCTCTGTCTGATAGTCAGTGAGCAAATAAAAACGTAAGTCGAGTAGCACCTCTGCTTGGTCAATGAATGCCGAATGTTTCCTTATAAAGAAAAAGAAAATATGGCATTAAAGATGAGAGGAACAGATACTACAATTTGATCTCAGTCTGATAGACAATGAGCAAATAAAAACGTAAGTCGAGTAGCACCTCTGCTTGGTCAATGAATTTCTGAATGTTTCCTTAGAAAACACTTTTACGATCAGTCACTATCTTGCAATAATAGAATAAGTTTTCACGAGCATAATAGCGGAATGTATACAACGATATTTCTACCCTGTATTAGAAGAATGGTAGAACATATTAAGAAGTTTTCTGCTCAACCTCGCCAAAATAAATAAATAAACAGCAGCGCACTATACGAAAATCTCTTCACGAAACAAGCCTAACCTAGACGAGAATATAACAAACATATATATATTCTATTGCATGCAAAGAAAAGAAAGGCTGTTCCCTAAAATTAAACACCAAAGGACCGTGAACTGTGGGAAACGACGGCATCAGGTATAGCTAAGCATGTGGAATGTAGTCATAACAATGGATAGAGAATAGCATTGGAAAATATGATTGAAACAAACTGCTTACAATCTTAACTTTAATAACCACTTCAGTAGGACTAGTATAGGAATTAATACTATTTGGGACGCGTTAAGAAAGGAAGAATATTAGACTCAAGAATAAAAATATTGTCATCTAGTTACACGACAACTGGAGTAAAAGTTAGAAAATTGATCAGTTGAAGAGGCAGACAAAAAAAAAAATTAGGTTTAAGGATTCAAATTTCTAATTGTCCTAATCGTCACATCGGCTTGTGGATCACAATCGATTCGAGTTTCTTGACACGGATGTGAAAAATCGGAATGTCCATGGTTCAGATATTGTAAAAAAATGAGTCCTGTTGTTCAAGATGAATTAGGATTAACTGCTTGGAGATGATCTCTGGTATATATAGAGAAATATGAACAACAAATCCTCATGATTGAATAAAGTCTACTGTAGGGTAGGTTAGCCAATTATGACAGACAACGGAAGTGGTTCAGAAAGTAAAATGGCTGAAACGTTCGGGACAAAAATAACAAAGTTAGGGAAAGCTGATCGGAAAAAAAAAATCAATATATAATAATTATAAATGATCAGTTTTTGAAGAGAAAAACTTAAAAAAGATATTCCTGGGCTTCGAAAATTTATACGAAATTTTATGTCATTTTTTTCAGTTCATCCATTACTTCTTCCCTCTTTTCCTACTTTATTGCTTCTTTTAAAATTATCTCTAAAAGAGTCATTTAACGTCTTCCATATTACGTTTCCCGTTAGTAAGTCATTAGAATCTGTTGTTTCTAATCTATAATTCGATTCTTTTAAGACTATTTTCTTAAAAATCATTTCATCCCAAGCAAGATAAGAATTCCATTAGTACGCAGCGGTCTACAGGGATTGAATGTGAAAAAGACTGAGAAGAGGAAGGGTTGAGGAAAAGACAAAAGATGAACGCAATTCAAGAAGATAGAATATGGCGACTGCTATTAAATTTAATTTTTGAAGATTGTAGTTATCAGCGGAGCAAGTAAACGAAAGGGTGTTCCACTAGTAGGAAGTGCAGGAAAAAATCTGTTGGAGTAAAAGTGACGGTTGCATTTGGTTATTTCAACAGTAGGCGGATGGAACCGAGATGTCAATCTAGTAGCACGCTTAAATTCATGTGTTTGGAGCACCATGGACAAAAAGCTTGTCAGAGCAGCTGCCATAAAAAATATTTATAGAAAAGACAGTACCCATTTCATGTCGGTGAGAAAGTGACTGAAGTCGAGATGCTAAGTCAGGATCGATTATATTACAGATACTTTTGATTTTGTCAAGAATCTCTAGACGTACAGAACGAACATCAGATTAGATTTGACAACAGTATTCAGTGCACGGACGAATGGTAGATTTGTAAATGTGTAAGATGGATTCAGTCGGGAAAATTTTTTTGGCCCGACACCAACATTCAGTGCAGTAGATGCAGTTAATTGATTTGATGTGGTCTCTCCATTTCAAGTCAGTGAAAAACGTGATGTCAAAGAAGATGCAGTGTGTTGCTCCCCTAGATAGTCTAGTGTCAGCCATGCTGATGGCAAGACTGAAAAACATTATTATTTATAAAAGTTGACTATACTTTTGTTGTTTTAAGGTTAATCGAGGTTTATGCCTTTTTTATACGTATATTTTACTTTTTGTATTTTTGTTTACTTTTTCTGTTGCAGTTTTTGGTTACTGTAATTTTTTCCCCTGCATTTTATCCTTGGTTTTCTACATTTATTTACCGATATCATGACATTAGTGATGGTCTGTAATACTCGCTCGTTAACCACAATGCCATGCGCGTTTCCGACGTTTATTTAAAATTCTTTTTGTACTGTCTATCATTACTAAATCGTTACTTGTTCAATAAATTTTCTCCATTTTCCATTACCAAGTTTTTTCTTTTTCATTTTTTTCATTTCTTCCATTACTTCTTCCCTCTTTTCCTACTTTATTGCTTCTTTTAAAATTATCTCTAAAAGACTCATTTAACGTCTTCCATCTTACGTTTCCCGTTAGTAAGTCATTAGAATCTATTGTTTCTAATCTATAATTCGATTCTCTCTACTTCTCTACTTCTGACTTTTCAATATATTCTCTTCATATTTTCTTTCTTTTCCTGGCTTTTCCAAAATGTTGTTCTATTTAAATTTCTATCAGTTTTCTTCATCTTGCTTCACGTCTGATAATTATTTTATATTCATTCTTTTATCTTTCTCTTTTATCGTCTTTCATTTCTTTCAAAGCTACCATATTTTCGACTTTCTTTATTGACTTAATAGACTCTCAGTTATTTGTTTTCTTCTGTTTTTTGTCTACTGGGAAACTATTCATTAGTATTATTATTATTCTAACAGCAGTCAATAACAATAATTTACAAGTCTCCTATTGACATTGTCTAAGATGCCTACACATATATACTTCAACTTTACTCTCAAACATATGTTACGATGAAATTTATTTGTTTATTTTGTTAAAAAAAAACAAGAAGAAAAAAAAACAAAACAAAAGAATGTTAACAAATCGTAAAAATCTTTAACTTTCGTAAGCAAAAGTTTTTGTATTTCCCGATTACACTGTCTCAAAATATTAGCAATTTCATATTTTATTGGCATGTAAATAAATACTTACTGAGAGTTAAAATTTATTTACTGAATGATAGCAAAATCAACCAGCGCAGACAAGTTGGAAACTGACTGGTTTTGCGCATAGGTAAAGAAATGGTAGCCATTAGCATGAAATATTTTGCATTTCAGTGTCAAATGTATCACCACATTGCTAGATTCTGAGACTTTAAATTGGATCGTAATACTTATTTGACGGAGGAAGATAATGGTTCAGCAACAATGGGAACCATTTTTACATGATAGGCCAGAAGTAAGTTGAAGATCCTGGACAACTCAGATGCAAATCTGATAAGGAAAATTTGAGGATCTTCTCTCGCTGATCTGTGTCACGTATCAAAAGATACGCAATTAAAAATCCATCTTATGTAATGAAAACCCATGTATTCATGCCAACAAATAAGTGAACAAAAAGTACAGAAAGTGGCAGAATATGCGATACCTGTCACTAGGCTTCCTTTAAATGATATCCATATAGATAATCGAATGAAATAAATAACGAAACACAACCAGATCGATTTTACAACAATATATTTCGTTGATGAATACTATGTTACCCTAGATACACCATACGGATGGAAACAAATCTGGCTGGTAACAGCCGGAGTAAAAATTGACATTCCAACAAGTCGAAAGTGGGGAGAGGTGGTGAAATAATGGGCTCATGGAATGTTAAAGATGGTGTTAAAACACAGTTCAAAAACGGATTGATGTCAGCCATGAATTCACGTTTCACGCGGCGCAATAATTTCATAAAAAACAATGCACGATATTCTCTCGTCATTTTACCGAAGAAAATAATGAATAAAATGTGTTTTAAACACTTTTCGCCCACTCATCACATGACTGAAAAATTGAAGTGAAGGTTGCTTGAGGTTTGAGCCTGACAATTAAAATACAGGCCTCAATTTTAGGACAAATCACTCACTGTCTCTCTTAAGATGAATAGAGTTCTTCAGTCACTGGCGTGTTTATCTAAAAATAAATACGTCTAAATTCGCCTTCATCCCTGCCGTGTTTAGGAGTAGAGTCTCCGACTGATACCAAATCAGTCGAATTTCGATCCCGGCTTGAGGCAGTCGGATGTCTAGCCTCACTGATGAGCTGTGAAACAGCGAAACAGTCTGTCCGTGGATGACGATATATATATATATATGTTTGTGTGTATGCATGTATGTATGTATGTATGTGTGTGTGCATGTGTGTATGCATGTATGTGTGTGTAAGTTCATTTAGAGTATATCTGTAAAAGTAAAATATGAAAATGTGACGTCCCTAAACACAGCCTTCGCTCGCTCCTCGCTGCTTCGTTCGGGTGTCGCCGCTCCAAACGTGACGTCCGCCTGTTGCGTCAGTCGTGTTGTCCCGTCCTGTGACGACCAACTGGCTTGGTATCGGTCGCGGCATCCAAATGTGACGTTCTAACCTTTTGGTGATTCGGATGGGAATCTGGTTAGATTCGATATCAGCCTCGTCGTTCCCAACTCGCTTCCAACGTCTGGTTACCAAAGTAACTGCATTGATCTCCAGTCTGCCTACCCACGTTGTGAATTGATCTTAGGCAGACGAAATCAATCAGTCGTCAGGGCCGTAATGCAAATTGAGTTCAAACGGGGGTGATATCACACAAATATGCATAAAAGAAAATAAAATGATAACTCGAAAGTTCAAGGTATCAAATAAAAGGATAACAAACTTTATGTCTAGTTGCTGGATACATAGGACTGCGTCTATCTCCCGACCCGTTCTATGGATTGTGACACGTTGTTTTCCGTTAGGGGAGTTTTAACACTTCAAGTTGTTTGCACTTTAAGAAATTGGTTCTTGGTGTGTCTTCGGGCGAATGTCGAAAAACTTATTTTGGTGGTATGGATCTAAGTCGTTCTTCAAAATAATTTGTTCTTGGATTGAAGATGAGTCCGGAAATTGCGCGAATCTTAGTCAGCTGATGCGAGGCCTGCTTCTGGGAAACTGGAGTCCGAACTTAACTCTGGAACTCTCTGAACTGTCTGATTTCTGCTCGCTGCGACTTTGCTTATATGGACGCCGACCAAAACCGGGGTGGGTTTGTCGGCGCCAGGGGTTCCTGGATAATTCTAAATACATATCCACTTCTTTTATTTTTGGTTAGGAATTTTCCACTTCTTTCCATTTTTGGGAGCTTTCTCTTACTCCCACCTTCTCACCCACTTCTTCGTAGCAACCTCTCATACCCATCCTCTAGATGGGCGGCGACAGCTTCCTCCTTGCGTCACGTGATCGCCACTCGGCCAATGATGTCCAGCCGGGCGTGTGCGATCCCGCGGGCTTTGTTTCAGGAAAAAATATATCTTGTTCAAAAAAAAAAAATTATCTTTTTCTTTTCCTTTTCTTTCCTTAATCGCAGCTCTCATTTTCTCTGGCCGCAAATAGAACAATGCGACCGGTGGTGGTCATAACTCTTGTTCTCACCTGGACTTCGTCAGTCAGATTATCGTTAATTATCAGAATGGGTGGTCTAGCGAAACACAGTCGTCCGTCGCCTCGAAAAAACAGTTCCATGGTTCTAGTCACACTTTGGCGCAAATTTCTGATAACATAGTTCTGTTATCGCAGCCAAAGAAGTCTGGTCAGCCGTTGCTTCGCGTGCGGCTTGGCAGACAACACAGTTAATTTTTCATATCTATCCAAAGCCCTGTATTTCACCTGTTCTTTGTCAATTATCAAAATAACATTTTCAATTGTCTCTGGTCGTGGGTGTTTTTTCTATCATCCACGATTGGGTCTCGCCTCTCTTTTCCTTTCTTTCCTTTCTCTTTTTCCTTTCTCTTCTTTTTCCCCTGGTAAATGGTGTCACCAAAAAAAAAAGAAAACTTCTCTTCACCAACGCTTTTCGTCCTCTGAGTTAAATTACTCACGCGCAAATACCGTTGCTATTGGTAAGTAGCAAGAAAAAGTGGGCCCTATATCCTTCGTTAAAAACTAGCCCAGTAGAAGGAAAATTTAAATATAAAAAAGAAGGCTTATGGTTGTCTGTTTTGTTAATTTAAGTAATATTCGCTCTGTTTTTATATTGAGCTCTCTGGATTACATCTTCCTCTCTGGATTACATCAATACACGGAAGGTTATTCGTGAGTATGAAGGGATTTTCTTAAAAATTAGCAGACATAATGTCTGTAAATTTTTCAGTCATATATATATATATATATATATATATATATATATAGTGGTATGGAGATCTTCCTGTGTTTATAAAATTGGCAATAATCAAATATCCCCACAAGTGATACGATGTGGTTCAGTTGATAGATAACTTGTCTAAACACTTATTTTCTAAATCTGTTACTCGCTACTTTTCAACTAATAATTTTTATTGTATCTTTCGTTAAGACTTATCACTGACAAAAAAACAAAAAACAACAACAACAAAAAAAAACAAGTATTACTTCTATTTATTAAAATTCAACAATGGAGAATAAATATCAGTAAAGTAGCGACATATCAAAGGGGACATAACTCGTGAATAACTATCCCCGACTGACATATTCAATAACCTATGTAATGAGATTCGAACGTAAGTGGTCATGTGACTTGTCAGTTTAATAGCAATTCCGGTGCTGAGGGCCGATTGACTTTGTAATTGGCTTTGGACTGAGAACTGAAGTCCAACCATGCCAACGGCGACCGCAGAGAGAGAAAGGCGTCGTAGTGGCGTAGGGCGATCAAAGAATAGACTCGTGATTCACTTAAAGAAGGAATAAATCTTCAATTTGTTCGCTGAATGCCTTTTAAGTAACGGTTCTCCGTGTGTGAGAGTGTTTGAATAGGAAGCAATTGTGGCTGGATATGAGCGGTGAAAGAAGGCATTGGGGATACAGTCGTTGAAGATACTGGAGTAAGGAAGCCGGGGAGAAGAAAAGAGATAGTAGAGAGAAGAAAAAAAATTAAACTGCAAACAACATCGAGAAAAGAAAAAACAAAAGAGAAAAAAAGAGAAAAAAAAAGAGAAAAAAGAAAGAAAAAAGACAGAAGGTGAAAAGGAGAAGAAAAAGAAAGAGAGAACAATTAAAGAAAAGGGAAGAAAAGACAAGGAAGAAGAAGAAACGAGTGGAAGAAAAGAAGAAGAAAAAAGAGAAGAAAAGAAAAGAGAAGAGAAGAAAAGAGAAGAAGAAAAGAGAAGAAGGAAAGAGAAGAAAGAAAGAAGGAAAGAGAAGAAAAGAAAGGTGAAGAAAAAGAAAGAGAGAACAATTAAAGAAAAGGGAAGAAAAGACAAGCGAAGAAGAAGAAACGAGTGGAAGAAAAGAAGAAGAAAAGTAAAGAGAAGAAAAGAAAAGTGAAGAGAAGAAAAGAGAAGAAGGAAAGAGAAGAAGGAAAGAGAAGAAAGAAAGAAGGAAAGAGAAGAAAAGAAAGGTGAAGAAAAAGAAAAAAGAAAAGAAAGAGGAGAAAAAGAACAGGACTAAGTGACAGAAAAGAAGGAAAATACTTGAAGTGGCAATAAACAAAGGAGGAAAAAGCTAAGTGAAGAAAATCAGAAAACTATTACTACTACTACTATTACTACTACTACTACTGCTACTACTACTACTAATAATAATAATACTAACAACTGATACAGAAATTAAGAAGGAGAGCCATGATGTTGCAGTAAATACAAAGAACTTGACAAGGAACACCTTCCTGAAAACTACAGTGACTTACTAAACGAAGCTTAGATATGGCATAAGGCCGAAAGTATGGAGCACTTGGTCGAACTCCCTACTGAGTAGTGAGTTCGATCATCACCAAGTGCTTCATTTCTTCAAGCTAATCATTACACCACGTCGTAGTGCCCAAGTTCATGGAAACCATACGAAGATTTCGAAAGAGAAATTTAGAGAATATATTACACGTCGACTACAACAGCACCAGGCGTAATAGGTGCCCTCGGCCTGGTCTGGAGAGATAAAAAAATACAACAAAATCCTCGTCAAAATCATGATATAAGAACTACAGTAAGTGGTCCTCGTTGGCACTTCTTGTGTATTAAGAAGAAAACCATTCATCGGATGAATCCAACACACTGTCATGTTAACCTCATGTCCAAAAGAATGACATTAAGGAGGAATAATAATATGTTACTGAAGCAGGTAGATAGCTTTACAGATATACCTCACAGTACGTCGGTAATTTGTTCCAAGAAAAGCGACTTAACTCGAAAAACGACTTAAGTCGAATTTAATTATCTCCAAAGTTACTTGTCATGAGGGTAAACCACAAATAACCATGCCCCGTTCTGTATTTTATTTATAAATGCATTTTTAATAATATATGGTCAATAAGAATCTATTTTAAACTTACAAATTGTAGTTATTAATATACTACAGAAAAAAAAATACTAATATATGTACGTACATACATGTAAATGTAGATGTTTACACTTTAGCGATCTTTACAGTACATTGCGGACACATTATTTGTGAATGTGATTTAATCTAAGACATTATAAAATAACGTTTTTCTAGTGACATTACGACTTCACTATTTGTCGCGGACAGACGTAAAGTCGAATAAAATGATTTTAACTTGATTTTTATTTTTCCACTAACAGCATGGCTCGGCGTTGCCCGTGCTTGATTCAAAAATCGTACGACTCATACAGCAATCGCTATCACTTGACTTAAAATATTTTTGCCCTTCCTTGCCTTTAAAGGAGTGCCCTTTGCCGTGCTGATGTTGCTACATGCCTTACTTCTTGCGAAATTTTTCTAAGCTCTATACTAAACATTAAATATGTTACGAAAAAAGAACTAAACAAAATGAACACAAAACGATCATCTTTAAAAAAGGACTCGTAACTGGGAAAACCGAATGAAAAAAGAATGTTAACAACAAATACTTTTTCACACCCAACCCAGTTCTGCGAAATCAGAATCAACGTTGAGTTTAAGCAAGCCAATGAGACAATTGGAGTAAAGTGCCATGCAGATTTAAATTTTTCCCCTGTGACGAATGCAGCTATCGATTTGTTTTGCATGCTAGCATGCTAGTTAACATTCGTGTCAGTCAGCTGTTGGCTCTCACGCTGGCCAATAGAATCTTCCTACCAATTCGTGACAGCCAGCTATACAGGCTCTCACTCCGGCCAGTACAAAATGGCCGAAAACTACATGAAAAGTGCCGTAGAAGCATGAAAAAATCGATTATTTCCACTATCGATGAGAGTTAGGAAATGCAAAGTCAGTCTTGGCCTTCCCACTAACTTGGAGCATGTGCATGTAAATTTTGGTGCAAATCTGTCGAAAATTGCGGCCGTGCATTCGTTACACACACACATCCTGCCTTTTATAGATAGAGATATACTTTTTTTTGACAAACGACGTATAATCAAGAACGACTTAACTCAAAACAGCATAACCCGAGGTATACTTCTATTTTGATGGCAAATGTTAAATTATTGATTTAGCTGTTTTATATGATCCTAAAGTGAATTAAAAAATACATGAAAATGCTGAAAATTACTCGGCTCTGTCTCGCGAGTTGAAGAACCTATGAAAGATGACTACTTATGTAATTCCTGTAGTAATGGATGCTGTTGGAACAGCACGAAACAGCTTGAATTGTCGCTTTGAGAAAATTGGATTTGAAACCAAGACTGGATTCTGTCAGAAAACTGACATGCTTTATTCTGTGAGAATTCTCCGGAATGTTATTGAGTTGCGAAGAATGTTGTTGATGCCATGTCTCAAGAACAGAATTTCTATAGATTAGGTCAATGTGCGACACCAACATGATAATAATAATAATAATAGTTTTATTTTTAGTTTGTTACCTGGATTGATTCTTTTCGGCGCAAGTGTTGATTAGGGTACAAAAATAAAGCACTTTTGGTAATAAAAAAAAAAAAACAAGAGCAGACGATGCTACCGAGATACGAAGAATCAACGTCAGAGAAAAAAAATCAGTTTTATAATCTCATAACGTTGCTCGTCTTTGGAATAACTTTTTTTGTTTTCACTCGAAGCATTTCAACAATACTACTGAGACGCAAGGGCCTGCTAGTAGTGATAAAGAATAAAACCAGAAAACCACTCCTAAGCAAGAAACAAGGAATAACCGTTTACTCCTGTTCAAAAAAAGTGAAGGAGTGTGAACCGGGCAATAGGTGAACCTGTTGCACAGAACTTTAAATATGGTTCTTTTAGCTGGCAGTTGTTACTTTTACTAGATTTTTACATAAATTCGATCGTTTTTTTTTCATTTATTTTAATACTGATTATTTATTAAATAGATCTAATGAATTGTTCAACAGTATATTCATTGTTTCCGACCTCCTGTCAACGATCCACTAACTGTTCAATGCCTCGACAATAAAAAAAATCACTAGGTTTCGACGCGAAAAATCAAGTCCCGTTTTAAGCTCCACAACTTTGTTGAATGAATCACCCCTCAAATTGCTAGAAAGAAACTGAAAATGCTTGAAGTCTGGAGTGACTAATTAAAGAGAATACAGTGGATGTGGAAGGACTTCCCAACCAACCCCTTTAATTGTATATTTGGTTATTTTAGCGACGTGGGGGGGGCGATAATTGTCATGTTGAATAATCTCATTGTATCGTCGATCAGGTCTTTTCTGATGAATTGACACTTTGAGCCTGTTCACTTTCTTAACCTACAATTCAGAATTGATTGTTAGGTTTTTCAAGACCTTACCCACTGTGTAAAAATGACGAGCGACAGTAACATGAGAGCCTGTCATCTTCTGAACCAACTTCAGAGTAGTCTGGTGCAGTTCTTTAATCAGCACGTGCAATTGGTTCCCATCAAATTTAAAATGTCGCCCAGAACGCAGACAGTCTGTGTGAGTTCGAACTTTCCCTGCTTGAACGGCAAACCCCATATCTCTGCTATTCTGTTGGTAATGAAGCCATCTTCATATACAGCACAAATGTTTCGAACAACGTTGGCAGCTTTGATTAAATGATAAGATGCCTAGCTGACATTCTATCTCAAATAGGTAAATTGTTAGAATAAAAAAAAAATCAATAACGTTAGACAACGGTTTAACAGGATCACTAGAGGTACCAAGAATCAAGAAAATGCCATTAATGGTTATTCTACGTGAACATTAGGAAAACGAACGAATATATGAAACAACCAGATATTTCATTTGGAACTTTACTCTGAAAATATCAATAAGATCTATTGATCTGCATTTAATACATATTGCCTTTCGGGTTTTATGCATTGCTGGTTGACTCGCAAAGCTTTAAATTGCTGAAACACCAGGCTGGATTTTTGTTCTTCATTCATTGCATTTTCTCTTGGTTCATTCACACAAGCGAATCAGTTCGCTACCTTTTATAATTAATTCAAGAAAGAAGTTCTTTCTTATACAAAAAAGAAAAAAAATATCTGTAATTATAAACTTTCGTCTTTAGATCATGAATTATTTACATTCGCTGGAGTAAAGGAATTATTTGCCATTGCCAATCTCCTCTGTTAGTTTCAGTGGTTGGCGGCATATACATATGAAGTCTTTCTCTCCTATCTTTCTGACGTGAATGACAAAAATCATTATTTCGTTTATATAAAAAAGAATGTCATGATAAAAATGAAGGCGTCTGCCATTTTTTTTGTGCCCTACTACTGTGTATTTCGTTTATGATCTGCCTAGGAAGATTCTCAGATCACTGATAAGGAATGCAATAACACACTACCAGTGTTTATGGGATACACTTCCAAAAATCCAGGTTTACCATGATCGTGCTCTAACAGTTCAATTCAGCAATATATTTTTTAAACATTTCCCGCTCCCCAACGAAAGGAAATAAAACTACAAAGACACAAGGAGTTACTGGGTTTGAAAGAATATATTAAAAAAATATTATTAAGGAGCGAGAACAATAAAAGAAGAGGAATCAAGAAGACAGTAGATAAAAATTGAGATTGCATTTAATTTTGTTGGCTTGAAAGTATGGAGCCGGAAAAGAGTTCCACACGCGTGAAGTACGGGGAAAGAAACTGTTAGAAAAGAACTTACGGTTATATCTAGCCATTTTAACTGTAAAATGATGAGACCTAGTTGCCAATCTAGTACTGCGCTTAAATTCATAAAGTTTACGTACCTCGGGGGAAGGGGACTTCATCAGAACGATTATCCTGAAAGTAAATTTGAGACGGCGCAAGGTTAGAAGACGATAGGAAATTGACTGAAGCCGAGACGCCAAGTCAAGACCAATAACATTGAAGGTTCTCCATTTTTGTTTTTTAAATGACAAATCGGGATACGGAGTCATTTGAAAGGTTGGCGGTCTCTTTAAATTGCGATGAATGTGCGTGTTACACATTCGAAATCAGCCACGACCTGATCGTAGCCGAAAAGGACGGAGACCGATTATTTGACCACGGTATCGAAAGAGCGGTAAGTTCGGCACAAGGATCTATCTATCCCTGACGCGAGCTTTTCGAAGGAACATCAGGGTTTGTAAACGTTTCAACAGTTGTGAGGACGAACAGTGGAAACAGGACTCGTAATAACTGAGCAGCACTAAAAAGAAAACATAACGAGAAATCTCTTGACATAGACAGCAGATTGATTGATTCTATTTTACTGCTTATCAAACCATTGCAGGTTATTTAAAGCCAGAATATAATTTTAAATCTTAAGACTTTATTTCTTTTAGATAATAATGATTTAGTGATCCAAGTCTTATTAATTAACCCATAACTGGAGGAAGAAAATGACTAGGATATTTGCGCGTCATTGAATATAACGAACCAAACAGGAATTAAAACGCTGTTCTTTGATTAACGATTCCAAGGCATTATCATTAGACCACTTACCAATCCAAGCTTGCAACCCCTGGTATTCCCAAGTAGTCACCCATCTAGTTAATTGCTTTACTTCTGTGATTGTGCGGGAACTGATGTTTCAAAGTGATATGGCCGTAAACCTATAGATGGCAGAACGAGATCAATCCACACCTGTAAATTAAATAATCGTTTTTATTCGAAAATCCCTGATGGTTACACGGATCGACAGAAATATGAAAGAAGACAGGAAGCAGAAAGCCCGAAACGTAATAATAAAGATTAAGATGGTGACATTAGTTCGAATGTAAGCAATGATAGCTCCTTGTCTTAGAAATTCAGGAGAAACAATCAGTTTCAGACAGAAATCGAACTTATTCCGTCGATTTTGCTTTTGGAGTTGAAACCCCTAAGACAATGACATTCGCCTCATAGTTACGCTGGTGAAAAGACAGAATTCAATTTTAGTTGTTTTACGTCGTATTTTAATTAAACGTGACGTGCATATGAAAACATTTCTCAATTATTCATGCCGATCAAATTAAAGCACGCACAAGGTCACATTCGTGAAAATAAGACCCTGCAGCGAAAGAACTTATCAACACCAACCTGCATTACAAAGACGCTTTTCAGCTGCAACGCGATATATTATCACGAATTTTATAAGAATTTGCTTTAATTTAACTGGCGAATTATACTTGAGCGCATCTTTTATGTAGAAAGCAGAGTGGAACAAACTCTAATGCGGAGAAGACCGACTTTCTGAAAGATGAGATTGCCAAAGGCAAGTAAGAATTAATGCTTATTAAATACGTTTCATATGTGCTTTTGGCGTCGTGTTCTTCATTCTTCCCTTGTCTCTCACACACGCGAGAGTCAGTTCGTTCCTATTCTGCATTCATTCTTTAGAAAAAGGACTTATTTATACCGGAAGCAGTTTCTCTAATTACAATACTTTCCTATTTATTGCATTTAATATTTTCCATCATTCAGACAGTTGATCATGTCACGCCCCCTGTTGCTTAATATTTACTGAGCTTAGCTTTATAGGACTGAAAGCCAAAGGAAGAGGAGAGGTAAGATTGTTTTGCATCGAATCTTCTAAATGGTGAGCGTAGACACTTCGGGAAAATCCGTATTCGAAATGCTAGCTTTCGGATATGTCCGGATAATTTTTTTTTTTTTTTGATCCCACATTATTTACTAAGCCCGTCGTAAAGCATGCAGCGTGTAGATAGATCACTTTTTCAAACCTCGTGGACTGGCGCTACAGAATCACCATTACAAATAACTGTACCAATATACTATAACAAATAGCAGAAGCCATAACAGAAGAAGAATTACAACAGTAACAACAACGAAAACGACTAATGTATTTCGAAGAGAAATTAGTAACAGTCATGATATATATCTTCCCCACTAATTCGAACAAAGAAAAATCCCCTATTAATACTCGAAAGAGCGATAACAGTTACTGGATTTGAGAAAACACTTTTCCTGAAAAACTGTTTAAAAACAGAAATATTTTACAAATTTCAATCGGGACGGTAGCACTGGCATTTAGGTCAATGAATACCGACCGTTTCCTAATAAGGAAACAACTAATATCATCATTGTGGATCAAACGGTAGACATTCCTTATACAGGGCGCTATTGGTAAACTATCGCCATTTTATATTTTGAATTACGCGCAAGCGCGTTGTTTGTTTTTGATGGCTACACAGTATAGTAGGGTCAGTTGGGCACCGTCTGTGAGTAAAAGAGCACCATGATGCGATTCACTCAGCCAGAAATTTGGAAACGACATACTGTACTGCTTGACATTCGTTCCGGAAGCTCCGATAGGAAAATTCCAGGGTGTTTGGGCGTCAATCTCAGGACAGTGCAGAGGATTCGGAAAGAAGAAGTGTCTAATAAGGATTATTAAGCTGTTTGAAGTGATGACTAGCGATGGCGACGTTATGCCTCCAGTCATCTTCCCACAGAGCCTCAAATCGAACGAAGAGTTCTACAGCAAGTATCTTGAGGAGGTAGCGCTGCCCTGGGACAAGACATTGACTGCTGGAAGATCCTATGTATGGCAACAGGACTTTGCACCATGCCACACAAGCAGGAGTATCCAGTAATGGCTGTCAAAAAATTTCTGTAACCACATCAACCTTTACATCTGGTTACCTAACTCTACAGACTACCCCCCAATTGATTATTATGTGTGGGGCGCAGTTGAGCGAGAAACCAGCAAAATAACTTGTCACGAAGACCGTATTTGAAGCCAATGGCGATTTCATTGAATAAATTTACTCTTTAGTATTTAAAAATATTTTTGTGTAATTTTGTTAAATATATCTGTTAAAGTGAGATACTAATATTATTTTCCTTTTGGCGTTATCTAGACGACAATTTATTCATCGCTCCCTTTCTATATGCTTTTATATATGTACGAGAGTAAGTAAAAAAATAATCGCACTTTCGCCATAATGTGTGTGTGTGTGTGTGTGTGTAAGAATTAATTGACTTATTTTTAATCCAACAGCTTTATTACTTCGAACGTTACTTGTATTCGAAGTTATTCTTAATTTAACCAGTGTCTCTAACCTGCTCATTCAAGCAATCTTAATGAAGAAAATATACTTTCCAGCAAGGCTCGAACCTCTTATGGGAGGAAACACTGTTTGGGCCGGCGAGCTTTATCACTCGGATACAGCGAGTATCACAGTCCGACAACGGTCTATTTTCACTTTTTATGGAAAGCACATTTCCACACTTAGATATTTTTCGCGAAAGCCCAAATCGGCTCAGAACCGTAAACAAAGAATTAACGAATTTATTTTTGATCTGACATTTTTTTTATTTCGAACGTTATTATACTGCTCACTCATATTTAAAAAGACGCCCCATAGTATCATAAATATATATATATATATATATATATATATATATATATATATATATATATATATATATATACTGATAAATTTAGTAGAAATATGATAATTCAATGATGGTCTCATAGTGGTTTGCGGGTTAGATTTCTCCACATCGCGCCGAGAATTTCGATAAGCAATTGTTATTATGCTCACTTATTCTGAGTCATTAGGCTGTTACATATATTCGTTCATATTTTTTCTAATATTCTGTGAATGATCTTAAAGAATACACTTTTCGTGCCATTTTCTGGTTATCCTGTGACGTTATTGAAATTTTAATCCAGACTAGTTTGAGATGGAATGCCAGTTAGACAAAAGGAGCCTGTTTGACATATTCTCTTTGCATTTAATCAAGGTCAGGAAGTTGTTCGAGACTTTAGTACTGTGCGCGGAGATGACTTACAGACAGACCGGTGAGAATTGCTTCAAAAGTACCAAACGTTCAATGCTAGCTTGTATGGTGAATAAATGAACGCAAAAAGGCAATTTCCGATACGGTGTGATTATTCAGCATGGCAATGCTTATCCACATATCGCTAACATGAACTAACATGCAATTAAAGAAATCGGTTGGGAAGTTCTGCTACACCTGCTATTCTTCAGACTAACAATTTTTTCGGTCGATTTCTAACAATCTGACGGGTGTTTCTCACAATATTGTGGAGCTTCAAACGTGGCTTGATGAAATTTTCGATTCAAAACATTGTGATTTCTATCGTCGACATTGAAAAGTTGGCAGGAGGTTGCAAACACTGGTGGGGAATACAATGTTGAAGGATTCATCACAACTGTTAATAACTATTAAATATTAAAATAATTAAAAAAAAAAAAACGAACACATACAATAAGTATTTAAGCCATTCAGTATTTCATGATGACACTAGACTCAAAAGTTAACTGCCCTAAACAAAGTAAGTCCATTAGTAATTCTTTTTTTTTAAAAAGAAAGCAATAAAAACAGTTTAAGAAGTAATCAACGAGAGGAATAATACTGCATAAAAATGACGTATACTACACGTTACATAGACTATGTAAAAGCATTTGATAAAGAAACAGCACTGAGATCTTATTTGAACTGCTAGGAAAACTTTATTTGCGAAAGATATCAAAATAATCCAGAACACATACCGGGAGGGGATCCCCTGCATACAGAATGAACTGATTAAAATAGAAAGAAGGCTAACACAAAGATATCTCTTCTCGGTAAATTTGTTTAAATTTTACAGTGAGTCAATCCTAAAAGAAATAGAAGTCCCACCTGTATTTATTATCAGTGGACATAATCTTAACGATATGAGATTTTCAGATAATAATGTGACGATAGAAGACTAAGAAACGAAACTGCAAGAATTCTAGACAAGGAAGTAAAGAATAAACGAGAAGAACAAATTGCAAGAATTGAGAAATGTATATTTGTCGGCAAGGGAAATAGATCAAGATGCGTACTATGAACTGGAGATATCAAAATCTAACAAGTGCAGAAGTTTAAACATCTGAAAAGGGATTGAACGTTGTGGCACCGAAAGTTGGTGAATGCTGTCATAATCCTTGCTTTCCGTTAATCTTTAGTGTTATAAGGAGTTTTGTTGGACTCTCGTTAAACTGGGCCCCACATATAATAATCAAGATTGCAGTCTGGGGAGTTAAGTGGCCAGATGTAAGGCGTACTGGAAGAGTAAAAGATGACTTTAAAAAGTAAACAAAGTATTAAGAATGAGGAAAATGACGTTCTTCAAGGAAAGCACACGAAGGAGGGTGCTCAGTTGTAACGTTCAAAAAACGATAATGCATCTATCAGATCATTGTAAATGTTCGTACACAATTTTCGTTGCTATTATAAAATGACTGCAACTTGGCAATGGTGTTTGTTTTGGTGGAGATTTCTCGTGCTTTCTAAATTGAAACCTTGCATCGTTCAGTTGCGAGTCAGACTTTGTTGATGTTTTGTCAACAAATCAATGTCTTAAAGATGGAGGAAAAAAAAGTTACGCTTTTGTCATATCATGCTCTGAAAGGAGGCAGAATCGGAATTGTGACAAAAAAACCCCCAAAAAACAATCAACAAAACCCCCAAAAAACATTCAGAAGGTTTATTTGTATCGTTCTCCATTTTTTCAGGCGGTCCCAATATGGTTTGATGGATTTCGGCAGAGTGATTTTAATCTAAACGATCAACCACGCCCCGGGCGAACTTCTGATGTCGATGAAGTCGCTCTGCTTGGTTTTGTGGAGGATGAATCGAAGTTTTCGACGAAAGAGTTTGTTAAGTGTTTGAAAATCGATATCTCATCTGCCTTTCGCTATTTGAAAAGAATTTGGTGGAAAAAAAATAACACAAAATGCCGATTTTGGCAAGCTGAAACGTTTCATTTTTCACCACGGCAGCCTAAGTCTGTGTACAAAAACAGACCTTATAGAAGCCTAAAGAGTAGAAATGGGGAAACCTCCACCACCCAACGTAGTCTCCGGACTTGGCTCCTACAGATTTTCATTTTTTTCCGATCTCTATAGAATAATTTAAAGGGGAAAGATTCGACTTTGTACAGTCAGTCGACAACTATATCGCAACCTTCTGACCTGAAAATAAACAAAACAAAGAAAAACATGAAGTTTCTACGAAAATGTCATGAAAAAGCATGTGGAATGATGGAAGACCGGATTAATAAGCGATTTTTGCGAGTATGTAAATTTTTTTTTAAATTTTCTATTTGGGCAAAAACTTTTGCAGTGATCTAGCAAAATACAAAGAACATGAACTTCTATAGCGATTATCCAAGCGTAGCTTAGATGTGGCACAAGGCCGATAGTATGGGGCACCCAGTGAGTACCGAACTCACTACTCAGTTGTAATTGTTCTAGAGAGACCAACTTGCTAACCATTACACCACCTCGAGCTACCCAAATGATTTTCTAAGCGTATCATAGATGTGGTACAAGGTCGGAAGTACGGGGCACCCAGTGAGGATCGAACTCACTACTCAGTCGTAATTGTTCTAGCGAGATAAGCTTGTTAACCATTACACTGCCTTGGGGCGCGCAAACAGGAACTTCTATATACAGTATCTACTTACAACTTGTGATCCCATTAACGAAAGAGCACGGATATCCAGGCGACTTTGGAATCTCCATCATCTCTTCTGGATGGTCTCCTTGTTTAAGTTGGTGAATCCTGCCATAACCCTTGCCTTCAGTTCATCTTTGGTGTTACAAGGAGTTTTATTAGTCACTAGCTCAACTGCGCCCTACATATAATAATCAAGGGGAGTGTAATCTGGGGAGTTAAGTGGCCAGATGTAAGGGGGGGGTCACAGAAATTGTCTGACAGCCATGACTGGGTTCTCCTGTTTGTGTGGCATAGTGTAGAATCCTATTGACAAACATAGGCTCCTCCAGCTGATACCCTCTTGACCCAGGGAAGCACTTGATGTAGTCCTCGGTCAGAGGCCGCCATCATCAAATTCGCTAGTTCCATTCTTATCAGAACGATCACAGTGAGTTTTCTTCGTAATTATCATTAGATTCATCCAGTTCTTTCCGAATCGTCTGACCTGTCCCGAGATGGACGCTCAAACACTCTGAAATCAAATGACATCTGAAATCAAATCCGAACGACAGAAAGTTGACCATTGATGACAACTCCAGAACAACGTAACTATAAACAATTTTTTTCTCTGCCAGTCGCAATGATAGAGAAAGCATTACCTCGAACCATGGCCAGTGTGACACGCTGCAAGAGCTATTCCGTTTCGCGAGGCTCGTCCCTTAATCGAGACGCAATCGCGCCAATCCTCTGAAGGAACGCCATCGAACGAGGGCTAATAACCCCTGAAGTCTCCACTGCCACAGGAGTAAAAAAAAAATCTATCAGCAAGAGAAAAATATTTAACTATTTTTTTCATCTCTGCGTCCCGGGCGACGGATCCTGGCTCAACCGCAGACCTAATCAAATTACCGACCGAAAATGTATCCGAACAGGTCGCATCCCAAATCAACGACTTCCCCATTTTAAAAGGGAAAATGGTAATGCCATCCGGCCGCTTTTCATCACCGTAGTCGAGACCTACGGGTTCGATTTGGGAAGGGAACCCAGCTGCATTTAAGACGGAAATCAAATAAAACGCTGTATAACGTTTTATTTGAAAGCGTTTAACAGAAATAGTAAGATTATTTATTTCGTAAAAATACAAAATGGTGGCACAAGGCCGAAGGGGAAATGGAGAGAACCCGGTGTTCATTAGCTATCCTAGTTCTATATAGTAATGTAAAGAACAATGTGGAGTTTATTATGAATGCGCTAATATAGAAAAATTAATACGCTAAATGAAAAATTAATACGTAGAAACGTAATCAAAATATTATTTTGAAACTTTTCTCTTTTATTGCCTTACTCTCAGAAAGTTTTCTTTTCGTATTAGTTTTGTATCGGATCCATTTTTTCCGAGGAATTTCTTTTCTTACTCACGTAAAAAGAATCCGTTTCCTTGCATGTTGGACGTTGGCGGCCATGACTCTCCACAATTTCCTGTCCTTTGTAGCTCTTAATCAATTTTGCCAATTTGTTATTGTTGTGGAGTAAATTCACAGTGGAGGCTTGTATTTGTACTAAGTCGGTCCTAAAATAGGTTCGATGTACAAAAACGTTAGGAACTTGATATAATAGGTATAACGCAGAGTAATCTAGTTGTGGACGCTGATACTTTAGTATTCGACTAACTGTCGTCCGACATCGACTGACTGACCGACCGACCTCACTGAGCGACGGTATTTAATCACCCCCCGCCCACGTGGGCATCATATGGCACAAGGCCGGTTTAACGTGGGATCTCCGAGCCCGTGGGCTCGGTCAAAAATATGCCCATTGAACCCGTATAAAAAGGGTTCAGGGTCGGTTTACCTCCCCGAAAGAGAATCCGCCCTTCGGCGTAGCCTCGTTCGGGTTCCTCCCCGCCCGAAGGAAGAGAGTTCAACCGGTCGTCTGACTTCAGGCTGATCTCAGACCGACCCACTGAGCGATGGTATTTAGTTACCCCACCACGTGGGCATCATGTGGCACAAGGCCGGTTTAACGCGGGATCTCCGAGCCTCGTTACTTTTACTATTCCTACTTATATAATGGGTGGGAGAGTCTATTATCTATAGAATAGGTGTGTTCCACTATAACAGTTATCTCTCTTAACCCTTACTCAGGTTTCCATTTACTCGATCTCGCTATGTGTTGTTTTACTTTGTGTCTCTCGCTTCAATTCGTCCTGCGATGATTAAGTTTTCCAAGTCCTCTTTCCTTATCATATGCCCTAGAAAAATCAACAGTCTCTTCACCATATTAAGTATATATGCTTCCATTTTATGTAAAACTTCGTCGTTGCTCATATTTAGTCCATGATATCCTCAGAATCCTTGTTTAGAATCACATTTCTGTTGCTGCAAGTCTCTTCATCTGTGATTAGATTGCCCTGCATTCACTAACATATAGGAGGATTGATATTACATAACAGTTCAGTAATCTTTTTTTGCGAGATAATTTAAATCTTCTAAACAAAGAGGCCGAGAAGAGAATAATCTGAAAATAGTTTACAGTATCCGTATCTCCTTTTTAAAGTATAAATTCAATTCAAATCAAACGTACGTGTTGCCTGTAAAACGTCTCCACTTAACAACGTTCTTTTATTCATGATCGCTTTTTTTACTATAATATTCGCCACGTCTTCATTGATTCTATCTTGGTATGTAAAGTTTGTCAGAAATATTTAATGCAATTAATCCTGCATGAGTGCGATACGTTCAACTCGAATTAATGCAGTTTTTTTTAAAACCAGTTTTTCTCTGCGCAAAAATCCTCCCCGGACGGCGCGAGAAAGAACCCTCAGACAAGAATACTCAGTCTTTTCTTTCGTCGATGAGAAGTTTTTTACTCCTGTAACCCACCCTAAGTTGAAATCTTACTAGTGGCAAGTCCGCCTGGCCTGGAGTGACATGAGTAAAAGAAAAAAAAAGAACATCATTTTTCCATTTCTTTATACTATTTCTAAGGACATTTTCACATCTCTTAATACATTGCTAAATACTTTCATAGTAATTGTGCAAATGGACATTCCTTTAGAGAACGTTCCTGTATTTAAGCACAGTACTAGATTCGCAGAAATGTCACAATATTTTACAGTTAAAATGGTTAGATATAACCGTAAGTTCTATGCTAACAGTTTCTTCTTTCGTGTATGTAGAAGTCTCTTGCGGCTTTTGTATTGCGATCAACATTGACCGTTAAGAATTTAAATCCAAGGCCAACGTCTTAATTCTGGTTCTTTTAGTGTTCACTCTGATTATTTTCTTAATACACTCTTACACTGAGTAACCGCATAGTGGTGTTATTGCTTTTCTTGGGATGAAATGATTAAAAAAGAAAAAAAAATACACTAAGCAAGGCGATAATGCCGCTAAGACGTAAAGCTTTACTGAGTGTGAAAGAAAATGATAAAACTTTAATGAGGAGAAAGGACAATAAAACAACAATATTAAACAAAAATATAGCGCTTGATGTTGGATTTAAATTTTTGAAGATCGTCGTGTGCATGGATGTACGTTGTGGTGCAATGGAGGTCCGAGTTCGATTTCCAGTCGAGTTCGTTAGATACACCCACGCACAAAATACCTTTGGGAAAGGTATGAATCCATCTCTTCTCCTCCTAGCGATGGGTTGAATAGCTAGACGGACTGTGTTCATTAGCCTTGGTTGGCAACCAGTCTACAGCAGAAAGAAAATGGCAAGCTAAAGAGGAAAAATCAAGTGTGTATCACGTATAGCACTCAACTGACTGTGCATGAAAGCAAGAAGCTGGAAGAGAGTATAGCAGGTAAGAAGTGCGAGAGAAGAAACTGTTAGAATAGAACTTACGGCTGCATCTAGCTGTTTAAACAATAAAATGATGAGGTCAAGTTTTGGAAGCATAACAGAAAATCCGCAGATATAAATGGAAAGAATATAATTAAGGTTGATCAAAATACAAGCCAAGATCTTTTGAAGGCATAGCCATACAGGAGGACATATATCATGTAACAGTTTAGTACACTTTTCGTCTTGTTTCTAGCGAATATCAAATCAATAGCTGCATCTACTGCAAGGAAAGTTAGCTCACTGCGTCGTGCCAGGTATTTTTTTCTCGTCTTAATCCATTATGCACGTTTACAAATCATTCGTCCGTGCATTGAATACTGTTGCCATATCTAGTCTGGTACTCCTGCTATTCATCTTGAGGTCGTTGAAGAAATGTAAAGAAGGATCTGTAATGTGATCGATCCTGACTTAGCATCTGAAATCCGATCATATTCTGACCAACTTCTCGTGGCTTCACTCTGTCTTTCCTACAAATATTTTCATGGCAACGGCTCTGGCGAGCTTTTGTTCCTGGAGCGCAACTACATAAATTTAAGCGTGTTACTAGATTACTGTCGAAATAGCGAAATGAAACCGTCTCTTCTACTCCAGCAGTATATTTTCTCGCACTTCCGGCCCGTGAAACTTCCTTCCGTTTACTTGTTTCTCTGATAAAAAATGTAAATGCAACATCAGTCTTCTGGTTTCTTGAACTCAGTTCAGCTTTTGTTCTTTCTTAAATCCACCCTATTCTCCGTCTTCTCTTTCAAATGAACTTTGGAAAATTTCTAACGGAACCATTATTCGATTAGTAAAATGAATCGACATAGAATGTATATATATATGTGTGTGTGTGTCTGTGTGTATAAGCGTAAGGGATATATAATCTTCAAAGATTTGAATTCAACGTCAATCCCCATCTATCTTCCCGAATCCCGTTCATCTTTTGTCATTTCCGCAATCCTCCCTGTACTCAGTGAGTTCACACGTGTTTACTCCCTGTAGATCCACCTTGCCTGAAGTGGCATGATTAACAGAAAAAAAAAGAACATGTTTTTTCATTTCTTTGTACTATTTCTAAGGACATTTTCACATTTCTTAATACATTGCTTAGTTTCTGGGCAACATATCTCCGTATTTCTATCAACTTCAAGTCCTGGGTATTCCGGTAAGCTACATCCGTAGAAAGACCTCTGATCGGGAGGTTTTGAGGTGCATGGAACAACCTTCTTAATTGATGTTGTTCTCAGGTCCATTCTGACATGCGGTGGTAGCACCTGTTAGGGGTCCCATCTATAGGTAAATATTTAATTCTCAAACTGAGATCAAAACTCACTGACAGCAATACATATGCAATATACTTTTGAAAAAAAGAAAACAAGTATTAACAGCGATACATTTGACTCTCGACAAAATCCTCTTTGCAAAAACACGTCAATGAAACCTGATCTAGTTTCTTATAAAGAATACATATTCTTTTCTTACGGACCTATCTTAAAATCTTGTCGGCATTAAATAACTCATTGAGGTTAATATACTATGAAACAAAATAAACCCAACTTATGCATGTTCGGATTTGTTGGCAGGAGATAAATTTGATTTTAATATATTTTATAAATTAAGCTGCATTTATCACATCATTTAAAAACCGACATCGCATACACGTCAAATAATGTTTGTATATTTGACTAGTAGCATGACCCGGCGTTGTCCGTGCTTGATTCAAAAATCGTACGACTCATACAGCAAAAGCTATCACTTGACTTAAAATATTTTGCCCTTCCTTGCCTTTAAAGGAGTGCCCTTTGCCGTGCTGATGTTGCTATATGCCTTACTTCTTGCCTATTTCACACTGCGAATTTTTTCTAAGCTCTATACTAAACATTAAATCTGTTACGAAAAAAGAACAAAACAAAATGAACACAAAACGATCAGCTTTAAAAAAAGACTCGTAACTGGAAAAACCGAATGAGAAAAAAATGTTAACAACAAATACTTTTCACACTTAACCCAGTTCTGCGGAATCAGAATCAACGTTGAATTTAAGCAAGCGAATCAGCCAATTGGAGTAAAGTGCCACGCAGATTTAAATTTTTCCCACTTGTGACGAATGCAGCTATCGATTTTTTTTGCATGCTAGTTAACTTTCGTGTCAGTTAGCTGTTGGCTCTCACGCTGGCCAATATAATCTTCCTGCCTATTCGTGGCAGCCAGCTATAGGCTCTCACTCTGGGCAGTACAAAATGGCCGGAAACTACATGAAAATTGCCGTAGAAGCATGAAAAAGTCGATTATTTCCACTATCGATGGGAGTTGGGAAATGCAAAGTCGGTCTTGGCCTTGCGGCTAACTTGGAGCTTGTGCGTGTAAATTTTGGTGCAAATCCGTCGAAAATTGCGGCCGTGCATTCCTTACACACACACACACACACACACACACACACACACACACACACACACACACACACACACACACACACACATCCTGCCTTTTATAGATAGAGTTATTTCTTCCGAACCTTCAAAAGAACGGATATTTTGTGTATAAAAATCAAAACTAAGAATATTAAAACATAAAGAAAAGATGAAAAATCTACTAAATCAAAAAAAAACAGAAGTAAATTTAATGCATGTTTTAAAATTAAAGGTTTGAAATGTCAGTTTAAGTTTGTCGTGACTGTGTAGATTTAGTGGTTTTCACGCCGATTGTCAAAATTAGAATTTCTCTAAAATCGATCACCATTAGTTTATGAGAAGTTTGATTACAATAGCAAAAAAAAACTTTAACCTAAAATATTTTCATTAAATCTAATGAAAAGCGGAGCTCTTTCTTTTAGCTGATTTTATTTTGTTCATACAGGCATGCATCACACTAGTATCTAATGAATTAGTTCCAAACTAAATATTGAATCATTGCTGGTTGAATTAAAAAAAAAAAAAAAAAGCTGGGGGTGGATGAATGAGAAAATTTTCTACTTCCTTTCGAGACGAGTGATCGGTGTTCAGATCGGCTTAATAACTAGATTTTAAAAATAATACACTCTCGGTTCCCGCGCTGACTTTCATAGATTAAGGCCATTTTTAACTACCGTTCGTTCATGCATCGAATATTGTCGTCACACTTTGTTTGGAACTTCCATGCATATCAATCAGTTATGTCCCATACGTGCTACACGCTTAGGCGATTATGTATCTTTCGATACATGACTGACGAGGCAGATTTTTCCACCGTAGTAGGTTGCCATTGCTCTCTGCTGTGGACTAGTTGCCATCCAAGGCTATAGAACCCTGTCTGTCCTGCTATTTACCCATAGCTGGAGAGAGAAGAAGAGGATTCATACCTTTTCCACGTAAGTGAATGTAATGAATTCGGTTGGAATTCGAACTCAGATCTCCAATTTCTCAATCCGAGCCGTTATCCATTACTTAGATTCTTAATAAAATAATCTACAATATTGACCTTGACCTGCCATCTCGGTTTCCGTCACTTTCACACCACAGTAACGTACGTACTTTCCTTTGACATTTTTCTATAAATATTTTCATAGTAATTGTTCTGGTGATCTTTCCACTTTAGCAACTCGATTTTATCAAATGCAGTACTAGATTGGCAGATAGGTCTCATCATTTTACAACTGATGTCGTTGAATGTAACCGTAAGTTCTATTCTAACAGTCACTTCTTGCTTGTGGCAATCTCTTCCACTCTCCTGATTCCCAGTTAAATTTGGTCTTCAAAGAATTAAATGCAATAATCAATCGTTCTCTTTTGTCGTCTTAGTTCCTGTTCTTTTATTGTTTTCTTCTTAATGTTTTTCTTTTTCACATATTCTCTAACATTTACGTCCGAGTGACTTTATTGCCTTGCTTGAAGTGAGATGATTAAAAAAAATGTTTATTATTTATCAACTGTTTGTTATATTTATCAACTGTTTGTTATAAAATACGATTAGGACTTTTAAAGTCAATTCCTTAAATTACATTGAGACAAGTCTGGCTTAAGGTCATAACTAGATTTTCCGTATTTATTTATTGACTTAATTTCTTTTTTTCCCGACTTGTAGACAGCGGCCGGTTGCTTTTGAAGAATTTACTATTTGTCATAAGAGCAGTCGCTTCAGGCTCAGATAGAAGGAGGAAATTTTTGCAAATTGATAAAATATAAACCAGATTTTCTTCGTCTTTGCTCTTCATCATTCCTACTTGCCGTTCTGGCATACTAAACTAATCTTATTAAATATAATGAATAATAATAGTACCTCAGTACCCTGATTAAAATTGTCTATGAATTTAAAATAAGCTCGGGGACCGGTAATACAAGTATGATTAAAATATTAGTTGAAATAGTTTTATGGATGTTAATTAAGTTGACATCTAGCAATATGACAACACAGGAAGAAGAAATTTTAGGGAGAGATTTGAGATCTTCTTTACAAAAAAAAAAAATAATAAAGAAAGAAAAGAAATAAAAGAAAGAATAAAGAGAAAAAAACAGAAAATAGAGAGTCGACGAAATATAAATGAAGAAATGACGAATTAAAATTAACGTAAGCTTATAAAAACGAAGGGGACAGAAAAACTAATGAATGGATGGAAAAAAAGAAGGAAGGTTAATTAAAAAGAAAGAAAAGAAGCCGATTTTCGTGCAAATAGATTACAGTTTCATCAACAGTAAAAGAGCATCTTTTATTAAAATAAAATAAAATAGAATAAAAGCATGGCTCATAAAAATGGCGTCACAGATTATAATTTAATAAAAGTCAGCTAAAACAATTTAAAAAAATGAAATATAGCCATATAATGAAAAAAAAAAATGTCCGCGCCAAAGTTTAAAGTTTTAGTTTTCAAGTTGAAAAAAAGTTGTTCTGAAGTTGGTGGGCGTGAATGATAAATGGAATTTGATTTTAATTTCAAAATCTCTGATTTAAATCAAGATTATTCGAAAATGAATACAAAATCAGCACAAATTTATTCTGAATCAATTTTCTTAACTTTAAAATTGAAAAGAATAAATTTACTTAAATGAAGCATTTCTATTTTTAACTCTACGAGGAAATAATTTTGATTATAAAAAAAAAAAAAAAAAAATATTCAACTCAAAAAACTGGCGAAAAGCAGTGCAACGTGAGAATTGTGGATTTTATTGTCTCTAGTGTTTTGTAGTATTTAAGTTCGTAATATAAGCAGAAGGAGAAATAGAAAAGGATATTGGAGACATGTTTTATAGGTTATGGTAAAGAGTTCAATAAAATACGTCACAAAAACTGCTTGAACTGCGAATCAAGCTTGATTTATTTAGGAGAAAACCGCCCGCATAGGGATAAGATTTGCATTTAGTAATTACACAAAAATAGAAAAGAGCAAGGATGTGTCTTCTCACCAAACTTGTTGAACCTTTACAGCGGGGAGATTCTGAGAGACTTAAAAGTCCTATCAGGATTCATTATTGTCAACCACAACGTTAACAACATCAAATATACAGATGACACTGTTGATGGAAGGACACGGAAAGGGAACTACAAGAACTCCTGCAGAAGGCAGTAAAGGAAAGCGAGAAGAATGGACTAAGTGTCAACTGTAAGAAGAGAGAATATAGAACCGTCAGTCAACAGAACAGCCCAAGATGCGAACTACGAATCGGAAGCATCAAAATCAAGCAGGTACAAAAAATATCTAGGAAATGTTTTAACAGAGGACGAGAGACATGATGCAACAGAAATATGGTTTGACAGAAGAATGATGTAAATACCATAGTATCATGTGAGCAACGGCGAAATTTTAGGGAAAAATGGAAAGAAGAGGCTTAGACCCAGAAAGAGCCAGTGAAAATTTCTCAGGCTTAGAGAATTTGACACTTACAGGACATACTGAAGGCAAGATGGGGAGAAAAAAAACTCCGAATAACCAACGTAGTGAGCTTGTGCATGTGGGTGTAAGAATATGGATTGGGAGAGAGATAGCATAAACACAAAACTAAGAGTTACAAAGGTTAGGAAATTGTCTGTTCACTGCCTGAAGGGACACAGCACGTAGAGGAGGAAGAGATGATGGTAGTGCGTTTTAAATTTCTGCTTTAATATATTTGAGTTTGAGCGTTTCACCCGAAATACAGAAAATATTTTGAAATCAGGTCGACTCCGTGAGCAAATTAAAAACATTCCGGGTGCGAATGCGGACCCGAAATCCTGAAATTTTGGATTTCCAAGTTTTCGTTACTGCAATTGTTTTCGGTGATTTTTTTGTACCATAACAGTTTATATAACTTGGAAATAATTTTGGGAATAATCGAAATTAATTGCGAAATCCAGCGAAAGTCACCCATGAAATAAAAATAAGTGTTTGTACGGAAAGTAAGGACCTACGTACATCAAATTGTCTTTAAATTAAGTAGCGGCAGAAGAAGTATCGTTGAACTTCTGAAAGGTAAGCTTAAATATTAATGCAATACTTAAATGCAGCGATCAATGTTCAGTTCTGTAGTTTATTGTTGCCTATATCATGTACCCTTACCTGCCTATTGTGATGAAGGCCCAACCGTAGGAGTTAGCTTAAATACCGCCCAGTAGGGCGTACTTTAAGCTAGTTATAGTATAAAAGTAAAAAACTTTAAATTTGAAGCGAGGCTGTGTATAATACTAGGGTTTCGTACTTAACTGGTTCATTTATTCGGATTACATGACATTTTGTACTTAGTTTGTAAAGGAGCAGGAAGGAAAATTAAGAATGTTATAAGAAAAAAGTAGGATAGATATCGGTTGACCCTAGACTTAGAGAGGCCCAGATTTTAGTTGTCAGATTTTAGTTGTCGCGGAAGTTTGTTCCACAAAAAAACTGTTCTGGGAAAAAAGTTGTCTGAGTGAAACTTGCTTTTTTATGAAAGAATCACAAAGTAAAAGGCAATGGGGTCTTAAGATTCGAAAAGAAAAAAAAATGGAAAAAAAGCGGAATTTGTGTATGGCCATAATAGCCTACGTCCTGAAAAGATTTATCAAATAAAACACGGGAACGTGAGTTAGAGACGCGGACAAAAGAGATTACATGTTATCAGTATTTTACTCTTTTTTGTCCTACTAAGATAATTTGTACTAACGAACATCGTTAACCCAGCCTAGAAAAAAAAAATATATATATATATGAAGATCTTCGGAATATTTACTGTCATTGAATTTCCTCAGCTCTTATGTCATAATCTTCGAAAATTTAGATTTGGCCTCTTATTCACCATTCGACATCTTACAACTTGACATTTTGTCAGTAATAATGAATCTATCACAAGTCCACACGCGTGAGTATCGAAGTAAGAATCTGCGAGTTTAACTTGCAAACAACTACTACTGGATTTTCGGACAATGCACAGTGTAGTTTGGCACAAGGCCACAAATGTGGAACGGCGCATCGGAATCTGGTCATAATAAAACGCGTGAATTGCTGGACTTGGTTAATGGCACAACACATTAATAGAATGCTCATCATCCAAGTATTTTCCTAGCGTTCAATCATGTAATTACTAACCATATTTGATTGAGTTAATTTCAATGATTTTTTTTTTAGAATTATTTGCCTAATAAAAGGCCCAAGAGCCACTACAAGTATAGTTTCACTGAACGGGGTCGTTGGATGTATGTAAGAGGGAGAGGTAAAAACTTCAGATTAGGAAGATATGTAGGAAAGATAGTGTTTGACCCTAAACTTGAAAAAGATTGAAGAAAGAAGAAGCACCCTGTCGGGAGTGTGTTAGATGAACAAGACTTGCCATATGAAATGTTCTATTCCTGAACGAGCAGGGATTCTTTCAAATTCACAGTATTTTAATTCTAAATTCTGTGGCTTGCTTAACAGGATACAAGAGAAAAACAATGTAATGGTTGATTAGTGTATTTTCTGAGTTCCATTGCCGAAATATATTTTGAATTATAAGAATAATTCTTTTTCTTGCGAGTGAATATTGCATTAACAATTTCTTTTAGAGACAATGATTTATCCAAATAAGTCCTACTATTTAACCCCTAGCTGGAGGGGGAATCTAATTCATGCCTTTCCAATGGGTATTTGCGAATAAGTGAAAAAAGAACGAACGCGGTATTCGACTCTCCCGATTTCTCAGCCGCTTGGGATAGAGAAAGATGTCTCTCAGAAGTTAAGAAAATTATTAGCAAACAGAAAGAAAGAAAAAAAAAATTAGAAACAAAGAAAAGAGTATTCAATCTCAGACCTCCTATATTGGCAGTGAATACTGGACGATCTCTTCAAGCAACAGAAATGTTGTTCTACAGAAGGATGCTGAGAATACCATGGATATGTAAGTAACGAAATTTTAGAGAAAAGAGTGAAAAAAGGATGCTTTAACTTAATATCAAGAAGAGAGTTAAAATTTATTGGGCACATAAGGAAAGGTGGCTAAGAAAATTGGATACTTAAAGAAGATTGATAGCAAAAGCGACAGAAGAAAACAACATATAAATTAAGTAGAGTAGGGCACCTCGGCGTCGTGTAATGGTTAGCAAGCTAGATCAGTTACTATTGACAAGTGAGTTCGATCCTCACTGGATGCCGCCATCCTTTCGGCCTTGTGTCACATCTAAGCCGGGCTTAGAAAATCACTATAAATTAACTAGAGTTTTTATATAGATGGGTGGACGAACATAGTTTCGGAGAGAAAGCTAAAAGACATTTATCAAGAGCTACAAAGAAGAAATCGTGGACAGCCATGACCGCGTATTCAATGTAGTGGTGATTTTTTATTTTAGAAGCATCACAGAGTGCATCGGCTTCTCAATATTATTATGGTTATTGTTTATAAGATCTAAAGTTACTGATGGAAATTCACATAAAAAAAAGCGACAATTGTTTTGAAATCTATTGTCACAATTATATTCGACTAGGGTAAAACAATATTTGTTCGTTAGATGAAATTCTAAATAGGATTTTAAATCGATCAACAATGTGACGACAGACAATGTTACAAACAGGATATCTGTTAAAAAATATTTGGCGGTTTTAGATAATGGGAATAATGAAAGCTGAATAAAATATTTCGTCAGTCAAAAGCAATATGGACTAATTAGCTGATTAAGCGACGGGTGGTGATAGAAGGTGTTTCCATATATTCAGGTGACGATAATGACACGAAGTCAGTCTGAGTGTCTATTGAGGCCGACTTTCTTTCTTTTTTTTTTTTTTTTTTTTTTGCTCGTCGTTCGGAAAGTGAGGAAGAGTGAATGACGTGTACGGCCTAAAAATAAACAAAGAACAAGTGTGTCCGGAAATTGCCGAACTTTAAAATCCGTGCTACGAAGGTAATTAAGTTTAGAGAATTTGTCGTTTCTATATATTTGTTATTGTGATGTGGGGCGAATTGATTTGTGTGGAGACATTGGGTGGGGGATCCAAGGCAAAGATGTCTGTAGTTTTAATTGGTTTATTGAATTTAGATTTATTAAAATTGAAATTTACGTGATAAAATGGTTTATAGAAGTCGTCAGGATTTTTATACGAACAGGACTTGTACATAAGCGGGTGAAAACTGACTTTCATCCCGGAGCAGGCAGCCCATGATAACTTTTAATGGTTGCGAGAGACATCTGAGAAAATTATAAAATCAACAAATACAGAGTAACCCGGATATAAGAGACCCGGATATAAGAGAAACCCGGATATAAGAGAGATTTTCTCTGGTCCCTAATTAGAGCCCATACTTTAACTAAACAAAATAGATCAAAACGGATATAAGAGAAAACCGCATATAAGATACTTCTTCTCCGGTCCAGACAACTCTCTTATATCCGGGTTACACTGTAATGACATATTAAAAATAAAAGCAGCTAACTACACTGATTTCTTTTCTTTTTTTCACTCACTTAGTTATGTGCCAGGCGTGATACACGCTTAGGCGACCATGTATCTTTCGAAAAATGGCTGACGAGCCAGATTTTTCCCGCAGTAGGCTGCCATTTCTTTCTGCGGTAGAACAGTTGTCATCCAAGGCTATAAAAACCCTGTCTGTCCTGCTATTTACCCAGAGCTTGGGGGAGAAGAGTGAAATAAATTTGACTGGAATTCGAACTCTGGTCTCCGATTCCTCAATCCAAGCGGCTATCCACCATACTTCCTTACTTAACCGTAACCCTATTTTCATGTTCTCTGTAACTATGCATGTCGTCGGAAATAAATAAAAGAGTACTGAATTGTTACGTGACATCTATCCTTCTGAATGGTAGTGAATGCTGGACAATCTCCTCAACGATGAAGATAAGACTTGAAGCAACAGAAATGTGGTTCTTCAGAAAGATGCTGAGGATACCAAAGACCGAGCATGTGAGCAATATCAAAGTTTTGGAGAGAATAGAAACAAAAATGAAACTTATAGTTAACATCAGGAAGACACAGTAGGGGCACGTAATGAGGAAGGAAAGCTTGGAAAATCTGGTACTCACAGGGCAGATTGAAGGAAAGCGGGACAGCAGAAAACATCGCATAACATAAGAGATGGGCTTGAGCAAATTGATGGCAGAACAGGGTTTTGGAGAAATGAAAAAAAGAACTTAAGAGCTAGTTGGAGGAAGATGTGGAAGGCTATGATTTCTTTACGTCCTGAAGGTACACGACACATAAAAAAATTACTGTGCATAGAAATGGAGAGAGGGTGATATACTGAAACGGGAACCTTCTCTGCTTACTCTACTCAAAAAATATCAATAATTAATTTGTTATTATATAAAAGTATCCTAAAAAAATGTAAAAGGCAGACACTACATGCGTTGTACGCAGATAACACAGGACGTTCTAGCAATGTTACAAATAGGTTGTATTTACATTTGGTTTCATTTACGGCATATCAAACTCTGTGAGTTATTTAATGCCAACAAGATTTTTCGAATAGGTTCGTATGAATAGAATATGTATTAATATTTCCGTTTTTATTTCAAAACTGTATTGTTGGTAATATTTTTGTTTAAAAAAATTATTGCTGTTTTTTTTTACTATAAAAAACCTATTTTTATACTATATAGAGTTTTGACCCCTGTTTCGGGGGTTAACTATTGTAGGCCCGAGAACGACATCAATTCACAGGTGGTTCAACACTCCTCAAAAACTGAAGATCAGAAGCCTTGCTACCGGGTATAGTTTATTCTAGTACCCTTAACAACTTATTGGGGGTACTTTTACCCATATGCAGACGTGCAGTCGGCGTATTTTAAAGACTCAGCTGATGTTGTGTTTTGGTTGTGGTATATCTGAAGTTCTGGCGAAGTATGAGGGGCGGCAATAAAAAAACGAACAAAACTCGGAGATACAGAAGATGACGATTGGCATTGCATTTAAATTTTTGAAAATCGCAGTTGACAGGAAAGTAAGTAATTAGAAGAGAGTTCCACACGTGAGAAGTGCAAGAGAAGAAACTCTTATGATAGAACTGACGGTTGCATTTAGCATTTTCAAAAGTAAAATGAAGACACCTAACTGCGAATCTAAAATAGTGCTTAAATTCGTAAAGTAGAGATACCAAAGTGAAAAGCTAACTAGAATAATTACCGTGAAAATATTTATAAAAAAATGTCCAGGGAAACTGCATTACGACGGTTGTAATGTTACTGAATCCATGATGCCATGTCAAGACCGATAACATTATAGATTGTTCGGATTCTTTCTATAATCTCGATTAAATATATATATATATATATATATATATATATATATATATATATATATATATATATATATAAATATAATTATTTATTTAAAAATATGATTCCAAATCGCGACATAAGAAGTCCCATGTTTCAAAACAAGAGCCGAAAACTTCAATATAATTATCTAAATTATTTAAATGATTTAAATTAAATTGAGTTAAAGTAAGCTCCGTTCCATCTTCAAGCGAATTTTTTTTTTGGAATAACGTGTTTCTGAAATTTACGTGCTTTAAAAATTGAAATCAAAATTTCCATGGTAACAGCTAGGGCGAATTGTTTAAGTTGGGTAGGCGGGTGTTGGGTGTTAATAATAAATATCAGTATAGAGTTACTTTCGTAGATGTCAAGTCAGTGAAAGGTAGGGGCGTCTAAATTTGAAACGGAAGATGTATTAACCCTCGTCTAGTTTGCATGTCTATGGACATTTATTTATTTTTTTATTTTATTTTTTATGAAAGGTATTTGTGCATATAAAAAAGAAAACAAAAACTGTCGTAACGTTTGTTTTTGACGACTTCATAAAGGGTTATCTTTTTTAGGGTATTTAAACTATTTATTTTGGCTATGGATTATGAAGGGTGTTATATTGTATGCATGTTTTAGTTAATTATTCAAACCATGAATCTGATGAGTGGGCTATGGATTAAACAAGTTATTATATTGTATACTAGTTTTTAGCTAATAGTTCAAACCAAAAATCTGATGATGCCTACAAAAAAACCGTTAACACGTGTCTATTGTTTAATAGATTATTATTATTTAGAAGCTTAATTATGTGCAATTTCTCATGGAGGCATAAAGGGCATGCGTCATCCCAAAATTAACATGTACTAGCCTTGTTAATAATTTTCCATTTAACTTTAGGTGTCCTATTTGTTTCCTTCAAATGCCAAAAATATTTAGATAGGGAAGTCTGATTTCTTTTGTTTATATTATTGAAAGAACACTTATGCTGCCTCCATCTATCTTTAAAATCATTCTTCGTGGACCCAATGTATATCATATTAGTGCTAGGGCTCTCAGTGGATGATATAGTACATTGGTATACCACTGATTTAATGCAGCATTTATTTTCTAATGGGCAGTCTTCCAGGTTTCTACAGTTACATAATTTTTCCCTTTTATTGTCTGATTTAAGTGCCTTGTTTTCTTGTCAAAAATGCCTTCCGACATCACATTAATAAGCAGCATTTAGACAGCTACTCACAAACAATATCAAAATACTAGCAAAATCAAATAGTAAAAACGGACTTACGATCCTTGAAGCAATACTCGTACAACAAAAAGAACCATCTATAATTAAAAACAAGAATTTATATATATATATATATATGTATATAAATATATATATATATATATATATATATATATATATATATATAGCTGGCCACTCGTATTCGAGGATACCAGTCTACTAGGGCGGCTAGCTAATCCCTATTGCAGACACTTGATCAGGCACATTTATGTTTGCTCAACATCCACAGGGCCCAACTGTGGTTTATACTGCAACTATGCTGAGCAGATTACTTACTTAGTTACAGATTCTGGGAAAGAGCCTGTTATCTTGCGTGATCATCAATTTGAACAAGGCTAGCACGCTCATGACCTCGGCTACAATGACTTGTGTCTTCGTGCTAGACCAGCTATGGACGGCCTCTAAGGTTTTCTTCTATCAAATTTCACTCACAAGTCTTGGGTGAACCTATGGTATGTTTTTTTTTGTGGCACTTTCCAAAGGTTCAGCACGTTGAGAAGGATCCCTCCAATCCGATAACATCAGGAAGTCAAATTGACTATGGTGAGATTCGAACCCGGGTCTCATGGTCACAATGCGAACGTTCTAACCATTCGGCCTAAAACGTATATAAAACACACACACCAGTCACACTTCGCTTATGTCACAGCACACTTTGCACACGTCGCTAAACTCACTAGTTCTAGGAAACTCACTATTTGTCTCTACCTACCCTGATGATGATTTAAGTCGAAAGATTGAACCGTATTTCTTCCAAAATTCATTTTGGACTATTACTGACGAAATTTCCTCCTTATCGGTGAAGGATTATTTGTAATTTGGAAAAGACGATAGATACAAAACGTCTGTTTGTCTTTAATAACAATCGATAGATAGATAGATAGATAGATAGATAGATAGATAGATAATGAGCAGTCTTAGACAGATATGTGTATGTAACGGTAACAACGAAGACATTCTAAGTCAACACTCTGATGCATCATATTTCCTCTGAGACGCTGGTGTGACAGGAATTGTTCAATCTAGTTTGGTACCTATTAGGTTGCGTCCAATATATATTTGGGTAGGATAAACGTCTTTTAGAACACAAGGTTTCCTTTTTAAATTATATTTCGATTCAAACTTCTAGTTTATCTGAAGTGAATCAGTATGTACGTATATAAGGTAAAGAACAATTGATAGCGTTTTTTTTCAGTCTAACATGTTTAACTTTTATTTAAGGTTCGTCAGAGATTAAGAGAAAGCAGACAAAACGATAGAATTTTGGTATTTTCAATTTTGTTTGGATCGATTCTCATTGGTTAGTCATGTATCAGGTGCATTAAACCGTAGATAATTCTTTATGTATGTAATTCTATGTCTAAGCGTGCGTCGGATTGTCATGTGTATTCGTAATTGTTTATGCGTGTCTAGAAGGAAGAGTTCTACTGCTTTAACTTCTATGTTATCAGTCAGCGTAGCGAGATGGTATTCTATTAATCTGGGACTGTTTTATGTATGTACTGTCTGTATTAGATTGATATAAGTTAGATCCTTTAATTTAAATAGTTAAAAAAAGGATGGTGATGTAATGTTTTAGTTGGTACTGTTTTTAAGCTTTCAAAGTATTTTCTTAGAGATATTTGTTCGTTTTTAATTAGGATGGTATTAGGAAAATCAAATTTATGGCCAGCTTTGTTTCTGTGTAATACGAGAGAGTTTGACAGTTTATCTAAACGCAAATCTCTCTTGTGCTAGGAGATGCGAGTTTTTAGATATATGTCTCCAAATTATCTTGAAGTGGCAGAAGAAGAATTATCGTTGAACTTTGGGAAAGTAAGCTTAAGTATTACTGCAATACTTAAATGCAGCGATCAATTTTGAGTTCTGTAGTTTATTGTTGCATACCACATGAGTATGCCTAGCCAAAAGAAATCTCCGTGAACAGCGGACCAGATTGCAATCAAAAGAGCCAAGGCTGCAGCGAGAAAGAGAAAGAGCTGTGCAAATGAAAACCCAGATCTAATGGCAGCCAGGAGAGGTTCCAATGATGAGAATATGCACAGAATTAGGATCTCTAAAACTCCTGAACGCTGGCGCTAGCATAAATGGCGTCCGTTAGGGCGGCTCTTAAGCTACTAAAGCAATGTTTGAATTTTACTGCCTTTAAGCTTGGCATCCGTTGATTTTTTGACATTTTGAATGAACACGTTGCTACAAGTTATACTAACGTTGGTTCCACAAATCGAATGCACATGAAATATGATTAACCAATGAAAATAAAGCAATACAAAAGAAATCTTTGATAAAGCTTTATTAAAAGTCAAACACGTTAGATTGATAAAGCTTCCCTATTTGTTCTTTATCTTGCTATATATATATATATATATATTAGGTTGGTGCAAAAATAATGACGTAATAATGTCGTTTTTGACGTATTTTTAAGGTCAAAAACGACATTATTACGTCATTATTTTTTGCACTAACCTAATATATATATATATATATATATATATATATATATATATATATATATATATATATATATATATGAATGATAAGGTACTTCTGTTATTTCTTATCATTGTATTTTTTAAATTTCTTTTTGGGATTTAGTATAAAATTGCCTCCAAAATTGCTCGTTCCGAGTCCTTCCGACTATTCTATTAGTCAATTTTCAAGGATTTTGGGTGTCCTATTGTAAGTGCTATTGTAAAAAAAGTGTATACATAGATGGAAGGTAGAAATATACTTGATATACTCCTGTCACTGGATATACGCCTTTATCCACTGTGCCGTGTGTCCTTATGGCAGGCACAGTGGATAAAGGCGTTGGTTAGATCCAGTGACAGGACACAAAGAATGTGAGTTCAATACCCGGTTAAGGCAGTGGAGAAATTTCAGAGGGAAATTAACAGGAGATAACTGATAACTGATATCCATCAAACATGGCACGTGGAACTAGAACAGTCTACCCCAGTGAGCGAATTAAAGGGTTCAGTTTGACATTCCAACCACCTGAAGAAGGGCGGAGCCTACAACGGCCGAAACGTTGTAATAAATATGGCGACAAAGATGAGGACAATAGTCCGAATAATGTAAATAATGTAAAGTATTAGTGGGGAAAAAAGGAACACTCCGTCAGAAAATTGTACTGAACTCTTACGTAAAATTATTCTTCCTATGTGGCAGTGGATGCTAGACAATCTCATCAGAGATTAATAGACTTGACACAATAGAAATGTGGTTCTACAGAAGGATGCCGAGGACAACATGGGCTGAACATGTGAGTAACAACGAGAAAATGTAAAGAAAATTGGCAATTATATTTAAAATAAGGAAGAGATTGTTGAAATTTCTAAGGCACATAATGAAGAAAAAAGGCTTGGGGAATTTGATACTCACAGAATATATTGAAGGCAAGAGAGACTGGGGAAGACAGTGAATAACCTACCTAACAATCTTGTGTTAATTCTTGGCAGGAAAATGAATTAGGCGAGATAGCAATAAGAGGAAATTTCCTCAGAGCCCTAAGGGAGAGGAAATTGTGATGGTCAACTCGCTGAATGAACAAGGCACAGAGAAGAATGTGAAATGGATAATCACACTACTAAAAGTGCCATATAGCATATCTTGTTACACAATGCAAAGTCTGGGGCTAGGGTAGCATGACAATTAGTCAGAATATCTTGTGGGCGTGGTATTCTGACAGTAATCGATTGCCTGACAGTAATCGTATAATTTCTAAAACTTATACAATGTTTTAGAAATACTATGTAAACGCCGCGAATGCGGAAGATGAACGCAGAAATTTTATAGCGCCGATAAGCTTTCCGCACACGGATTGGATAGACAGTCTAAGGCCGCACGTGGTGAGATGCTATGCCAATGTATGGACATGCGTTCCTTTGAAGTCCTTCTGACTCCTAGAATCTCTGTTACCACGTCTATCGTTTTCATATATAAAAAACGAATAAGAAAATAAGTCTCGTTTATACAGTATATGAAGTGACGTTGGAATCTGAGGGACTGAAGACAGTGACGGCATGGAACTCAACCGTATTTATATATCACTATACAGTACTGAAATGCTACGTGATATCGTTCGTCCTTTACGGCAGCGAATGCTGGACGGTCTCCTCAAAGAAGAAGAGACTCGAGGCAACAGAGATATGATACTACATAAGGATGCTAAGGATACCATGGGCCAAAAATATGATCAACAATGAAGTTTTGGAGTGGATCCATAAAGAATAAACTTATACTTAACATCAGGAAGAAGCAACTGGAATTTCTAGGAGATGTAATAAGAAAAGAGGGCTTGGAAAATCTAATACTCACATGGCGGATAGATGGAAGGATGGACAAAGGTTAGCAACGCGTGACATGCTTAACGGGCCTAAGCAAGTGAATGGCAGAACAGGGTCTGGGTGAAATAACAAAATGAATTATTGAGAGCTACAAGGTACAAGAAGAATTGGAGAGCCATGATCGGCTACGTCCGGAAGGAAGATGGCACATAAAAGAAGAAGATATCTGGGGTGAATGCGAGTCGGTACAGACGCAAAAGAGGCCCGGATTGCGTCCAGACATGTCTGTCAACACCTGTTACATCGGTATTTCTTCGTTAGCAGCAGGACAGCTTGGTATGTCTAGATACTAGACATTCTGCAAATAGTCAAGATCCGGGTCTTTGCAAAATGCCTCATGCCAATAAAAGCAACGGGGTAAACCCAGCATTCAACGGTTGGAAAGGCACACTGTCTTGTGAATTCGACAACTTACCATGGTTTCAGTGACAGTGTTATTTTTTACCGCTTGTCTTTTTCCCCTCTCTGTTTATTACCCCATTCATTGCTGGGAAATCAATCGGTTAAGTGTTGCCCCTAATCTCAACAAACTCTTGCCTTACATTACAATATCTTTATATCTTGCCACCTCAGTAGAAACTATTCTCAAATTCAAGAGCTTACTGCACGTCATCAACAATGATAAAGCAACGGGCTATTTCTATTTTTTCTTTGGACGTAGGGTTCAATGTATAATCGATGGGCTGGCAACTGACAAAAGATTGAGAAACTTACAAGTTTTTCATTCAACGACATTATTCAGCCGTCTTGACATATCGTGCTGACAAGTGGAGAAATGTACAAAAAGAAGGTTTCCCCCTTTTTGAAAATCTGAAGTGTTTTATCTTATGTCCGCGGGTGTGTTACTTTGTGTCCGGGTTGCTGACAGGGCTTCATTTACGCTATTAATGTTTTTTCTGAAGAGGCGCCATTGGCGGCGGAACACGTTTGAAACACGACAAATAATCTCCCGCACCATTTTTGCTTTATTGAAAAATCAAACGTGTAGCAGTAAATAATAAATAAATATATGAAAAATATTTGTCATCTGATGTTTATCGTCTCTTTCTCTTCCACACACACACACACACACACACACACACACACACACACACACACACACACACATATATATATATATATATATATATATATATATATATATATATATAAACAAATGAGAGAAAGAACAGATGAATTAATTTGCACTGTTCGTAGTATTTACTTTTTAAAAAAGTATTCAATAGAGCAATATATTATTATTATTTTATTTTAGATATTAGAACAATAATATGTTGAGATCCCAACACAATAGCTTTCGTGTTTCGGAACTACACTGTACCTTTTCAGGTGAATGGTAAAGTGACTGGTGATTAAATAATTTAAAAAAAAAAATCAAAAGCAAAATGTTACATCCTTTTCAAAAGATAAAATAGAAGGGTTAAGAAAACACATGGTCAGTATTAAAAATAGACTTGTGGGTTTGTCTTGATCAACCAATGAAATACCAGATCTACGCTAAATAAAAAAAAAATAAACTCAGAGGTTGGATGTGTGGAAGTTATTTGTTTTCATGACATGATAAACCAGAACTTAGACAGGTCATAACTGACCATTACAGAAAACATGTAATCAACAAATGTATTGTGATTGTAGACAAATATGACATATTCAATTTTACAAAGGACGTTGAGAAGAGGGGAAGGAGGGTAATCAGATGTAAAATTAATTTCAACAGATTCAGGAAACTTCTTGAATACACTGTGTAGATAAAATTAAAAATGTGGAATATCTATATAAGATAAAGATAATACTAACTGAACGGCAATACTAAATCTGAATAAACAAAATAAGATAATTATTTGTAAAGGATGGACTATTATTTACTTATAAATTATGGCCAAAACAAATGGAATTACCTAATTTAAAAAAATAACTATATGGTAAGGTAAACGATAAACTGTGTCGGTAATTAATAGTTAATTCACTTCTTTGGTTTAGCAGGGACTAGTTTTTGTCAGCAAATTGGATCATTTCTAATTTTTCATGTAAGCATAAGAAACAAGGTTCTTGTAAAGATTTACAGGTTCTAGCTTTTTTTTTAGTATTTTCCATTTTACCGTAGGGAGTTTGGTAACTTCTTTTAAGTTCCAAAAATATTTAGAAAAAGATACCATATTTTTGTAAGCATTATATATATATATATATATATATATATATATATATATATATATATATATATATACGCAAGCATACACACACAGGGTGCCCTCACAAAAAAAAAACAGAACATTTTAGATTTAATATATGATGAAGAAAATTAACTAATATATAACAAGTAATAAATTTTAGTTTAAACAGAATATCTAACATTTGTACTTGTGTTCTGTTTTAAGTTACTAAATGTCAATCCTAACTGTAACAATAATTCCAACAATGAAATAAATTGTGCTAAGTTTCCAGTTTTTGTGGGTACCTCTATATGCGTAACGAGGTGCTGAAAAATTATCTAGAATTTCATTTAACCTCCCCCCGCCAAAAAAAGGCAAAATTATGCATTAATTGGCTATACGGTTATTGCGTGTAGGGTAGAACCGAAACATTTGCAGCATCATATATACATATATATATATATATATATATGACTGTATGTACATATGTATGTATCGATCGATCCAAAGTTTTGCCATTTATTATTTGTGACTATATATATAAATATGTATACCAATATCCATAAGTAAGTTCGTATATATTAGTGAATTGCTGATAACTCCTCACGAGTGGACGGAGTGATTTTAGAAGGATCTGTTTATGAAACTCTGGCGTCGGGATGCTGAAGGTGATATCAATCAGCTAAGTGACAAAACTTGTATTAATTCTCTCTATATTATATATGTATATGATAAAACAAATAAGAAACGTTAATTACTGGTTATTCATATTTCATGTGCTAAGTGTTAAGCCAATGTGTGGTGTTCTGAATTCAATGAGAGACGACGCGTCCACCCAAAGAAAAATTCCAATGCGTGTGAAACTTAAATATTTGGTAAAGTTAAAATAATTGAATTTATTTCTTCTTTTTTCGATATCTCATTCTCTGATGAGAAAATAGTTGTTTTGTACTTTAAATAAGAGAAAATTATTATATATGGTTTTTCAAAAAATGAGACATGATTTTTTATTAGAAATTTTATTATGACAGAAGCAAAAAAAAATATATATATATAATAAATTTTGCTCTCGTCAAAATATATCCTTTAGCCTTGATTACTGCAGCACAAATTTTGGTATTCGTTACTGTCATGGTGCCTACCTAGACCGACAGAATGAACTCGCCCGAAGGCTATATATATATATATATATATATATATATATATATATATATATATATATATATATATATATACTACGCCTCTCAAGAGAGACGGACAGTATAAGAACAGTACGGATTTGGTATTGGGACAGTAGTGAATCGAGCCGAGATTCTCGGCTTGACGGTCGAACACTCTGCCTCTGAGCAGAGAGCAACCCGTACGAGACTCGGGGAGGTTGACCAATCCGATCCCGTTTATACGGGTTCTACGGGCATTTTTTGGCCGAGCCTACGGGAAACCCACGTTAAACTCGGCCTTGTGCCACATGCAACCCTCGTGGGGGGGTGGCTAGATACCGAATCGAGTCGAGCTGATAGCAGTCACGCCAACCCAGTCGGACAGTCATACTAATCCTTTCACTTCTTTGTATTATTTCTTGTGTAATATATTCTTTGTTATTCCTACTGTTGTGTTTCGTGTTGTTCTTCCATGCTCCTAACCTTAGACCATAACAGTTACAAAAGTATAACTTTGACAATTGATTCCATTCTTTTTTCAATTTTTCATAGTATTTCTCACTTCTGTAATATTCATTCCCTGCTAATTCTGGGGACGACTTCAAACAACTGTATTGTATATAAATCAGAGAAGATTTATTGAGAGTATCCCTGGTCCCGCCGAAGCAAACTTTCACATCAAGTACACGCTATGCCACTTACATCGTATTAAACCAGCCACATTCCCTCCGCATTCCATTGGTGAAAAGTAAGTTCCACTGAAGCAGCTTCTTCCCGCAAACTGAGGCCTATGGAACTGACATTCATCAGAAAGTTTCCCCTATCACGACAATCCTAACCTGTTCACTGCAATATCCACAAACGGCATATAAATGTAACCCTCTACCGCGAATGTCTCCGCCCCGTACATTGACGAGTGAACCCCGCTGTGAAGAGAAATATCTATATAACTAGATAAATGTTTGTATATCCAGGGTGGGTGGAAAGTAATTAAGTATTAGAAATTGCTTCTAGAATTTTTTTTATCACTGAAGTCATGAGGAAAAGATTTTTTAAACAGACAACACTAATAGGGATATCTTATTTACGTGCAGGACGTAAAACTTGAAGACAGTGATCGCAGAAGGAAATATGGAGAGTTAATGCATGAAGATTAGCCTGAATTGTTAGAAAGCATCTTCTGGGGTAAAGAAACTGTATTCCAAGTTGGTGGTTTCGTCAATCGTCACAACCGCCATTACTGGACGTCGTGTGATGACGATCCGAGCATGACGGTTGGGAGAATGCAAGCTCGACCAAAAGGGATCACGTGGTGCGGAATGGCGGCAACAAGAGTAGCCGGCCCATATCTTCTGCGTGACACAATCATTACAGACGGCTATCTTCAGATGCTCGAAAATTACATGTGGACCACGGTGTCTTTCTGGGATAATCTTAGTGGTCTGATGTTTATACAGGATGGTGCACCACGCCATTTTGCTCTTATTGTTCATGCGTAGTTAGACCAACATTTTCCAGGACGTTGGATGGGACGACGCGGACCTCATGAATGGCCTCTAAAACGTCCAGATTTCACTGCATGTGATTTTTACCTGTTGGGTTACATCAAAGAAGAGGTGCACAAGACAAAACCTGGAAAACTGGGGGACATAGTGACATGGATTCAAGAGGTTCTCAGTCCTTCAGAAGGTTGTTCATTCCATCCCTGGACGTTTGAAGAAATTGATTGGCGTCACCGGTGTTTACTTGAAATATGAAGATTTTCTTGCATTTTCCCATGTAATAAAGGGGATGTATCATTTGTTTCAATAAATTTGCGATAGAAATATAGATTTTATTACCAGTTTTTAATGCCTACTTCCTTTTTACCCCCACCCTGTATAAATGTGCGTGTTTGCGTGTAGGAGGCACGGTAGAGTAATGAATAGCGGCTTGGATTGAGGAATTGGAGAGCTGAGTTCGAATTCCAGTCGAATCCATTACATTCACTTACGTGCTAATACCCTTGGGAAAGGTTTGAACCCTCTTTTTCTCCCTCCAGCTATGGGTAAATAGCAGGACAGACTGGGTTCTATAGCCTTGGATGGTAACTGGTCTAGGAGAAGGAAACTCTGAATTCAAAACCTGCGGATGATCGTTTGGGGACCTTGTGGCACGTAGTAATAAGGCCCTTCAAAAAAGTGTGGATGGTCCTGCACGAAACCTTCACCACTATAATCAAATCTCATGTGCTATACATGCGGGTTGGGGAACACTTGTGAATTCCAAATTCCCATGAAACTCCAATATTGGAGCCGGCTCAACCCACCTCGAGTTGCTGTTACAGGTACAGGTAGGGTAGTAGGAGAAAATAGTTTACAAAACAGGCCTGCTTTATACAAAACAACTGAGCTTGCCATATCTATCACAGACATGGCAAGTCACTGGATTCAAGAGTTTGTTACTACGACTGCCAAGGACACTGGATTCAAGAGTTTGTTACTACGACTGCCAAGGACACTGGATTCAAGAGTTTGTTACTACGACTGCCAAGGACACTGGATTCAAGAGTTTGTTACTACGACTGCCAAGGACACTGGATTCAAGAGTTTGTTACTACGACTGCCAAGGACATTGATCAAACTAGTCGACGATGTTCATTTATTTTTTTCAACACGCATCTTGAATAAGGAAAACCCTCAAATTCTGTCTATGTCTTTGAGGTGAACTATTGTAATTATTTACACTGTTTACCTTGTTCGGACTGTTGCAATATTTACGACGTTTCGACTGTTGTATGCTTCAGGCTTCTTCAGGTGAAAAGAATTTCGAACTCTTAATTTCGTCTGCTTGGGTAGCTTGTTCTAGTTCCACGTGCCATGCAACTTCCGGCTATTTCCCAATCAGTTATCTCCCTTTTAACTAAGCTCTCCAATTTTTTTGTTCGCCTCTGCTCTAACAAAGTACTCACAACTCACAACTTTTCGGGCTAGAAATAAACAATAATAACGCCAAATTGTAATATGAGTTCTGGTAAAAATGATTACTGAGGCTTAGTAGGTTTGAGTAGGTTTATAAGTCCCCAAAATCATACACTGATGTACTCAGAGACACATGGCCCAGTGGATAAAGCGTTGATTGAATCCAGAGACTTGGCAAAATTCAGACTTGAGCTGAAGGGAGATAACTGGTACCGACATATCTGGAAGAGGCATGGTACGTAGAATTAGAATAATCTACCACGGTTCGGTTGGAAATTTCAATCAAGTGAAGAAGGCATACAACTGTCGAAACGTTGTATATATGGCACAAAAGATAATGACAGCAGTCCGAACAGTCTAAATAGTTTAAATAACACTCAATTTGCATGAAAACACAAATAACCCCAAAGACATAATATTATAAGAAAAATAAGTAAATTATACATATATAATATTTTAAATGGCTTATTTGACATCTCCACGTCCCCAATAGAAGGCTAATAATGGCTGCAAAAAAGATTTTAGAAATATGAAACGGGTTATAAACTAGAAAAGAGGATTGAATCGAAGAAAATATTTGAAGAAGATAGCATTGTTCCTACAGAGAGAAAAGACGTAGAATATTAAGGAGATTATCCAAAGACGTGAAAGCAACCAAACTACAACTAAACAGAGAGAAAGTGTAAGTTTGGCGTAAAAATATAAGTAAATGAAGCAGATTTTCTGATGTTGAGCACTAATGTTATTTTATTAATGTTCCCCCACTATAAGACGCAAGAGCCACTCAAGGAAGAGTTTTGCAGCATGTTATTGTATGAGCATAACAAGGCAAGAAGTGCAGTTTATTAAGCTATGTAGTAATGATAACGGTTAACCCTAGACTTAGGGATGTTAAGTTTGTAGTGATGTTGGGGAAACATCCTATCGGGAATCTGTTTCGCAAATCACTAGTTCTTGGGAACAAGCGTTTCGAATGGAATTGCTTTATTACTAATGGAATATATAGAAAATGGGGATAGTTTAACCCCGTGTACGTAGAATGGTGGGTCTTAGCTGCAATGATCAGGGCTGGTGGAACTAAGGAATATGTCTTGAGAAAAGCAGTAGGCTAGCAATAGGCTCGCAGCCTTTCATTTATGGTAAAGTGTTTGTAGTGTGGTAAATAGTTCATCATCATTGTGCCTTGTAGAGTATACGTTAGAGTGGTTTTATCTCAAACTTGGAGTCGATGTTCGATTCACCCTGAAAATCATCGGTTAACACAATTTTGTGATGCCAACGAATAATCTTTGTCACTTTTGTAATGTTGTTTTAGTAGAGACTTTGTAATCGCAGATACAACTATAATAACGCCGTTGAACAATGCTGGTGTTGGATGCCTTTGAACAACACTCGCACTAATAGTACTTGCTCGATAGTGCTCACTCGAAAAGTAACCACAGCATAGTAATCCGTATAGTGATCAGTGTAGTATTCTTGCTTGACTGGGACGTCTCTGGAGACACCTATGTCACTCCACATATTGTTTTTAATTAGCTGTAATGGCTTCCTGTTGCTTTTTGACACTAAGTTTCGCCCAATACAAGACTCAAGATCCACTTAAGTAAGAGGATTACTGAATGATTTTATATAAATCTTTTGTGATGTTAACAAACACTCGTTGCCATTTTTGTAATGTCCACGAATACTCGTTGTTACTTTCGTAATGCGCGTTGTAGGAGAGACTTTGTAATCGCAGATACAACTATAGAAACGCCGTTGAACAATGCTGGTGTCAGACACTTTCGAATATCACTCGCACTAAAAGTACTTTCTCGATAATACTCGCTCGACAAGGAACACGCATAGTGATCTGAATAGAGAAATAGTATAGTGAATAGAGAATAGCGGTTCGTATAGTAATAGAGGATAGACTAGAAGTAGCGATCCGAATAAAAATAGAGGATAGAATAGAAATGACAATCAATCTAGACCGTCATGCGACTTCCTGTATATGCGTTTCCTCTATGGTTACTTGATCCGTTTAATTCAATAATGGGATCGCCTGTGTTTTCTCACTGTCGATCTATGATCAAACTCAAGTGTTGGCAGCGACACGTTATTCCTATATAACGCACAACTTAGAAGATAACTTGAGAAAGCTAGAAAAAAATAGGGTACTAGTACTTTAGGGCAACAAATTATAATTCGCTTCGAAAAATGCTGTCAAAAACACAAATAAGATTATTCTAAATTTGAGGACGTGTTCTTTGAAATATACAGAGTACCATCAATAAAATATTCAGTTGGACAGCTTTGGAAGAACTTCTACTTTGTAGAAGAGATTCAAGAGAGGATGCTTCCTCGAACATTAAAATATAAACCTCTTCAAGTCTAAGGTCAGCCATTATTTGTACTACGCATCATCATAATCTGCACACTAACTTCATTTAGTAATCCTCATCCATGAGTGGTTCTTTCGCCTTTTATTGAGTGAACATTTAGTAAAAAATAGAAAGTTTCACTTCAAGACTGTATTCAGGATATTTCAAAAACTACAAACTAATAATTTTTTTTCTCTTAACTTTAAAAGATGCCAAATGCCAGATTCACACACCACTCCCTTCCAAAATAGAACTTGTCATATCTGGCTACAATCACGATACATTTGTCGCTGCCATATTCTCCGCACTCATCGATAATACCAGGTCTATTTGTTGGCTTGTCGTGACATGAAAAAATAACTCTCCCACCTCCCCACTCTGTCCTTATTTTTCTATTTATTGTAGATCTGACATTTAATTGGTTAATCAAGACACACCCACAAGTCTATTTTTAAGTTATGACCTTCATCTTTAACTTTTAGGAAAGGAGGTAACGATTTGTTTTTAAATTTTACCTATTAAATAATTTCATAACCAATTACCTAACATCGCCTGAGGAACTGCAATCATTGTATTGAAACATTGTTATGGGATCTCACCCATAATAATAATAATAATGGACTATTCCATACTTAATAAATACTGCGCCTCAGGAGTAGTCAAGAAGTGAATCAGCAGTTCAAGTGGAGTCAGTCAGTAGTTCAAGTCGAGTCAAGAGTCGAGTCAGAGGCAGTCCGAAACAGAATCGCGTTCAGACAATTATTGCAAGACACTGAAATATTGATACTGGTCGAGACTACATTGTTCTCTCTACTAAACCTGATTGTTTATACTTCTACACTTACACTTACACTTTCTACTTCTCTGTATATATTCCTGTTTGTAATATATCTGTGTTATTCCATACCCGTGTTCGAGTTCTTCTTTATTTGTTCAACCTTGGACTATCTCTGTGGTACAAGGAATCGGACCATAACAAACATGAAAGCTTTTTTGTAGCGATTAAAAATGTTTTGATTATAATCTCTTATAATAAAAATATAAAATATAATATTTTGCTTTACTTTGTATTGAGCACTGAGCATTTTTTTTTAAAAAGTAAATGCTATGGACTATGGATTTTTACTCCATTTGTTCTTTCTCTCATTTGGACATAGATATTATTTAAAAAAAATATTTTTTCATTGCGACACTATTTCTCTTTATTTAAATATATATTTCAATAAATATCGCGAGAAAGCAATCATTACTGAAAGCGCACTCAGTATTGACTGGTTGATGGAATACAAATAAAATCAGATAAAAATCCAGACTTGCAGCTGAAAGATCTAAATCTAATTCGCGTGAAAGAGTGGGGAAATCAAGGCTGTTGATTATCTATAAATAGGTATATGTGCATCAAACAACGGTTGGTTATAGATGGCAGAAGAGATATTTATTTTCGTGTTTGTATTTCGGAAACCCTTTCATTCTTTTATTCAATATTCGGCTTTGATCTTCTGAGCACATATTGCATCTCTTTTGAAACAAATATTCAAGCAACTCACCTCAGTAAATTGCTTACAATTATTCTTCCGATTCTATGTATACCTCAACAGTGTTGAAGGGATTTCGTATCGCTTCTTCTTCAAAGAATTCTTATTTGCTGTAAACCTTCCATTTCAAGTTGTCTCGGTAATTCCGATATATAAATTATCTGCTCCGTCATCCGCTTTTACCGTGGCCGGGTACACAAGCTTTTTTCTGTAAACAATCATCTTTCAAAATGCAGTTTCATTTAGTTTACGATGGTTAGAATTCACAACAGCTTACAAGAACTTGTACTTAACATATTGCAGCATGTTCTCTGATCGAAACGTATTTCCATTTTGGAATTCGAGAACACTTTCTTTATTTTATAAAATAAAGAGATTTGACCAAGTCGGCCGACGATGTTTAACATATCTTCCGAACACAAGTTGCATTTTATTTTTATATGTTTTTATAGACCTGTAAAAACAAATATAGTTGCTAACTCATCTTAGGCATCCTTTACTTATCTATTTATATATATATATATATATATATATATATATATATATATATATATATATGTATGGAAATAGACACACACACACACACACACATATATATATGTATATATATATATATATATATATATATATATATATATAAAATGATAATAATAATAATAATAATAATAATGGACTCTCCCGTCGGTTTCGACATATGAGGATCTGACAGCTTAATTGATTCAGTTATGAAATTTTGTACGATAATCTTAAATGACACTTAAGACCCGATAGTGATTTACAAAAGAGGCCACATATGGAGCAAGAGTGAGGTTTGTCAGATGTGATCACTATTAGATTGGTTGACCTTTTATATCTTGCTCTCGCTTCTTGAAGATAATTCAGACAAGCAGACTGAAAACTGCTGATTCCACTAATACACATCGAACTCCATTCTACCTGCTCCATGGCTAAGCGTTCAAGGGCGTTATATATATATATATAATGGGAGAGTGTTGCATTTTTTAGCATCGCTTCTAATTCAAGGACATATGGTTTAAAAAAATATCGAAAAACGTATTTTAAACTGGAAGCCGAAGTAAACAATTCGTCATCAAATGTACCACTTTAAGTATTATTACTATATAAGAGGGCCAGAGGATGACGTCATCTCCACTTCAAGGACGACTGCAAAAGTGACAGCAGGAAGATAGACATGGACATTGAGAGATGGAAAGACGTCGCCAACGCTCGTTCACGCTCGAGAAGCAATTTACACCGAAAGTTGGAGCGACAAGTGAAAAAACGGGGGCTTTCCGCCGGGGTGAAGTGTGCTTAAACGAAATAAAACAACACAGAGATATCGGGGGAGAGTGTATTCACATGCATATGTTGCAATCGAAATTGCCACTCCTGTGTGGGACTGCACAGCCATAACAGATGCTGCGTCCCTATCAGCAGCTACGGTAAAAACTTTTAGGAGCCCAGGTCCATGATCTCACGAGACGGACGCATGACACGTACAATTTCGGTTATAAAACTGAGCAGGTATGGGACAGTCGAAAGAATGTGCATTCCTTATCATAGAAAACAGAACATTGCTGGGCTGTGACACTCTTCATGGCCGAGGGGTTAAAAGTACATCTCTTTGACGGTTGTAACAGACAGTGGTTAAAATTGTCACCGACAGAAATTGCGCTTTTAAACTAACCCTAGCATCTTTATGCATCAATAACCGATTTTAAGGGCGTAATTTTAAATACTTTATGCAGTCTACAGTGTTAAAATCGATAACCGTATTCCTTAGAAATCTTTACAGCTTTGTTAAATGGGGTGTTAAACTAGATTATATTGCATCTTCTGTTGGTCCTTCATTCTTGTCTGGTTCTTGTTATTTAATATTGATGGCTAACTATATTTTTCAGTTTTTCAGTGGTGCTGTGTATTCAACTCTCCGCTCTGAAAACGTTGAAATTGTATAAGTTCACCAGCAGCCACTCACCCAGTGATTCGGGGTTTTATTTAACACGTTGACTGACGAAACCTGACGTCAAAAGTCAGCTTTATAATAAACAATTTCGCCAATAAACATTTATAAATGTTTCGTTTATGCGTTATAGTTTAAATAAATTTTTCCCATAAAAAGTTTGCTTTTAATTGCCAGTACAATCTTTCATTTCTAATTTAGACGTTTGGTAATTGTTATTTTTGTTAAAAAACAACGAAAAATCTCGTGGTTGTGGCATTCCTGGAAAGACGACACAAAAAGAAAAAATCTCGCTAAACCACGAATTATCTCGTGGTAGGCATTTGTTCGTATACGCACACACAATATACAACTACTTTTTAGGTGTTAAATATGATACAGGTGAAAAATTGTGGTTTGTAAGACCCCTACATAATTTAATGGATGCTTGAAATCTGCAAAGATTTTAAAGAAAGGTAATTAATTTGTCACAGATAAGGGTTCTCATTCCAGACGCCACAGATCTATGAATCAATTTGATGCAACGATCGAACAATTTTCGTTTTTCACAGTTTATACAACTTTTACCAGAAGGATTTGGGTGTAACTTTGAAAATCGAAGAGAAAGTAAACTGACATTATCAAGAGGTTGATATTCCACAATACTTCAAACAAAAGACTAGTAAGGAAAACACCAACGGTACTGACAAGAGAAAAATAACAGCTACTGAACTAGAGAAAACCTCTTTTTCTGAAATATTGTTTTAAGAGAAATATTTTATAAATTTCAAATGACAGTAGCACTGGCTACTCGATCAAGAAATACCGAATGTTTCGTAATATGGAAACAGCTAATATTACCATTATTCTGAAGAAAAGTAACCGAATTAACGATATAGCATCTAAATGAGTGATGCACTGAAGAGACAAAAATGGTCAGAATGCTACTAATATACGAGTCTACACGCGTTTTGGCGCACGCCAACTATTTTTTTTTTTTGGGACACTGAATGCAAAATCACATCCATTTTAAGTTGTTAGTTCCACATTTCGCATTAAAGAACGTGATTATTTTTCAAAGAAATTACCATTTATATCTTAATATCACATAACCTTCAAATTAATTCTGAATATATACTTCAAAGAGAACACATGTATGATAGTGACTACCGATGGTGGAGAAACGGATAGCCGTACGGATTGAGCCGAGTTCAAATTCCAGTCACATCCATTGTCTTCACTTACGTGCTAATAACCTTGGGAAAGGTAGGAATCTTCCTTTTCTCCCCCAGCTATGGGTAAATAGCAGGGCAGACCGGGTTCTAAAGCCTTGGAACGCAACACGTCTACCGCAGAAAGAAATGGCAAACTACTGCGAGAAAAAGTCCACCTCGTCAGTCATGTATCGAAAGATACATGATCGTTTAAGCGTGTATCACGCATGGCACATAACTGACTGAATATCTCAAACACCTGGTTTTTATATTATGATAATAAGTGATAATTTAATTTTTAATATCTACAAATATAGAATTATAGGCACAGATTAAGTTGATATGTGAGGAAGATAACGGCTAACCCTAGGTCTGAACAAATTAAGATTGTAGTGATCAGGGAAGCATCCTCTTGGGAATCAGATCCACTAAGCCCTGGTTTGTGGGAAGAAGCGTCTCGAGTAGAATATCTTACCAGTGACAAACGAAGGGAATGAGGGTGGTGCGCCACAATATGCATGACATGGGCAGTTTTACAAGCGAAGGTTAGAAGTAAGGCGTGTAGTTCTGAAAACTTTCCATGAAAATACCGACAGAGCAGCGAGAGGCTTGCGATGTTTTATCTGTGAGAAAAGGGTAGTAGGCCGGAAAATAATTTGTCACCCACAAGAAGACAGACACGCTTTTGGATTCCACCGAGACTAGAAAGTGAAGACTGGGTATCGCCTGCCCATATCTGGCAAAAGTACTCCATTTATGGTCTGGTCTGGCTCTGGTAGGCGATAGCACGAAGAATCAAGTACTTACTGGAGCTGTACAAGAAACCGACTATAGTTCCAGCATTTCTAGCAATGAATCATATATACGAGTTCCACGAGATTTGGTTTGATTTTAAGCCTTAATAAGCGCGCAAGGCATGGGGGTCTCCCTAAGAGAACATTCATTTATCGTAATGGTTCTGAATCCGATCGGAGATGGCAGAATGTCACTCGTTTGCTTTTCGACACACTGAATGTAATCAGCCAGTTTTTTCCCCCACTGAGCTGTTAGGTCAGAAGAGCGATCAGCTGCTAGTTTCTTGTCATTTAACGTTTATTTTAATGTTCTAGGTCATGAATGGAGACTAAAACGATATAAAAAAAAACTGCTATTTGGGAGCGGGTAACAAAGAAAAAAGCTAATAGTAAAAAATGGATGTTATTTGTTTCATTCAGCAAACACAAATTCTTGAGAATTAGCCAAAAGCTCCCATAGACGATTTCAAGGATTGCACGTGCTATTTGTACTTTAACCAATCGCTGGTCTTCCTCCTTAGCATCTACATTGTCCTTGTTCTACAATCCATTCACCCAAACTCCTTAAGTGTTCAATTCTCGCGGCATCTGTCGCCTTAAATCTCTTTTCCTGTGATGAGATTTCCCAATATTCATTACAGCAAGTTTTCCTTCTTATGTTTCTTCGCAGCAACAACAAAAATTAGTAGCATATGTAACTAGAAGGAAAAATAATGTAATCAAAATGTTGGCAATCCATTCTGCCTTAAACATAAAATTTGGAGGGAATCATCAGCATTAGAAATAGTTATAACAATAGGTTTGAGAAGTCTATTTGTTCCGAAGGACTGTTTCAAGAGACAGATTTTTGCAAATCTCACCTGAAGGTCATGCTAACTGATCGGTCAATGAATGATGAATGTTATATTTATCATTGTATTGAAAGCAAATATATTCATCTCGGCTACAGTCACATTCCCACTACCGTAGCGTAGCGTCCCTGTGCATTTTTTATGAATATTTTCATGGCGATTGTTCTTATATGCTTTCCTCTTTAGTAGCTACACTTCATGAATTTAAGCGCAGTGCTAGATTGTAAATGGTTAGATGTTACCGTAAGTCATTTACAGTTTCTTCCCTCGCTGGCGGAACTCTCTTCTGGCCTCTTACTCTCTATTTAACATAGATCTTCAAAAATTCAAATGCATTATCAATTTTTATCTTCTGTCTTCTTGATTACTTTTCTTTTGGTGTTTTCTATTTTTTCTCTTATTCTATCACACTCGCTACCCCCATGCATCTTAGTGGCTTTATTGCCTTGCTTGGTGCAAACTAATTGTAAAAAAGGCTCTATAGCAACCAGTAGAAGAGAAGGACGCCTAAATTATAACCGTAGAGAAAGCAATGTGATCATACTTCCTTTTTCTTTTCTCAAGAATGCATAATGATTCATTGTAACCTATAAAATGTGCTTGCCAACCAACTGAAGGAAAATGGCATTAAAAAAAAGGCACTTCTCATTCTAATGAGGAAAGAACGCGAACGCATTAAAATGTTTATGGCTTCTCAGTTTAAAGAAAATTATTTCTGGCAAAATTTCAAAACCTTTCCAGGCTTTCTATATTTCTTACGATTGCAGTTCGCTTGACGATTAGAAGTCGTCAACGAAAGTATCAGGGTTCTCGGTTTTCTTACTCCGCTGGTCGATTCACGAGTCCAGAATGCGCTTCATTCGACTCCTAGGTATCATCCTGTTCAGATAAATCGTCAGCCGCAAGAGGCTACGCGTAGGCACCAAACAACGCTTCCGGGATCAGTTGAAGAAAATCCCTGACACAGGCTAACGTCAACCCGGAACCTGAAAAACCGTTCTTGCAGATCGGCCTTCATCTTAATTCATTATCAACAAGAAGAAAGAAAAATGAAATCAGACCGCAACGAATTTTAGTCTAAAAAGGCGACTATATTCCCAATGTTCATATGATAGCAGTCTATCGAAGAATATAAACTATTAACATTACATTAATAAAAACAATTTTCGAACACTACCTAAAATCATCAAGAACAGGGGGAAAGGTGAGATTAACCATTTCCATATGGAAAACAATCATTATTCATTATTGTTATAGTGGAACACACCTATTGTATAGTTAATAGACTCTCCCACCTATAATAAGTAGGAGTAGTAGCAGTCGCTCAGGGCGGAGTTGGCCAGTCAGTCGATGTAAGTCGGCCGGCTGATCGGTTGAACTCTCTGCCTTCGGGCGGGGAGGAACCCGAAAGAGGCTACGCCGAAGGGCGGATTCTCTTTCGGGGAGGTAAACCGACCCTGAACCCGTTTATACGCGTTTAATGGGCATATTTTTGGCCGAGCCCACGGGCTCGGAGATCCCACGTTAAACCGGCCTTGTGCCACATGACGCCCTCGTGGTGGTGGTGGGGTGACTGAATATCGTCAGTCAGTCGATGTCGGACGGCCGTTAGTCGGATACTAAAAGTATCAGCTACCACCACTAGATTTCTCTACGTCATATCAAGTTTATAATGTTTTGTACGTCGAACCTATTTTAGGACCGACTTAGTGAAATACAAGCCTCCACTATGAAACTACTCTACAACAATTATGAAAACTGTTAATATTATTGTCGAATTTTGCAAAAAAAAAAAAGAAAGTATTTTAACAATTTTTGTGGAAATAAAATATTCAAGTCCATTATTCTTACTCTAATACTGATGGGAGTTTCTTTCTAAGTCTTTCTGTTGTAGATACTGTGTTTTATGATGTCAAAGAACACTCGTTACCACTTTTGTAATCTCGTTGTGCTAGAGACTTTGTAATCTCAGAAACAAAGTCTATACCACAACGATGTTGTGGTGGAGATTGTGGTTGATACGCCGTTGAATAATGCTGGTGTCTGACGCCTACGAATATCACTCGCAGTAATAGTACTTTCTTGATAATACTCGCTAGAAAAGTAGAAAAGTATAATGATAAGTATAGAGAAATATTATAAAGAATAGCGGTGCGTATAGTAATAGATGATAGAATACAAATGTTGATCCGGTTAGTAATAGAGGATAGACTAGAAATGGCGATCATTTAGACGTCACACGACTTTCTATATATGCGTTTCCTCTATGGTCACATAATTCACTTAATTCAATAATGGGATCGCCTGTGTTTACTCTCTGCCGATCTATGTTCAAACTCAAGTGTCGGCAGTGACAGTTTATTCCTATATAACAATGTGGAAGAGAAACATCGAAGTGGTGTAATGGTTAGCACGCTTGTCTCACTAGAACGATTACGAATGAGTCGTGAGTTCGATCCTCACTGGGTGCCCCTTACTTTCGGCCTTGTGTCACATTTAAACTCTTGGACTTGTGCCACATGGAAAATCTCTATAACAGTGTGGAAAAATCAAGAATTATTTTCCTTCTAGTTCCATGTGATATCCATTTTAGGTAATGTTGGAATTGATGTGTTTTTTCTGTTATTTCGTAAAGTTTTCTGTGATTCTGTAATGCTAGTCTTTAAGATTTGATGAAGGATGGTCATCTTTAAGACATGGAGGATTTATTTTTTTTGAAGCCATTTTAATCATTTATCGGAGAAAATGGCTCTATATATTGTACGTGATAAGTTGGGCTGCTAGTGTAGGAAAAATGACAGCAAGATCTAGTATAGGGTTGAACAAATTATGATATCCCGACCAAAACTGGTACACAACTTAATATGCTACAAGGAAATTTTCTACTTAGTATTCAGTTGAAACCCGTGATATATATAACACCTTTGAAGTGTATTTGTCAAGTTTATAGGGTGATAACTTTCTATTTAGTAACCATTTTTTAAATGATTTTTTTTTATCAGAGAGTATTTCTTATTACTATTTGGTATATATATTTCACTTGACATCTCGTAATCTAAAATGTAAAGTGAATGCTGGACAATCTCCTCAAAGATGAAGACTTGAATCAGGAGAAATGTTGTTCTACAGAAGAATGCTGAGGATACAACGGAACAAATATTTGTGCAACGACGAAATTCTAGAGAAAATGGAAACAAAAAGGAAACTTATACTTAACATCATGAAGAGACGGCTGAAATTTATACGATACAATGGGTAAAGTGGGCTTGAAGAATCTGTTGCTTATAGGACAGATTGAAGGCAATAGGTAGAGAGGAAAATAACGCATAACATTAAATGGATGGCGGTACACGGCTTTGGAAAAATAGCAAAAAGACACAATTTATTAAGAGGTACAAAGGACAAGAAATTGTGGAGCGCCATAATCGCCCACGACCTAAAAGGACACGGTATATGAAGAATAACTGAGCGTTGTATTATCCTGATTCTCCGATGCCTAATTTTCAGGTGCATACATCGGCGAAAGAATTGGTTTCCTTGAAAAATGGGAGTACAGATTCGTCTCCTGTCAGGAGGCATATTTCTTTTACTAAAGGCATCTAGATTTATATGTCGGTTGTCATTAACGTAACTGTTTAAAACAACGGAGATGTCAACTCAAACACGTATGTTCACGCAAAAATAACGTTTACAGTTATCTCTATCTATAAAACGCAGGATGTGTGTGTGTGTGTGTGTGTGTGTACCGAATGCACAGCCGCAATTTTCGACGGATTTGCACCAAAATTTACATGCACATGCTTCAAGTTAGCTGCAAGCCCAAGACAGACTTTGCATTTACCAACTCCCATCGATAGTGGAAATAATCGATTTTTTCATGCTTCTACGGCAATTTTCATGTAGTTTGCGGCCATTTTGTACTGGCCAGAGTGAGAGCCTATAGCTGGCTGCCACGAATAGGCAGGAAGATTCTATTGGCCAGCGTAAGAGCCAACAGCTGACTGACACGAATGTTAACTAGCATGCAAAAATGATCGATAGCTGCATTCGTCACAAGTGGGAAAAATTTAAATCTGCATGGCACTTTACTCCAATTGGCACATTCGCTTTCTTAAACTCAACGTTGATTCTGATTCCGCAGAACTGGGTTGGGTGTGAAAAAGTATTTGTTGTTAACATTCTTTTTTCATTCGGTTTTTCCAGTTACGAGTCCTTTTTTAAAGCTGATCGTTTTGTGTTCATTTTGTTTAGTTCTTTTTTCGTAACAGATTTAATGTTTAGTATAGAGCTTAGAAAAAATTTGCAGTGTGAGATAGGCAAGAAGTAAGGCATGTAGCAACATCAGCACGGCAAAGGGCACTCCTTTAAAGGCAAGGAAGGGCAAAAATATTTTAAGTCCAGTTATAGAGATTGCTGTATGAGTCGTAGGATTTTTGAATCAAGCACGGGCAACGCCGGGTTATGCTGTTAGTCTATAATAATTAAGCGCAAAGTACGTATGTCTGAAGGTTTCTCAATCCCGGCGATTGATAAACAACCTGAAGTAAGAGGTAGTAACTATTGTAGTTACATGTGATTAAAAATTAAACAAATAACTCATTTAGATTTAAATATCGAACAGAGTGTAAGGTTTTAAAAAAAACAGTTCTTCATTAAAGTTCTTTAATTTCGCTTTTTTTCAGAATTAATATCATAAATCGTAATTCAAACTTAAGCGGGGCACGGTACGTTGCTCAATGATTTTTTCTTCTTTTTTCTATCACGCGTGCTGTGACTTAATCGAAATATTACATATTTGAGATTCCCTAATGTCTTTGAAGAGTTATTTTATGTGAAGGAACCATAAAGAATTGTGATTTTAAAAGCAAATAAAAATGGCGGGCAAAGTAAATGTAAACTATCTACGGAGATCGGTTACGTATACGAAAAATAATGAAATCATTTTAATTTTTCATACATACATAGGACAATGAAGGTAAAAAGCTGAAGGACCTCTACAGAAGGTAGGCTAAAATCCTCACGAAGGGCGGCTTCTAGGTTAGTATGTAGTGACACTACGATCAGAAAGAGTAAGTTACCTCTTTCATAGCTTAAAACGTGATGACATATTTCGGGCTTTGCGCAATAGGCTCCACGCATAACTTTTGGTTGAAGTTGATTAAGCACAATCTTAAATAAATATATGTTAATTATTAAGAAAGGAGCGTATCTGAAATAGTCAACAACTTGATCAGAGACTCTTTCAACTTAGCTAACAATATAAATAGACGCCTGTCTAAAAGAAAAAAAGAAGAGATTCCAACAGGAAAGACACAGAGAGAGAGAGAGAGAGAGAGAGAGAGAGAGAGAGAGAGAGAGACGAACACTTACAACTGTGAGCTGATTCGTCAAAGTCATTTTGGCTTCAACAACCACTACCACTCTTCACACATTTCTCGTCATTTTCGTCCCCTTTATTTCTCTCATATATTCTACCTTCTTTCTTTTATTCATAGGACATTATCAAATGAAATTTGAATCTATCTAAGAAACACACATACACTTATGTAATTTTCCAAACTCTTGTATTCTTTGAAATGTAACAAAAACATTTATTTAATCTTACTTAAATACTAACCTTGTAACATCAATGAACACTACAGATGTTTTTGTACAATATGAAACTACTTAATAATGTTTTTATAAATTATTATTGTTATACTCCAGACTTGATTGTACTTAAGATGTAGTTTATTGTGTTTTATTTACACATTAATACATCCTTTATAGTGAACTAATCCTAACAAGTTCCAAATCGAACCCTCATCCGACTATAGTAAATAATAATATCGAATTAAAACAAAATCCATCACAAAATATGACATTTTTACGTTTCCGGTGCGAAAATATAACTCTTATATAGGACTCTTTTACTTAGAAAGAGAAAGTAAACATTTCTGGGAAGGATAGTAAGAAAGACTTGGAGAATTTGAGACACAAACGGCCTACGGAAAAGATTGGAAGAGCTAAACTCAGACTAAGTGGTTTCTGTAAATTTATACCAGAACACAGACAGAAAGAGACAGTAAATGGGTAGAAATTGCTTAGTGTTACCAAAGATAGGAAGATAGAACAATGAAAATGAAACATTTCCGATTTTTTCTACAAATATTTCATTAACATTTTAAGCAAACGAATGGAATTATATATAAAAAAAAAAGTTTAATAAAAGGTAATTTTTTAAAATCATTTCACCCCACGCAAGGCGATAATAAGACTAGGACGCAAGCGATTAGTGATCGAGAAGAATTCGTGGAGCAGGAGAGAGTAAATGATAATAAAGAAATACTTTTTAAGGGAGACACGGAATGGCGATTGACGTTGCATTTAAATTTGTTGAAGATTGTAGATGACAGCGAAGCTAGAAATCGGAAGTGAGTTCAACAGGAGAAACGTGCGAGAAAAAACCGTTAAAATAGAAGTTACTGTATCTGGCTAGTTAAGGCGGTAAGACTTTGTTGCCAATCTAGTAACACGCTTAAATTCATTCAGCTTAACAGAATCGTTACCAGAAATATATATTTTGAAAATTCAGAGGGAAATCACGTCAGGTCGGTGAGAAAGGGACTGAAGTAAAGATGTCTGGTCATCATCGAAATGCCTATAGTTAAATGAGTGATAGTAAAACTACTTGGAACATTTGAAAGAAAAGCGTGTACTTTATCAATTTCTCTTTCATTTTGTTTGGTTTCTTTAACGGCACATCAACTCCTTATGAGTCATTCAATGACGAAATTTAATTTTCTCAAGAGCTCTGGTTATGTTTAAAAAAAATGTATCGCTGGCTGGTAATTTTTTTCTTTCTCTTCCGATAATTTATTACTGGTAATATTTTTAATATGAAAATGTATTGCTGGTATTTTTACCACAAAAATGTATTTTTTATATTTTCACAATGCTTTGACCCGAGCTTGAAGGTATATATTTACCCATAGCTGGGACCCTAACAGCTGCTACTACCCTGTGTGTGTGGGGGGGGGGTGACCTCGGAACAACAGCAATGAAGAGGTGTTTTCAAGATCATCAAAACCTCCCGGTCGGAGTCCTTGCAGCCGGATATAGTTTATCGTTATACCCAGGACAGAGTTTATCTATAAATCAACATATTTTAACTTTTTATTTATCGTTTCTGTTCATTGTTAATATTTGTTTGTCATTGCAGCAATCTTTCAGCTTTTTGCATGGACGATACTACATAATTCTTGGATACACGCTTAGAAAAAAAAATTCTACAGTGTTCGGAATCACCTCAAGATTGTTGAGATTCGAGTTTTCTGACGCATGCAACATTTGAGCGGGAAGCTAATTTAAAAGGATCATATCATCTACTACAATTGCAAAGGAATCTGGAAAAAAGAGGCTAAAATGAACAATAGCTTATTGCTTCTTGCACGCAGATAAAAGCAAGATTGTGTTCAATTGTTTCGCATATGTAAATCAAGAAACGCGAACAGTGAATGATAGTTGTCTGAAGTTTAATTAGCGCTAATTTATTAATTGAATAAAGGAAGAAACAAAGTAAAATGTAGTGACAGGGTAACGAGCTTTGCGTAACTCTGCAATTATCTTAATTACATTCAAATGATTTTCATAAATCATTGTTTTAATGAAATTAAGCAGCCATTGCAGTCGAGTGACTCATTGGGCTTCCTCGGGCTAACGATTTCCTCTGTCATAAATACGAATGATTATATTGAATAAACTGCTCGGTCTGCTGCTTAGAAAGATGGATCCGCTGTGTTGTGCGAGACTTTCACGACAGAATCTTACACAATTATCTTTAGATAGTTGATTTGTTAATTCCATACAGTACTTTTTTACCTGGTCTAACAATCTGAAAAAAAAAAAATCCAAAATTCAATAAATTATTTTTTTTTTGTGATGGATTCACATTTTACCTGAGAAATGTCATCAAGTAAATCCACCGCAATGAAAGTTGGGTAGCTCTGTTGTGCCAGAATCCATCTTTGAGATTTAAAAATCTACCACCCGTCCGTACATTGAAGACCGTTACCATATGTGGTCTAGTACTCCTACTGTATATCTACAATATTTTTACAAAATCCAAAGAAGGATCTGTAATGTGATCGATCCTGACCCGACACCACAGCTTCATTCACTTTCTCACCGACGTGGCTTCCTGCTGCCTTTTCTACAAATGTTTTCATGGCAATGGCTCTTACGAGCTTTTTTTTCTCAGTACACAACTACATGAATTTTAGCGTGCTACTAGATTGGCATATAAGTCCCACCCGTTTACTGCCGAAATAGCCAAATGCAACCGCCTCTCCCACTCCAATATTTTCTTTTCTCGCACTTCTGGCCTGTGGAACACACTTCTGTTTACTTGTTTCCCTGATGACAACAATCTTAAAAATGTATATGAAACATCAATTGGCTTCGTCTGTCTTCTTGAATCCGTTCAGCTCTTCCTATTCTCAGTCTTCTTTTCATTTCGCGTAATTTAAGAAATGAACTTTGTACAGTTTCTAAGCATTATTCGATCAGTAAAATTAATCGACATAATACGTCTTTTTAATTACAGACACACACACACACACGTATATATATATATATATATATATATATATATATATATATATATATATATATATATATGTGTGTGTGAAGAAAGGATATTGCTTCACAAAGTATGCTTGTTTGAACAGAGTATCATGTAATCGTTTTCATAACGTTACACTGTGCTAAACTTAGTGGTATATAGGTATAATTGTAAAACGATGTGTTGTAACCTAGGAAGGGTTACTGAGTGTGGAATAACCAAAATGGAGGTTGAAAATGAAATGGTTAACTTTATAGCATCAACAAAATACTCGCTAGCTGCGTGAAGTAGGTAAGCTACTGCTAGTGGTGAACTATTTAAACAATATATTACCTCCACTTACACTAGTGTCCAACGTATTTATGAGGATTTGGACATACCCATTAGTGTTCATATGTATGGTATATAACACTCCACCTTTTTAGATTTACTCTGCATAGTCAATATATTTTCATTTTTGGTTAATGTTGATTCGCTCTGTATCCCTTAATTTTTTTCCTTCTTTTTAGGATTTTTGTCTCAGGAGCTTTCATCAAATGTGCCGAAAAGAACTTCTATTGGCTCAGCGTCCACTGGAGTATCGTTCTCATCATCTATATGCCTACATTTTGTTTGTTTCAAGTGCATTTTGTGCTCCATTTTCGGTCCTGTGATCAAATATATCACCCTACCGATTCTTTTGACGATAGTTCCAACTTCCCAATATCTGATCCTCGTCGCCAAAAGTCTTGTAACTAGAAAGTGTTACTGAATGAGGAATAACCAAAATTGAGGTTGGAAATGAAATGGTAATCTTTATAACCTCAACAAAATAAAATACTCGCCAGCGGCGTGAAGTAGGTAAACCACTGCCAGTGGTGGACTACGTAGACATCATATTACACCAAATCACAATATTGTCCAACGTATTTATGAGGATTGGGACATACCCAGTAGTGTTCATATGTACGGTATATAACACCCCCTTCTTTTTAGATTTACTCTGCACACAGTCAATATCTTTTCCTTTTCAGGTTATTGTTGATTATCTCTGTATTCCTTCTTTTCCTCTTACTTTGACTTTTTTAAAATTTTTGTCTCAGGTGCTTTCCGAGAAATGAGCGTATCAAATATGTCGAAAAGAACTTCCATAGGAGTATTGTTCTCTTCATCCATATGCCTACTTTTTTTGTTTGATTCAAGTGCGTTTTGTGCCCCATTTTCGGTCCTTTGACTAAATATATCATCCTCCCGATTCTTTTAACGATAGTTCCAACTTCCCAATATCTCATCATCGTCATCAAAATGTTGTAACCTACAAATGATTATTGAATGAGGAATAACCAAAACAGAGATTGCAAATGAAATGGTACTCTTTATAACACCAACAAAATACAATACTCGTCAGCGGCGTGAATTAGGTAAACAACTGCTAGTGGTGGACTACATAGACAGCATATTACCCCCCCCCCACTTACTTACAATAGTGTCAGACGTATTTAAGAGGATTGGGACATCCCTATTAGTGTTCATATGTGTACTCTCCCAGCTATAAATAGGAGCAGGTACTGCCTTTTAGAGGTTGAAGTTTTCAGCAGTCAGCTCTGACAGTAGGACCGAACATTCTTGCAGTAACACTCTCGTTTGTATATGCTTGTATTACTGTCCCTGTTAATATATTTGTTTAACTCAATTCCTCTCTTGTGTCTTTATTTATGGTCCTAACAAGGCCACAACAATACGTACGGTATGTAACACTATGTATGAAAGCGTCCTGCTAGAATTATTTATTAGTGACTCAAATCATAACGTCATTACATATGCAGACGGCAGTGTTGAGAGCAGACATAGAAAGGAAATACAGAAGGTAGGAGAAGAAAGAGACAAGGAAGAATGAAGGACAGCAAGAATTGGTTCAGAAGAAAGATGCTGAGAGTATTTGTGAACAGCAGACATGCTTTTGGAGGCAATGTTAACAAAAAGGACACATCCTTTGCATCAGAAAATGAAAGCTGAAATTTCTACGGCCAATAATGAGGAAGGAGGGCTTGGAAGAATTGGATACTCACAGGACAGATTGAAGATAAGAGGCGTATGGGAAAAGAGTTTGTGTACCTGGTTCGTAGAACAATTATTAAGAGGGACAAAAAATGACGCAAAGAGCTTCAAAGGACAAGAAAATTGGGGAGATCTATGAACACCTACGTCCTGAAGGGACATGTCATATAGGAGAAAAAAAGAAAGAAAGAATGGAAACAAACGAAAGAAAATGAAAGAAAAAGAAAGACCGTACAAGAAATAAAGAACAAGAAAAATAGCTTACTTATCTGGTAGAACAGATATTAGGAGAGTTAGCAAAAAGACTAATTTTTGCTAAGAGCTAAAAAGAAAATGTGGAGCGCCATGATTGCACGTTTAAAGGACGGGAAACATGGAATAATATTAAGAACATATAGTGTTTCACGCTGTTTATAGATTTTGCATATTCATCGGGTTAAAATCATTTGGCATTACAAAGTATATTTTTCCGTTGAGTGTGCCTGGATGCCAAAGTGTTTTTCACTTTTGTACACGCTTTGTTTTCCCAGAGTTATATAAAGCGGTTGATACTACTTTTGAAGAGCTAATGTCCGTAACGCTGTTCAGTAGACACAAGTTTGAGTAGAAAAGAAATAATTTCTTTCCAATTCTTATTTATTACGGTATTCTTGTACGCTAATTCACTAAATAACAGACACAATAGTTCTTCAAGTGTGTTTCACAATTTTTGAAAGAAAATGATCATACTTATTATAAAACCCAGGTTGTAGTGTGTGTGTGTGTGTGTGTGTGTGTGTGTGTGTGTTCGTTTATATATTGGATCGGATTCCCAACACTTTTCAACCGATTTCAACAAAACTTCACAGGACTACGTAAAATTACCTTGCGATGGTTCTAACAGCGCCCAAAATGGGAAAAACACAATTGTTTTTGCAAGAAATCAATTTAAAAACACGATTAAGAGGCATCGCTGTCGCCAGAATGAAAGGGTGGCAACTCATATCGAGTTATACTTATTATAAAACCCAGGTTGTTTGTGTGTGTGTTCGTTTATTTATGGGATCGGATTTCCTACATTTTTTAACCGATTTCAACAAAACTTTCGGCAGGTAGTGATTCTTATTGTCTTGCACACTTTTTTCTTTATTTTTACATTCAGAATGCTTTAAAAATTCCATTTACAAGACAATTGTTTATAATAAAATTCTATTCAATCGGTACACTCATAACGATTGAAAACAATGTTTTGTTTGAGTTTGACCAATTCGTAAAAAAAAAAAAAAAAAAAACTAATTAAGACATGCGTGTCCGTCAACCTTAAACAATAATCTTTGTCAATTTTATTTTTCACTCTTTATGATGGTTGATACTTGATCTATTTCTTACTTTTACATCCCCGGGCAACGCCGGGCTTTATTGCTAGTCGGGAATAAATCAAAGACCACAAATGATAGAGTAATGGAAATTACATTTATTGAAACGTAAAAGGATAATATTTTAGGATCTGAAACCATTTAATCTCAAACATGAACTAAAAATCTCAAAAGGAGCCCTAGAGTACATGATCAAGATGTCCGCCGTTCAGTTGAAGACACTGTTGAATGCAAAGTTGGTGATAACGCGTGCAACACTCCTACTTGGTAATCGCTGAATCTTCTCAGTCATGGCTGCCTTCAAAGCAACAATGATGTGAGGGTTGCCGAGATGTTGTGCTTGAGGAACCCCCAGATGAAGAAATTTTTTTGGAGGGAGGGGGGTCAGATCAAGCGTGTTAGGTGACCATTCATTAAAGTTTTGCGGCTGATGAGACAATCTCCAAACTTTGCACGAAGCCATGCCATGGTAACATTAGCAGTGTTAGGAGGAGCACCATCCTGCTGGAAATACTGATCCTCCTTATCAAGGCCCTCACGCTTCTCGAGCTCTCCCCCATCTGAGAGGCCGCGGTTTCCTTTCAACAATTGTGAAACACCCTGTATGTTATAACAGAAGTGCGGATATTTTTTGACTGCGCTCTATACTAATGTAACGTGAGGGCACACAGACAAACTTGCGTGAATTTATGAAAGAGAGAATGTAAATTGCAGAAACAATGCCAATAAAATTTACGCATGTAATTTATTCATTTCGTAAAATAAATACTGTTTTAATCATGAGTCACCAACCTTACGTATCGATATTAACAAAACTGATTTTAAAACTTTTCTTTGACGTCCATACAAATACCAAAGTTAAAAGCGCCTTATAAAATTGTTAATAAATTTATCAATTATTGTTCGATTTTCATAAAACATTTTATTTTGAACAGTATAATGGCAGACGTACATGAAAGTGTGAAAATTCTAAATGTGCAACGGACTTGTCAACCAGTGTTTGTTATCATCTGCTTATATGTTTGGTACATTTTTGGTACCCTTTGCACATTTACGTCCCGTGTGAATGTTGAAGGTCAACCCCTTCTCTGGTATCGGCCACAGATCCACGACTCATCAGTTTGGCAGGATAATTTATAATGGTTCATCTACTGCATCTACAGAAGCACGAAGTCTATGAACACTGCGTCACCATCTCTCCCATTGCGCTACGGACTCATGCCGTGGTGTCAGGCGTTGTGCCATTCTCGGTTTCACTTGTCGCCCCGTAATCAAAACAGAAATTAACAATGATATTATGATCCATAAAAAAGTGTTGTTATAAATAATTTAAAATCGGAAGTTTCTTTCCACCCACCCTGTATATAAAAGATTATTCATCAAAATAATTCTGTCTATTGACAAAAGAGAGATATTTCATTATAAAATATCATTATTTCTATAGTGCGTATCGTCATGTATCGTCAATTTAAGACGCAAGCAAAATTTGATAGCCACAAAATCCAGTATATCCGTATAATATAATAAAGCATTAAAAACGAAAAAAAGAAAAAGAAAACAGAAACTAAGTCTCGCGAGATTTTTATTTCCTTTTTGCATACACTTGAATGGGGGGCGAGATTTGGCCATTCTCCATCTCTCTTTTGTCCGATATGATCTACACAACAAAAGTTAATAATGCAATCGGTAGTTGGGCACGGGAATTTCCCTCAAGAAATCAGACTTTCCAATGCTGCTGATGGTCACGTCATTTTTCGTTATGGCTGACATTCGTTGCCAACATTAGCCCTTGAAGGCACAAAAACTTATCAGCGGCTTTTGTTGACGTCATAATATGCAATCAATTTGACATGACCAGGGTACAAAACCCGTTTTCATATTTATCAGGGACTCAGCATCGCTGTGAAGGAAGAATTGACTTTACTATTTTCTCTGATTTTCTTAACTGTCTTCTAGGGATTCAGTGTGCTTTATATATATATATATATATATATATATATATATATATATATATATATATATATATATATAAATAAAATAAAGAAAACAGTAAGATATATAATCCAGTGTTCTTATAGATATTTTTATTTTTACAAAATAGTGCTCAATGTAAATTTACAGAGTATTAATATTATAAATTAATTGATTTAAAATATGTTTTTTCCATACACAGTTCTAACCATGTTTCAAAAAATGGAAGCTAAAAGGCCCGAATTTAATTTTGTAATTAAATTAAAGACATTAGTTCCATTTCTTCCTCAAGCGAATTTTTTCGGCGCTTTTAGCTTCCATTTTTGAAACATGGTTAGAACTGTGTAGCGGAAAAAACATATTTTAATGAATTTATTATATATATATATAAATATATATATATAATATATATATATAATTTATATATATATATATATATATATAGATAGATAGATAGATAGATAGATAGATAGATAGATTTATCGACGGGGAGGTGCTGAAACTTCTCGGTTCAAGACCGATTTATCAATACATGAACAAATAAGAGGTTTTCATAATCTCTTCAGTATCCACTTGTATAATCGGATATGCATATAGCTACATCAAATAGTATGCGTATTACAAAGGATTCAAATTTCTATTAATTTCTCTACACGCTCACACATGGATGAATAAATATGTCAACAGAGCTAGTAAAGGAATTTTATCCGTGCACCTGAGAAACGATGGGTTAAGTGTACGGTTTAGGAACAGAATATGTTGACCAATTTATATTTATAGATTCATGAGTAGACTACTGAATTATTAACAAACCTATTTTTTAGCTATACATATAATTCCGCATACTTTCACACTAAATTTTCTGTTTGCAAATGTTTTATCTACATGTTCTATTTGCCTGTGTTGTGTCTATCTTTCTATCTGCGTGTGTTCTGTTTATCTATCTATCTATCTATCTATCTATCTATCTATCTGCATGTGTTTTGTCTATCAATCTATCTACCTGTGTTCTGTCTATCTATCTATGTTCTATGTATATATATATATATATATATATATATATTTTTTAACATACAACGTGTGTTAGCACGTGCGATACCCTGACTTCATCAGCCGCCGACCAGGGGATCTATCTATCTATCTATCTATCTATCTATCTATCTATCTATCTATCTATCTATATGCATGTGTTTTGTCTATCAATCTATCTACCTGTGTTCTGTCTATCTATCTATGTTCTATGTATATATATATATATATATGTATATATATATATATATATTCCTGTGTTATGTCTATCAATCTATCTGTCTGTGTTCTATCTATCTATATCTATCTATCTATTCATCATCCATTCATTCTATCTATCTATCTAACACCGTATAACAATATCGAAATGTTAAGCAAATTCCAATAAATAATGAAATAAATGAAAAATAGTATTTGCATTACACTTCCTCTTTCAACTTAACAGCAATCTGCGTGTGTTCTGTTTATCCATCTATCTATATGCCTGTGTTTTGTCTATCAATCTATCTACCTGTGTTCTGTCTGTCATATCTATGTTCTATTTTATATATATATATATATATATATATATATATATATATATATATATATATATATATATGCCTGTGTTGTGTCTATCAATCTATCTATCTGTCTGTGTTCTATCTATCTATCTATCTATCTATCTATCTATCTATCTATCTATCTATCTATCTAACACCGTATAGCAATATCGAAATGTTAAGCAAATTCCAATAAATAATGAAATAAATGAAAAAAATAGTATTCGCATTACACTTCCTCTTTCAACTTAACAGCAATTGACAGATTAATTTATTTTTTTACGTATTATCAACATTTGTGTGTTATTTAAAGCCGAATACTTTTTGGACTGTAATGAGAATATTGCATTAATAATCTTTTTGAGAATAATCACAGTTTTTCTAGACAAAAGTTCGACTATTTAACCCATAACTGGGCGAGGAGATTTGTTGATACTTTTCCCAAGGGTATTTGACTGTAAGTGAATGTATCGAACGCGACTAGAATTTTTTACTCGGATCTCCGGTCTTTCATTCTGCTACCCATTACACCACCCAAAATTTACAAGTCAATCCTATAGCTGACATCTTTATCAATATTAATAAATGTTCTTTCCCAACAACATCATTTATAAAATCATCAATAAATCTTCTATACTTATATGCCCATATGAATCGCATCAGGAAAAGGCAAAATGAAAACTTATTAAACCAGTTAATATCTCGTCTAAGTATAACTGCAAACAAGAAAATTACCCCCTCAATAGAAAATGTTTCTTTAGCACTATTGTATATAAGGCTGAGTTAAAAATTTCAGGCCTTCCAACTATGACATTTTGGTTCGAAGGAATGCAAATATAGGCAACGATACTCTAAAGGCAAGACATCTTTTTACCTGTGAAATTATCGCAACAGTAATGTCCTGTCTACATACCTTTGGAAATTTAAAGAGGAAAATAAAAAATAAAAATATTGAGCCCAAATATAAAGGGGAATATGAAGAAGAAAATAGAACACAAGACGAACGAAAAGTTGTTGATTGTAACAGGAAGAAAATATGTCAATTTTGATGACCTCAAACCCCAACTAGCTATTCCTTAAAGTTCAGAATTACTTCCTGAGTGTGCACCCAACTCCAAAATACCTATTGGCTAATACACTAGGATGATGATGCATACATAGCCGCTCATTAAAAATGTTGCATATGTGAAATTTCCGGTTGTCATTTAATGTATATTTTAATATTTTCTATATTTATGGGGAAGAGTGCGTACTAGTTATGTAGGCATTGTACACTGAGAAAGCATTAATCACGAGACATGATGATTACGATGAGTGGAGGTATTAACCGTTAATCTTAGACAGAATTCTTCCATTGGTCTTCAGTTAACCATTACTGCCCCAAACCGTCAACATTCTACATGCTACTTTGCCATTGATTGGGACCGTCTAACTCTTGGGGTGATCTTGATATATTTTTTTTCACTTTGCTCGTTATCCTACGTTAAACGAAGTTAAACAAATACCTATAAACACGTATACACATAACTAGTCTCTCTCTCACACACAAACACATAATTTCGCCTGTATGCGCACACACATATATGTAATTTCGCATACATACGCACACACAAATATATAACTTCATATGCATGCACACAAATATATAACTTCGCACGCATGCACACACATGTATATAGATAGATGTTCTTATATACACCCATGCATATATTATTAGAAAATTTATACTTCCCTCTGTCTCTTCTACAGGTATTTTCACGGTAACTGTTCAGCCAAGCTACTTTCGCTGGTTCCCGAACTGCATGAATTTAAGCGAGCTACTAGGCTGACATCTCGGCCCCACCCTTTCACAGTCAAAATGGTTAAATGTAACCGTCTCTTCTACTCAAACAGCTTCTTCTCTCACGCTTCCCATCTGTGAAACTCCCTTCCTCTTGCTTGCTTCCCTGATAACACTATTTTTCAAATATTCAAGTGTAATGCTAATCGACTTTTTTTTCTGATGGCTTGATCTCGTTCCCAGTCCTTCTCTGTATCCTTTCGTCAAACGCGACTTTTTACTCTTGTTCTCAATCCTATGTAACCCCTTCCGTGCTAGTGGCACTCCTGCCTTGCTTGGGGTGGATGGCTTAAAAAAAAAGAAAAGATATATTTTCGTAGATTTAATGTTCTCTAAGACACTGAAACTGATGCCCACCGAACTCATCAACTAAAAAGTCTATTATAAGGCTTCCGATATCTAGGACAGTAGACATTTTCACCATTAAAAAAAAGAGGCACGTTTACACAAATAAAGTGTAGATTCTTAAAATAACATTTATAGCAATGACAAATCGTATCGGATTGTAAGATGCCGTAATTGTTGATATATATATATATATATATATATATATATATATATATATATATATATATATATACAGCTCGCGCGTGTATGTGTGTATTAAGGGAAAAGACAAAAGTTATTTTAGCCGACGCGTTTCGTCCAACGTGGACTTTTTCAAAGCAAAAAACGAAATAGATTTATTAAAACAAAGTATCTATAAACAACAAACAAAATGTTAGCAACTAGAAAAAATTAAAAACGCTGTTGTATATTCATATGGTCAATTGAAAAATTACATTAATTACTTTATTCGAAGAGAATATTTTCACGTGTAGAAATATTGTATGTATTGTCGGATTCAACAGTTTTCTTTTGATTTCTTGATATATTTGCTGTGAGCGTTGGATTGGGAGAGTAGTGATTCTGTTAGAATAAGTGATATTGGGAAAAAACCTAGGCTTAGATTAATATTTGGATAATATTAAATGGCAGCACTCTCGAGGATTTTCCTTCTGAGTGAATTATTTCCTTTTTTGTAGCATTTATAAAATCAAAATTGTGGTTAAATTTATGACTAGTGCATTTAATAAATTGTTATTTATGAGGTCTCTTTTGTGTTCACAGAAGCGTTGTTTTTTTTTTTTTCTGCAGGTTTCTTCAATGTATTGTGAGGAACAGATTTGGCAGCTTATTTTATATGTGCCTGCTTCACGAATATTCTTGCTATGGGTGTTTGAGGATCTGATTATATCCATAATGATTTTGGAAGCGTTTGTGATTATTTTGAGGTTATTTAGATGGGATAGTTTCTTCTGGATAGTGGACGTGATGAAGTTGGACGGTAGTATTATGTATGTTCTCATAATTTCTTATTACAGATGATGATTATGCCTTTCTTCTTGCGTTGTGGATGAAATGATATGGATATTCCAGGTTTTGAATGTGTTTTCTATGTATGGTTCTCCTTTACTTAAATATTGGGGGCTGCAGGTTCTTAATGCTCTCAAACAGAAACCTATAAGAATTCCACATTTAGTTTTAGAAGAGTGTTTTGAGTAGAAATTGACCAGGTCATTTGTGTTGGTTATTGTTCCATAACGTCAAAATTGAGTTCATTATTGTTTCTGTGTAACATGATATCTAGTACGGGAAGAGTGTATTTGTGTATTTGGTTTCATCTTCAAAGGTGAATATTGTAGATTCAATGTTGTTAAGTTGGTTGACAAAATACTATTTTAACAGATTCACAACGCATGAAGAAAGACATAAAATGTTTTTTCTGAGAATTTATTACATATACCTACACACACACACACATATATATATATATATATACATATATATATATATATATATATATATATATATATATATATATATATATATATATATTAGTGGGCATTGAGGTAAAAACTGAGAGGTGACAAAGTTTCATGTATAAGCACTGTCTTCTACATGGATGAAGATTGCCGCTTAGTGTTGACCTCAAGTTCACTTTCATAATTACATATGCTCTATCCTTGACATTTAGCACACACACACACACACACACACACACACACACACACACACACACAACAAACACATATACATATATATTCTGTATTTAGGTAATAATCTGTCTTATACAAGGTTCATTTTTTTTTATTTCGTGTTTCTTGTGTTCGTATAAACGTCTTTATTTTCTGGACATACAATGTATAAAAAAAATGTCCAAAAGTTCTATTTATCCAAGCGCTCTAAGTAGGAGTTTTATTCTTATTTCTGAATGTATAGATTTATCGGAATGTTTTTTTTTTTTCAAACATGGCCAGAGCATTTTGACCGTATTGATAGCTGAGTGCTAACTTTTTAATATAAATTATAATGCATTAATTTTAGGCTTTTTTTTTCTTTCACATGAAGGCTATTATAGTTGTGTTTTCTATAACTATGTTTCTATCTATCTATCTATCTATCTATCTATATATATATATATATATATATATATATATATATATATATATATATAGGGAGATATACATAAAGGAAAATAGCATTTGTTTATCTTTGAATTATATTATCAAAATACTTGTACATATTTTATATCTAACATCCCCAAAACTAGAGAAGTTTGCTCGTTTATAAATGTTTTAGGAATTTTAAAAAAATACTATGATCTATATCATGAATTGACAACCTCAGTTTGCATCGATTACCTTTTTCGCCATGTAATTTATTATACATTTATACTAATATATATATATATATATATATATATATATATATATATATATATATATATATATATATATATATGTTATCGTAAGTTTTTGGCCAAATAACAGCAAATATCGGCAACAATGGACACTTTATTATATTACCTAACATTCTCTTTCCTATTTTTTTTTATTTGTTTTGAAGAGAAATCCTACACGGACGCTGGGAGGAAATCAATGGTCGTGTCTGTAACATTAATAATGACTATAGAAAAGGCGAAATAATTCATAAATTAACACTAGACATCCAAACACAATCAACGCCAATCGGGGAAATACGCACGATGACAGCAATATAAGCAGATATCAACTGCCATTATTAGTAAAAGTTGGAACAAACAGTAGAGATGATTCATGATAAACATTAGCGCACGAAGCCATAACATAAGGACAATAGCAATAAGAGCTGCAAGTAATGTAACGCTGACCGACGCCTGCAGTGGAATCGTCGGGATGACTTGAAAATCTTTTTTTTTTTTAATCGTGTTTACGACAAGCCAGTAAAGCCACAAGGTGTTTCTGGGTATGAAAGAAATAAAAAGCAGAAACATTACTAAGCAGAAAGAGTAATAGAAGAGTAATCAGGAAGATAGTATGTAAAGATTGGAATTTTATTTAAATTTTAACGATTGAAGTTCGCTAGAAAGTGAGTTCTACAAGGGAGAAAAGAAACAGTTAGCATAAAACATTCGGTTACATCTAGCCAGGTCAACTGTAAATTGACGTTCCCAATCTTGCATTGAGCTTAAATTCATAAAGTCTAGATCCTATAGCGAAGAAAAAAATACCAAGAAAGTTATGTATAGAAAAGAAACAAGGAACAACTTTACGTTGGTAGGAAAATGACTGAAACCGAGACGCCACTAATATTGCTGATTCTGGTTTGGAATTTATCAAGAATTTCCTAATATAAAGTAGCAATATTCTAAGCATGGAGGAATGGAAGACTTATAGATATATAGGATAGACGTAAAGAAAAACTGTCTAGCATCACACAATGAACGAACATTCTTAGCAATTGAACAAGCAATAGATTCAATATATTCTTTCCAATTTACGTCAACAGAGAATGTTGACGTGATAAGGCGTATAGAATCACTCCGCTGGAGGTTAACATCAGAGAAAGGGGTCTCTTAGATGATTAATAGAGGGCAGTTTTATTTCGGAGGCGCTAAAATTTAAAAAAAAAAGCCATTCTCTGCTCTAGTTAACAACAGTCTGTAGGTCATTATTGAAATCAGACGCCGATTTGACCTTATCGCACTGAGCAGACTTACTATCGAGACAGTAGTAAATGGTTCTGTCATCAACATATATAACAACTTTAGAGCTGATGCTCCTAAGAAGGTCGTTAATGAAAATCAAAAACAAAGTAGGACCCAGGATAGACCTCTGCGAGACACCTGTATTTCTACAAAAGGATCAAGAGGAGTGGTCGTTCCAAACAACAAGTCTATTTCGTTCACTCTCTAATTAACTGGGATAGGCATCTTTTTTCACCCCAAGAAAGGCGGGAACGCCGCTCGTACGCAGGGAGTTACAGGGAGAGAAAGGGAGAGAAAGTGAGAGAAAAGACTGAGTATAGGGAAGATTGAGGAAAGGACAAAAGATGAACGAAATAGAAGATAGCGAATGACGTTGCATTTAAATTTTTGAAGATTGTGTTTATCAGAGAAACAAGTAAACTGAAGGGAGTTCTACAGGTGAGAAGTCCGAGGGAAGAAAATGTTGGAATAAAAATGGGGTTTCCATTTAATTATTTCTACAGTAAATGGTGGGATATAGTTGACAATCTATTAGAATGCTTACATTCATGTAGTCGGAGCTCCAGGGAAAAAAAGACTCGTCAAAGCAGTTGCCATGAAAAAAATCAGTAGAAAAGCGTTGTGGCTTTGTTGGGGCCAGAAATAAAGACACAAAAGAGAAGAATTGAGTTAACAAATATATTAACAGAAAAAAAAACAATAATACAATCATATATAAACGAGCAAGAATGTTAAATTCAACTGTCAGACCTGACTGTTGGAAACTCTCCTTTTCTAAAAGCAATAGCTGCTTTTATTTGTAGCTTGGGACAGTGCACCTGTGTATGGGTAATTTACCATAACAAAAAGACAGAGAGAAGCCACCCCACATCGGCGAGGAAGTAGCTGAAGTCGAGGTGCAAAAATCAGGATCAGTTACATTACAGATATTTCTTTGGATTTTGTCAAGAACATTAAGCTGAATCATCATCATCTTGCGGCCTCAGCTTGATTGGTGTAGTTCATAATCTTGTCAAATAGCTGAATTCTTGATGCTTCGCTAGGGCTTTTAGTGTTTTTATCGTGACACCAACACTAAATGGATTGCCAACCAAGGCTCAGAGAGACTCCATTCACCCTCCTCTAAGAGCAGGTTTGAATTCAGAGTTTTCCTTCTCCTAGACCAGTTGCCATCCAAGGCTATAGAACCCAGTCTGTCCTGCTATTTACCCATAGCTGGAGAAGAAAGAGGATTCACACCTTTCCCAAGGGTGTTAGCACGTAAGTGAATGTAATGGATTCGACTGGAATTCGAACTCGGCTCTCCGTTTCCTCAATCTATGCCGCTATCCATTACTCCACCGTGCTTCCTGATACGGCACCAATGCATGGACGAATGATAAATTTATTAATGTTCAAGATCGGCTCTGACGAGAAAAACCTTCTGGTGCGACACAGTGACCCACCATTCTTTGCAGTCGATGCGGCTAGTGATTCGATGTAGTCGTCAGTTGAAAACTTGATGCCAAGAAGGCATAGTGTGTTGCTTTCCAGAAGTCTAGTGTCGATCTCTCTTTTCTCTCCATATTCTATTGAAGTCTGCCTGTAATTTTTTTTTCTTATTTACCATAAATTCATTTGTCAGATAAGATGAGCGAAATTTTGGTCTTTTTTCGTTAATGCAGATGTTCCCTTGGATTTTGTCTTTGGACTTAAGTTGTTCCTATTTTCATCAACGACCGTCCTGAAGTCATCAATTCTCAACTCCGGATCTATGCTGTTGACAACTATTTACTCCTGTTTTAATAGCAAGTTCGACCGGCTCGTTAAAGCCAACGTGACAAAAAAAAATAACCTACAATCTATTGTTAACTGGGGCAATGAATGGAATCGAAACTGCTTTCTATTAATAATCTAAGTGAACCTTTTTTGCCTTTCATCACTGTTATGGTCCAGATTAGGACACACGAACACAAGAGTAGAAATAACGAAATAACAATACAAGATGTGGAAGGTGTTAGTATGACTGTCAGTCTGGTTTGGAGTGAACTACTATCGGCTCGACTCGATTCGACCCTCTCTCTTGAGAGGCGTAGTATACATAGTGTTAGGAAGAGTTCATTCTGTAGTTATAGGTAAGGACCCATGACAATCAACATGGCTAATGCTAAGCTCCAGGAGAATAACCCATTTTTCGGAGTCATGTGGAAGATTAAACTGAATCAATTGCTAGGTCAGCTGCGAGGAAAATTGGTTCATGGTTTTGTGCTAGACAGTTTTTTTTCTCGCCAGTTCCCTTTTTATTGTTCCCTCTCCTTAACAGTTTTTCTCATATCCTCTAAAACTCAATAATCCCTTGCAGCGTCTTAGTGGCTTTATTTCCTTGCTTGATTTGAAATGATTAAAATAAGATAATCCTGTAAACTATGCAAACAATTATAACGCCTCATTCCAGAAATGATAAAACCACGCAATTTATATCGTTGTCTAAAATGTTATAAACCCCACTGAAATTTAACGGCTTACGGCCATATCACGCAAATACCTTTAGGAAAGCTATTAATCCACCTCTTCTCTCTCAGTTGTCGGTTAATTAATAAGACTTGGATCAATTCTTATGCTGGTCAATATAGCCTCTGGTCGTTCTAATCTGCGCCCTTTCTGCCCACGTTGTGTTTTTTTGATCACGGAATTGTCGTCAGCAGTTCTGGCGCTGGATCGATCAAGCTGAAGCTAACGTAAAATAAAATAAAAATGTTCTTTGCAGACGGGATAAAGAAAAGACAGGAAGTTCTTCAGGGTCTATTTTCTATGTGGTTTATATAGTTCACTGTACAGAAATTTAATCCTTCCTACTTTGAATTCTATCGTGACACTTTGCTCAATTAAACTAAGTCTGGAACAAGGTTTAAGATGGGAGTCCTCTTTGGCAGTAAGTCACGTGGGATTCGTCAGCTCCAACTGCTATTTTGTTTCGTCTGCGTCTCTGGCCGGGGACTCTGGAACTCGGGCTGGTCGCCTCAGTGTTCTGCTTATATTGACTTTTACCCAAGACGGATGGGATTGACGTGGTTAGCCGACCCAGTGTTTCCCCTATCTTCCAACAAGAGTTCTTTGTCGTCTGGCTTTAGAAAATTAATTATCTCTCCAAATTTGGGAGATCAGTTTTCTTATGAGTAGCGGTCGCAGTTACTGACCGGCCCCGCTAACCCCTTTCTCTTTTTTGTGCCTCGCAACATTACTTCGCAACGGGCGTAGAAAATTCCCCCGTCCCTCTTAATATTTCACCTATGCCTGTCACATTGGTTGTCATTTTGACAAATCTGTTTTTCAGACCGCGAAGCGTTGCTTTGCTGCTGGTCATGATTTATCATTTTAATTCCTTGTCAGAAAATTTTTCTCAGTCTGGTCTTGTTCATAAAACCAAAAACCTATCAGCTGTATCCTCCAGCAACTATACCTATATTGTGTTAGCTCAATCGCAATTTAAGAACCCTGGTCTGGGTCTTTACATAAAGAAATTCTATTTCTCGACTTGTCTTTAAAAATTACTAAATATTATCTTTTCAATTGGCTTTTTTCCCGGCTGGTCACTAGGAGGAGATGTTTTCATAACTTCAACTTTAAGACAGAGTCATCAATCAGTTGACAACCCGGCGTTTTCCAGATGGCCTCTGATGTAATATCTTTCCCCAAAACAAAATTAAAAGCAATTTCATTCCTTCTCTCAGTTTGTCTATCGTTTCATTCTTTAACCCTTTTTCGTCTTGTTCCAATTTAAATTTTTTCGTCTTGTTCCAATTTTAATTTTTATTTCTGTTTTCCTGTATCACAAACAGGGGACTGTCTGGAAAGTATCCAGTTATTTTTAAAATGCCAATAACCGCTTGCGTATCACGTATGTGATTTAACACCCAATCTGTGAGGGATTTATTTCGAATGCAGAGATAATTTTCCGTGAGTTTACTCTTTCAACTTGTGTAATCTGTGACCGCATTCGTAATAACGAATAATACTCTAAAGTAAACTATGGTGCTGTTTCCCTCGGTGGCTAATTTTGTTAATATTAAATAGCTGAATAATTTCCCGCCAGATATCGTACAAAATACAAAAAGGTGTCATATGCTATATACATCATAATTAATACAGTCAAACACTCACTGGTCACAAAGAAGAACTTAAAATAAATCCCGAATTATTGTCAGCACAGAGATGTCGACACAAGTGGCAGTTTTAAAGTAATGAAGCCATTAATGTATCCATACTGATATTAGTGGCTTCCGATGTGTATTTGTACGTGTGTCCGTTGCACAATCACACTCAAATGACAAGGTTCATTAACCTAATTTATTATGAAGACAAACTCAAAAAAAAAAAAAAATAATCATCCACTTGTGACATACTATGTAAGATTGACCTCAGAGTCAGGACATTAAATTTTACAGCTCATTATCTTAGCGAAATAAAAATTGTGTGAAAAGACTGTTTGTTAAAAAATACCAAAAAAATCTCAGAAATTCTTGCGGAGATATGGTTGAATTCGAACTCAGGGTGATCCCAAAAGCCCCGCTCGTATTTAAAAATGTAATAACGTCATATTTTTCTTAATTCTTGTTTGTTTTATTTTTTTTTTTTTTTTTTTTTTATTTTAAAAATTCGCAATTAAATAAAGAATCAAAATATTTGAATTATTAGGTCGGTGCAAAAATAATGACGTAAGAATGTCGTTTTGACGAAAAGTACGTCAAAAACGACATTATTACGTCATTATTTTTGCACCAACCTAATATTTTGGATTTAACCAAATTTTCGGTGCTAATAAAGAGTGAGTTCTAACTCCCGTTCCATGTGTTTAGAAACTGTGAGGCAGATATATATATATATATATATATATATATATATATATATATATATATATATATTACGATAAACGTGCAATCAATTTACAAATTCATGAATCATTCACACAAAACAAATGCAAAGGTTAATGATTTAATTGGCGAGAAATCCATCGTCGCAAACAATTCAAATAATATACAAAACCTCGAATCCGTTATGAATGAAATGATCCTTGTTTCTATAAATTTCTGCCGTATTAGTTCTTATTTTTACTACAAGCTTTCGTCTGTTCCTACAGACATCTTCAGGTATAGAATAGATGTTGTTCTTGTTTTTCTCTTCTACTGCGCGCTCCAAAACAATAACTCATTTCCAATAGCATTTTCGGATACAACAATACATATATTTTCGTTGTCCTCTTATTACTAAGAGAAAAAACAAGAACAACATCTGTTCCATACCTGAAGATGTCTGTAGGAACAGACGAAAGCTTGTAGTAAAAATAAGAACTAATACGGCAGAAATTTATAGAAACAAGGATCATTTCATTCATAACGGATTCGGAGGTTTTTTATATTATTTGAATTGTTTGTGACGATGGATTTTCGCCAATTAAATCATTAACCTTGCATTTGTTTTTGTGTGAATGATTCATGAATATATATATATATATATATATATATATATATATATATATATATGTGTGTGTGTGTGTGTGTGTGTGTGTGTGTGTGTGTGTGTGTGTGTGTGGATTATCTTTTAAAAAAATAGTGAGAAATAGTAATGGCTAATAGAATACCCGAAAGCGCTCGGACGTATAGAAAATTTGGGCAGTGTTTGGAAAATGTATGTCCAGAAAAAAAAAACACTTACATGAACAAAAGAAAAATAGAATAAAAAAGCTTTATCGTAGTACCTCTCACTCCTCTCTCTCTCTCTCTCTCTCTCTCTCTCTCTATATATATATATATATATATATATATATATATATATATAATCTAAATGTAATAATAATAATAAAAACGAAAGAATATTAATCTACAACCCAGTGTGTCTAATGATTTTAATTTTTTAATTTTTTATTTTCTTATTGTTATATATATATATATATATATATATATATATATATATATATATATATATATATATATATATAGACGTGAGACAGTTTCTAAACACGTTATCCATGTTAGACCTCACCTGACCTGATGGCCATGTGAGGGAGAGGCACGGCATATTGAGGTAAACCGCTCTCCAAAGTAGCATCAAACTTTATTCGCAGAATAGTTTGAAATTCCGGAACATTATGACTACCCTTTTCTTCTGATCTCACTGCATCCCATTATTACCTTTAGCGAGATATTTTAAGGAGAGTATATGCATTAGTAAACCCAAAACAATTCAGCAACTTAAGGATAACACCTATACAGAAATGAAGCCTGAATTATTGAACACTGTTATGGAAAAGGCTACAGAAAAAAAAACGTATGCGTGACGTAGAAAATGGAAGAGATATTGACGTCGTTCAATTTTCATGATTCGATGAAAATAAATTTCCAGTGTTTGCATTTTCTTTCTGTGTAAAACTATTTTTGAATAATAATAATAAAAAAAAAATGTTGAAATTCCTAGAGTTTAAATCGTGAGGTGATTTCTGGGACACTCTGTATCACTGAAAACAGAATTAATATATGGCCTTTATGATCTATAGTGTATTCAAACATTTACATTCTTGTAAACACATTGGCACGTGGGCGTATCGTGGTGAGAGAAATATCATCGGATAGAGATCAATATGGAATAAAAATACCTTTTTTCCCCAGACAAACAAAAGAACCCGAGATAAAAATAATTATTTTCTGATATTTTTGTAAATGGTCTGCAAGTCTGAAAGGAATTCTCAGCCATAAATGTTAATAATTTCACAATTAAATCCTGCTTTTATTCGGCTGTTTTAAATGTAAAAAAAAATAGACATAAGCGAAGAAAATACTAACGACTCTTTGGACAATGAATTCTTAAACCAATGTCTGATGGAATCAAAGAAATAAAGCCGAAAATCAGTGTCATAGATTCACGTAGAGTTTCAGACGTTACCGAACATTTTTACGTGGACCAAAAGTAAACAAAATGCAGTTCGTTTTGTTCCCGTTTAACAGACATCAACTAAATGGAAGATGACGACAAGAGTCCGAACAATGCAAATATTTACACTACCTCATCTCAGAAATATGGACAGATCCCGAAGAAGGCCGGAGCGTAAAACAGCCGAAACGTCGTAAATCTGACAATAAAGATGAGGACAAGAGTCCGAACAATGTAAATATTTACACTACCTCATCTCAGAAATATAGACAGATCCCGAAGAAGACCGGAGCGTGCAACGGCCGAAACGTCGTAAATCTGACAATAACGATGAGGACAAGAGTCCGAACAGTGTAAATATTTACACTACCTCATCTCAGAAATATAGACAGATCCCGAAGAAGGCCGGAGCGTACCACGGCCGAAATATCGTAAATCTTAGAATAAAGATGAGGACAAGAGTCCGAACAATATAAATAGTTAAAATGCCTCATCTCAAAAATATAGACAGATCTCGAAGAAGGCCGGAGCGTACAACGCGGACAGAGCTGCACTCTGTCCGAAGGCAGCGACGCAACTGAGAGATGATTAGACTACCCTAGTATGGTTATTTACCCCGGCAAATGACTTCTGAGAAATGTCGACTCTTTAATGTCGAGATATTTAATCTGCTAAGAAGCCAAGCATCTTGGCTACCATACCTAGGCTGTTCCTGCCAGGTAATTTCAAAAGCATTTAGGCAGCCGTTTGAGTGATGTATTATTTTTCAATCTGCAACCGCATTACAAGAAAGGACACATTGCTAGCCCTTCGACCATCAGTTATAACCCTTACAGCTTTACGGCCATATCAGGTTGAGAAACCTGTTCGCATACGATCACTGAATTTAAAAAAAAACGCCGAGCATGGTCAGTATCCAGAGGATTGACCGCTTGGGAATACCACGTGCTGTAAGTTTGTATGTGCGGGCAGTGTAATGAATAACGTTTTGGAATCGGAAATCGGAGAGCGAAGTTCTAATTCCAGTCGGGTTCGTTATATTCACAGACGCGCAAATAACATTGAGAACGGTATGAATCCGTCACTTCTCTTAGTTATGCGTCATTTAGTAAAAACTTGCATCAGTTAATTGTTAAAAGTTAATTATATTTAAAAAAAAAATCTTAGAATCGAAAATATTTTCTGGCTTTAAATAACCTTCAAATGTTTGGTAAGTCGTAAAAACAAATCCATCAATCTAAACTTCAGAACTGCCATGCCACTTTCACAGATTCGAAATTTCGTTATTATCGTTGTTTTTCCATGCTTCTCCGATCACTATCATCTCAACCTCTTCAACTTTTAAGTAAACTTTTGTCTATCCTTCACATCATCATAGTATTCACTTGTTACCTTTTCCCTATTAAAACAACATTATTCAGTAATCTTCTACCTTGATAGAACCTGGGTATGACGATAAACTACATCTGTGTCCTGGGTAAGACAATAAACTATGTCCAACAGCAAGAACTCTGATCAAGAGGTTTTGAGGAGCCACTTAATTGCTGGTGTTCCCAGGTCCAACCTGACCCAGGGTGTTAGCCCCTATTAGGGTCACAACTATGGGCAAATAGTTAACCCCCAAACTCGGATCAAAACACTATGAAAGTGTAAAAATATGTTTTAATACCAGAAATACTTTGTATAAAAAAATATTACCAGCAATATATTTTTTCAAAATATATTTTTCAAAGAAAAAATATTACCAGAAATAGATTTTTGAAGGAAAAAATATTACCAGAAATAGATTTTTGGAAAATAAAAAAAATAACAACAATGCAAATTTTGTTGGCATTAAAAACCCCATTCAGGTTGATATGACGTAAAACAAAACAAACCGACAAAAAAAAAACAACCTTGATAGAGTATTGAGCTGTAAATTCACGAAATGTAAACAAAATTGCTACATGGAGTAGGTAAAATAAAGGATTTGTTTCAAATTCTGGGGAAAATAATGAGGAAAGAGGGCTTGGAAAATTTAATACTCACAGGACAGATTGAAGATAAGAAGGAAGGCAATACCTGACGAGCTTGGGTGAATTGTTGGTGGAGCATAAGCATCAATGAGATACATGAAGATTCTCTGAAAAAATAACTAGCTTCAGCCTTTTTACAAAATAATTCGATTTCTTTATTTTTTTGATTCTCTTGTCTCCAACAAGCAACCTTTATTTACATCTCTCGAATTCTTCATTTGTGTACAAATAATATTTATGCAAACACGAACAACTCTAGAGATGACAAATAATTTAATTTAAATATTTCAAATAAAATCAGATATTATACTCCTAAATTCATAAGGTATATTTAGCATATAAATATATCCCGCAAATATTTTGAATTTTAATGTAAAAAACATTGTTTATAGAATAGTATCTTACGTGGTGGGTAATGAAGGTTTTTCCAGACAACCTCGGGCATCAGTAGCAATGCTTAAGAATGAAAGTTTGTAAGTTAATACTATACATGTTACTCCATGAATTGTCAGGCTTTTATCAGAAGGAATCCGAAAAAAAAAAAAAAATGAAAAAAGATCCGTACCCCATAAGAGTCGTAACGGCACCATATGTATTGCTGTGGTGGTCTTTTTTCGCTAAGATAGCCAAACGGAGACCAACTCTCTCCAGGTTGTTATTTTTTTTCCTTCTCCTAGAACGGTTGCCACTCAAGGCTATAGGAATCACTCTGTCCTAATATTTATTCATAGCTGATTGGAGGGTGGGAGAGAAGTGATGGATTAATACTTTTCACCAAAGGTACTGACACGTAAATGAATGTAATGAACTCAACTGGAATTCGAACTCCACTCTCTGATTATTTTACCGAGCGAAGTAATCGAGATGATAGAAAGATGTTCACACACGATTCTGTCTCATATCACCCAAAAGTGTCCAATGGAAAATTCTCTAGTGTTGTATATATCACAAGATTTAATTGTATTACATGTCAAAAGTTATTTGCAAATGCCATAAACAAATAAATATATCCATTTGCACATCAACTGAAGAGAGAAGAGTATATTGCCACCGATTCAGTCTTAGACATTTCACCATTTAATCTAATCACTGTCGACAAGTAGAAAAATATCAAAACTCCCCGTCTGGAGAATTCGGTTTTTTTCCACGAATTCTTTATAAATTGCTAAAATTGAGATTACTTTGGTCCAGTGTACATAAATACTTTGGGTTAAAGAAGATAAAAAGGCGAAGAAATGAAAAAAAAGTGTTGTTTCTTATTTTCGCTTCTATCTGTCTTTTCTACAAATATTTTCACGGCAACTGCTCCGACGAGTTAGTTTCGCTGGTTTTCGCAAACTGCATGAATTTAAACGTTAGGTTGCCGTCTCTGTCGAAGCCTTTCACTGTCGAAACGGTTAAATGTAGCCGTCTCTTCTACTCCAATAGTTTCATGTCTCGCACTTCTCGCCTGTGGAACTACCTTCCCCTTACTTGCTTCCCTGATATCTATAATCTTCAGTTATTCAAATGCAATGTCAATCGACATCTCCATATTCCCCGTCCTTCTCTGTACCCTTTCGTCAAACATGCCTCTTTACTCTTGTTCGCAGACCTCTTGCGCGCTAGTTGCACTCCCACCTTGCTTGGGGTGAAAGGTTTAAAAAAAAAAAAAAAAAAAAAAAAAGAAAGAAAGAGACATTATTAAAAACGAAGAAAATATCAAACTCGAAATACATTCGTTTAACCGGTTTCGAATTCCGGTTGCGGTGTGCTTATATCACTCACTCTCGGAAGACTGTGAGAAAGATATTTATTCAATTCTATCAATGCTCTATTCCAGAACTTACAAAAACTTGACATAAGTACAATCCAACGGTAGACATCTGGTAAGAACGAAGGGATAATGTGACACATAAAAATTCCGTAGAATTATTGGCACAGCGAAATGTACTTTCAAGAATCTATTCAAAATATTAAGAAATGGGAAAATTTCCTCACAACAACAACAACAAAAAAAGAAATAATGGTGAACTACATTATAATATCTCCCTTCCTAAATGCTGGGCAATTTCCTTGCAGATGAAGAAATGACTCCAAGGGGCAGGAATTTGGTTCTATTGACAAATGCTGAGAATACTATAGATACAACACGCGAGAAACGAAGAAGTTATGAGAGAAATAAGAAATACAATGAAACCTGTACTTAAAATCGAGAACAGAGTTGAAGTTTTTGGGGCACATTTAGCAAAGATAGGATAATTTAACACACTCAGAGAATGTATTGATTTTCTAAGCGTAGCTTAGGTATGGCACAAGGCCATTCATTTCTTTCAATTAAAAAAAAAAAACACACACGCACAAACTAAAAGAACTAATAATAATAATTCACCAACATATGTTATTAAAGACAACCGGCAATTACTTTTGATCGACTCTTCTACGTTTTGAACCATAAAACCGGACAGTTCAGTTATGTGCCATGCGTGATACACGCTTAGGCGATCATGTATTTTTCGATTCATGACTGACGAGGAAGATTTTTTTCGAAATAGGTTGCCATTTCTTTCTGTGGTAGACCAGTTGCCATCCAAGACTATAGAACTTGGTCTGTCCTGCTTATTTACCCATAGCTGGGGGAAGAAGAAGCGGATTCATAATTTATCCAAGGTTATTAGCACGTAAGTGAATGTAATGGATTCGACTGGAATTCGAACTCAGATTCCGCAGTCCGAGCCTCTATCCATTACTTCACCGGGCAGTACAAGGCTCAAACTTCTGTCAGGTATGGCTAATCATTTTATATCCTTAAATAAAATATAAAGTAAAAAAAAATATATATATATATATATATATATATATAATAATAATAATAAAAAAACAAAAAAAAACTCTTCAGACTTTATCAACAACACCAAGAATCAACAGATCGCAAGAGAAAGACGTTCCGAAAAAGAAAAGAACAACCAAAATGTGATTCAAATCAATAAATTAGGAAAACTGTTGAAAAGGGGAAAACCAAATAAACACTAATTGAATGGGGATAGGAAAGACGCTGAAATGTATCAAGAGGAAACCATTCTGATGTACCGGAATGACGTTGTCATTTATTTCATTTGTTTGACTTTATTTACTCAAATAACAAAGTTTCTGCATATTACGTTAGTTCTTGTAATTACAGTCGGTCTCTTTTTCAAAATTAACTTTGATCCAATAGCGAGAGGACTATAAACTTCAACACGATCCAATCAACAACAAAAGTTACCACTTGCCGAATTATTTATATTACTACTACTACTACTACTACTACTACTACTAATACTACTACTACTAATAATAATAATACTAATACTAATGATACTACTACTAATTATAATACTAATACTACTTCTACTAATTATAATAAGCCTTCTACTACTACTACTACTACTAATAATAATAATAATACCACCACCACCACCACCATTATCTTAAATCTGACGCAGATTACCAGCTTGGGAGAACACCAGGTACTGTAAGCTTGTATGTGCCGTCGGTGAAAACGATAATAGCTAAGAGCTGAGTTTCAATTCCAGTCGGGTTCGCTGTATTCAGTTACGCGCTAATACCACTGGGAAAAGTATGAATCCACCCACTTCTATCCCTAGCTTTAGGTTAATTAGCAATAATTGTATCATTATCTCAAAAAAATAAAATAAAAATAAATAAATAAAATAAAATAAAATAAAAAATTTAAAAGTATTTTCTGGCTTTAAATAACTTGCAAAAGGTTCATAAGCCGGAAAAAAAAAAAAACCCAAAAAACAAAAAACAAATCAATAAATCAATTACTGATTTCGTTCAGCTAAAGCCGCCTACCATAAGCAGAAAATACGTAATGTAGTCTTAAAAAAAAACTTAATGAGTTCTATTGCCCCTGAACCAGATTAAGATATACCCGATGAATATCTAATAGCTTACTGGGCGTAGATTAATAATTGACGTGTGAGTATATATTTCACTAGTTATCCTGAAACTACGACCCTTTGATACACTGAGATATAGTTTGTTTTTTTTAACCATTTCACCCCAAACAAGGTAACAGAGCCACTGACACGAAGGAGGTTAGTGAGTGAGAAATAGGATAGAGGATAATGCTTGACATTGCATTTGAAGTTTTGAAGATTAAACTTCACTGGAAAGGGAGAAGCCGAAAGACAAAAGAAATTTAGCATAGAACTTAGGGTTTCATCTAGGTATTTCGATTTCAAAATTATGAGACCTTGCCACTAATTTAGTAATGCGGTTAAATTCATAAAGTCTAGGTACCATGGAGGATTGTTCAGAATATTTACCATGAAACTATTTATATTAATGGCATAGGGGAGCTACATTGCGTTGATGGGAAAGTGACTGAACTGGAGATGTCAGGTCAGCTTACCTTTTATTTTCTAAAAAAAATAAATAAATAAATACCTTAGTGTCAGATTCATTTATTAAATTAAATTACTAATCTTTCTCTGTGCCTGTCTCTTCGGGATATCACGATCATGACTACGCAATTTCCTGTCATTTGTAAAGATTTTTTTTTTGCTCTAAGTCGCTTAATGCCTGTTCTGGTAACCATTTACACGACCCCGTGTGACAGGTGATATTCTGCTTTCCTCTATCGATATGTCCCGTTAGTGCCAAATTCTCAAAGCTCTCTTTTTCTCATTATGGGCAGTAATAAACCCAATCGTCTCTTTCTGATGTTAACTACAAATATCCTTTTTTTGTTTAGTAGATAAGCAATTTGAACATCGGATAGTATGCGTTAGGCTTACTTTTGTTCAACATTCTAAGATACTTCTATGTGCCGCATCACTTTCGGGCATTGGCGATCATGGCTCTCCACGACTTTCCCTTTTAGACCATACCAGTTATTCTCCCTTTACTAATCTTTCGCACTTTCTTTCGCACAAGTTCCTCAGGTAAGTGGTTTGGTGTCTTCTCTTATCTCTCTGGCTTTGAATAAGCCTTGTGAAGATTAAATTTTCCAGGCCTTCCTTCGTCATTATGTTTCCAAAGGATTTCAGTAAAGAAAATAGCAACAGAAAGAAAACTTACAGAAAAATTCCTTGGTTACTCGCTCGATCCTTATAATGTTACGAAACCCAAATATTTAATTAAAAAAACACGAACATAATCTCATCAGATCTAGTCTTTCGTATACAGTCCGTCTGAAGTTATTATGCAATTCATATAAACCCCCATTAACTTAAATTTGCTTTTACAAATTTTCGTCGAATTTTAAAAGATTAATTTAAACGTCAAAGCAAAGCTAGAGTCAAAGTTTCAGGTAGTTTCAATTTTTTTTTATTAAAGTTATTGGATTTATTAAAATAAAACTGCGGTTTAAATTTATTATACAGATTAAACATCGTATTAGTTTAAGGTCACTGAAATCTAATAACACTTTTTCCATATTGTTGTGTCGGAAACCTACCACCCCTCTCGAAGATGAACTTGTCTGCGTCTGTGAACAAAGACTTTAAATAGTGGCATGTCAGTTGACATGGGGAAGACAGATAGACCAAGAGGGTAAGACCTCCGAGTCTAGCTGAGTCGTGATACAGTCTTTGACTGTAAGCGACGTTCGTTGAACTCTCTGCGTTAGCATACCAAGACAAACCAGCAGAAATCCTCGTGGTGGATCGACGAAGACTTGCCGAAGGGCAAGGCTTTCGTCCGAAGCGAGGTTAGACAGGGCCTGATGGGCTGGGGGCCTGAACCCGTCTAGGCGGGTTCAACGGCTATATTTTTGGCCGAGCCTACGGGCTCGGAGATACCCACATTAAACCAACATTTTGCCACATTCAATCCTCGTGGGTGGATCGATAAATACCAAGACAGATAGACCGAGAGGTTAAGACCTCCGAGTCTAGCTGAGTCGTGAGTCTTTGACAGTCTTTGACTGTAAGCGAGTCGAACTCACTGCATTATGCAGAGAGGAACCGGAGCGAACTTTGGCGTCCTTGGAGAGGGCCTGAACCTCTAGGCAGGTTCAAAGGGAACCCATTAAACCGGCCTTGTGCCATATTCAATCCTCGTGGGTGGGTGGACGAAGCTGAGTCATTGATACAGTCTTTGACTTTGCCGAAGGGCAAGGTTTCGTCCGGGGAGGTAGACAGGGCCTGAACCCGTCTAGGCGGGTTCAACGGCTATATTTTTGGCCGAGCCTACGGGATCGGAGATACCCACATTAAACCGGCCTTGTGCTATATTCAATCCTCGTGGGTGGATCGATAAATACTAAGACAGACAGAGAAGTTCTTAGCTGAGCTAGTTATTGACTACTCAGGCGATTTCTGTACCTTTTTACCAACCTATTAAAACCCTTTTTATTGTTCCGTGTTATTTGGCGTTTGTTTCTACTAATCCCAGATCAACATCATAAAACATTTGTTGAAATATGAGTAATGGAAAAGATCTAACAAATGCCGCAACATAGAAAATAAAGTTATTGAGTGAAGGAATGTCCACATTTGAGATATGAAAGGATGTTCGAAGAGATCGAACGATAAAGACATCTGTTGAAAATATAACTAAGTTGAGAATTAGAAGCAAAGAAAAAGGTTCTAACAACACATCTTCACGGAGGTAACGTAAACTGAATAGTGTTATAGCGAAACAACCATTTTAGACCAATGTTTAGAACAGGATGGAATTGAGGGAGTCAAGAAAGACAAAAGGTGTAGAATAATTCGTAAATTGTGCCCTTGTCAAACTCCTCTGAGTAAAGAAAATATATAAAAGAGTCAAAGTAATACATAAAAACTATCTTTTCTAAAGTAAATTTTCCTGACAAATATCAAGTGACACTCGATGGACGGTGAATGAATTTTATCTGATGCAGATTTGTATGTGGTTACAGAAGGCAACGTGTTGATATTGTCTGAAATTGCCGACCGAATTATCATCAAACTAGTAACAGTCGATGAAGGCGTTAAATTAAACAGTGATTTTAGTGACATTTTTATTACTCTCACAAAAAATATCCCCAAATCAACATACATCAAGCATAGATAAAATGGCTACTTGATGAGTGCGCACGCGCGTACACACAGCCGAATATCGCATAGATAAACTACAATGATGAAACATCCACGCACATGACATAATGTGAGCCGTGCCTAACCAACTCAATTCCAGTATCTTTCTCTCTCATATATATATATTTCTGCATTCTGTTGAGGTTTCTATTTAGACTCGATGAACTTTTTATATATATATATATATATATATATATATAAATTCATCGAGTCTAGATAGAAAGCTCAACAGAATGCACTGGACGGCCGTTTCGTCCTATATTTGGAACTCATCAGCAGTGTTCATCCACTACCGAGAATTGAAACCCGAACAGTTACGATAAGAGGCAAGCGCCATACCAACTGTACCAACAGGCCTCGAATTAAACTCGATATAGCGCCGCTCGATCATATATTCCGTAGTGGAACTCATCCGAATTTCTCTTTAACCATAGGACTGTGCCTCCACGAGCTACGATTGGCACCCCTAAGCCGCTCAGTCCTGACCATTAGAAGCATTATATATATATATATAAGGATAATAAAACATGTAAAAATCGTTTCGCACATACCATTGCGTCTCCTCAGGCGATTGTAAATTACTAGCGATTGAACGATTAAATGTGTAGCGATATTTACATATTTTAATATCCGAATATAAATAAATATTGCTCTACTCTGTGTCGAACCCTCTTTTAAATTAAATATGCAAACGTTGGAATTGTACTTACCTGGAGATTTATATATATATATATATATATATAATTCTACATCAAACAAGACAATAATACCACAAAGAGGCAAAGGGTTACTGAGAGTGGAAGAGAATAAGGTTTTAGTAAAGACAAAATATAATAAAAGAATAGGATTTCAGAAAAACATAACATAGCGATTGACGTTGCATTTGAATTTTTGAATCTTGTCGGTGTCCCTGAAGCAAAAAAATAGGAACCGAGTTCCAGAGGTGAGACGTGCAAGAAATGAAAATATTAGAATAGAATTTACGTTTGTGTCTACCTATTTCAGCAGTAAAACGAAGAAAACTTTTCTGAAATGATTTTCTTTTTAAATCTGACATTATCTTATAATACTAAACGTTACTTTAACAGGTACACCTGTTTAGTAATAAGAAATAATGTTGGATTTAAATAAAATACTCTGAAATATTTTGTTTAAGTTTTGGGTGGGAAGGAGAGATAGCGGATATGAAATCTGAAAGTCACAATGAGAAGTAGGCATTCTTTAAATAAGTAGTTGAATGGTTTATTTTGTTTTACGTCACATAAACCACAAGGAATTATGCAATGCCGATAAGAATTTTAGGATAAGTTCATATGAATAGAATATGTATTCTTTGTAAGTAATCAGTTTGCAGGTGATCAGGTTTCATTAACTAATTTTTGTAAAGATTTTTTTGTATTGCTGGTAACTTATTTCAAAAATGTATTGCTGATAATATCTTTTTTTTAATGTATTGCTGGTATTTTTACTATAAAAATGTATTTTTATATTTGACCCCAATTTGGAGGTTAACTGTTTACACACACACACACACACACACACACACACACACATATATATATATATATAAATATATATATGTATATATATATATATATATATAGTTATAAAATATATATATATATATATATATATAGTTATAAATATATATATGTATATATATATATAGTTATAAATACATATATATATATATATATATATATAGTTATAAATATATATATATATATATATATATAGTTATAAATAGGATATATATATATATATATATAGTTATAAATATATATATGTATATATATATATAGTTATAAATATATATATGTATATATATATATAGTTATAAATATATATATATATATATATATAGTTATAATTATATATATGTATATATATATAGTTATAAATAATATATATATATATATATATAAATATATATATATATATATAGTTATAAATATATATATGTATATATATATAGTTATAAATATATATATATATATATAGTTATAAATATATATATATATATATAGTTATAAATATATATATATATATATAAATATATATATTTATATATGTATATATATATATAGTTATAAAATATATATGTATATATATATAGTTTAATATATATATAATATATATATATAGTTATAAATATATAAATATATATATAGCTATAAAATATATATGTATATATATATAGTTATAAATATATATATATATATATATATATAGTTATAAATATATATATATATATATATATATATATAGTTATAAATATATATATATGTATATATATATATATATATATATATTATATATATATATATATATATAGTTATAAATATATATATATATATATATAGTTATAAATATATATATGTATATATATATATATATTATATATATATATATATATATAGTTATAAATATATATATATATATATATAGTTATATATATATGTATATATATATAGTTATAATATATATATGTATATATATATAGTTATAAATATATATATATATATACATAGTTATAAATAGGATATATGTATATATATATAGTTATAAATATATATATATATATATATAGTTATAAATATATATATATGTATATATATATGTAGTTATAAAATATATATATATATATATATATATAAATATATATATATGTATATGTTAAGAAATGGACAAGGTCCGACAATTTATTTATTAAAGACATTTTTTATTTATGTTTAACGTTGTTATTTTATAGATACAAGTATTTAAGCAAATGCTCTGTTTAAGATAAACAGTATTAAATAACATTTACCGGCCTGAATGTCCGAGAAATTTTCATAGAAAATATTCGTTCATAGACAGGATTCGAACCTGCATCCTATACGGGACTGTCATATACAGACATTCGGACATTCAGGCCGGTAAATGTTATTTAATACTGTTTATCTTAAACAGAGTATTTGCTTGTTATCTATAAAAATAACAACGTTAAACATAAATAAAAAATATCTTTATAAATAAATTGTCGGACCTTATCCATTTCTTTAACATATGACGTCATTTGTTTACATTCGATACGCCAGAGCAGTTATGAATGTACGAGATTCATGGAAGATTGTAGTTTATAACAGTAAATTCGACCTTGTCTACCATAAGGTTCATGGTGGCCAGTGGTTAAGGCATGTCAGCGTATATGACAGTATATATATAGTTATAAATATATAATATATATATATAGTTATAAATATATATATGCATATATATATAGTTATAAATATATATATATATATATATAGTTATAAATGTATATATATATATAGTTATAAATATATATATATGTATATATATATATAGTTATAAATATATATGTGTATATATATATATATATTTATAAATATATGTATATATATATATATATATATATTATATATATGTATATATATATATATAGTTATAAAATATATATATATATATATATATATATATAGTTATAAATATATATGTATATATATATAGTTATAAATATATATATATATATATATATAGTTATAAAATATATATGTATATATATATATAAATATAAAATATGTATATATATATATATATATATATATATATATATACATAAATATAAATATATATCTAAATCTAAATATATATATATATATAGGTCCGTGCACTAAGACTTCATATTATCTAGAATTCAGTTGTCATTCTCTTACACCGGTTGTCACGCAAGTCTATAGACCCTAGTTTGTCCAGCTATTTATCCACAGCTATAGTGGATGTGATGATGGATGCATTCTTTTCCCAGAAGTACTAGCACGAAAATCAGTTTGTAGGGTCCCAGGTTTCCTTAACGTATTTTTTCTAAAAAAAGGTTTTCATCCAGAGCCAAATGTATTGCTGGTATTTTTACTATAAACATGTATTTTTATATTTCACCCCAGTTTGTGGATTAACTATTTGCCTATAGCTGCTTCCCTAACAGGTACTACCAATCCGGGTCAGGATGAATCTGGGAACAACAGGAATTAAGAGGTGGTGTCACGCTTTTCAAAACCTACTGGTCTGAGGCCTTGCTACCCCGAAGTAGTATATCGCCAGGACGGTAGGTAGTTGAATTGAACTGACAGCGTTTTCATAGTTGCACTATAAGGCACTGGTGGGCTATGCGAGTTTTGAACAAACAAATGTACCTGAATAGGTGTATGCAACGGGGATTGGCTAACTCCCTTAGCAGATTGGTGTGCTCAGGAAATGAAAGAAAACGGATATTTCTTAATATTTTATGAAGTTAATTTTAATTTCCTGAATTAGTGTTTTAATAAATCTTAAAGATCTTATAAAATTTAACCAATAGTACTACAAAATGATGAAAAGGCGTCGAAATTTCCCCTCTAAGGTAACTGTTAAATTTATCTTTTCGTTTGTTCATTTTCTTATATCGGAGAACAGAACCTATGCTCCATGTCATTTCAGGACTTTGGCAATCTTGGCTTGCCACAATTTTTTGTACTCTGTACCTCTTAATAAATTGTCCTTTCATTGTCCTTCAGCCTTATTCCGTCATCAATTTACTCAAGATCTCTAGGTAGGCTATAAACCGTTTTTCTTGACCCACTGTTGCCTTCAATCTGCACTGTGAGTATCATGTTTCCCAAGCCCTCTTTTCTCATGCATGCTAGAAATTCCAAGTGTTTCTTTGTTATTAATTAAAAGTGTTAAGTAAAAGCTTCCATTTTCTCTAAAACCTTGTTCACACGTTCAGTCCATATTATTCTCTGCAGCTTTCTGTAGAAAAAAAAATTCTGATGCTATTAGGTTGGTGCAAAAATAATGACGTAATAATATCGTTTTTTGACGTATTGTTTAACGTCAAAAAACGACATTCTTACGTCATTATGTTTGCACTAACCTAATACCTTCACCTGTGAGGATATTGTTCAGCTTTCGCTGCCATGTAGGAAGACTGATATTAAATAACAGTTTTATTTTGTTTCTAACGAAATGTTCGACCGTTTTTTGAACTCATTCGTTTAGTTAGCATCACTTAAACGTTGAACAAAATGTTCCTGTCTTAAGACTGACTTTCCATCTCATTACCAGTCATATGCGTATAAAATCAACTCTCACCATATGGTGTTAAAATCGAAAATCGATTCTTTTTGTAAGCACTTGCCGAATCTTCTCTGGAACGGAAAAAATAAAAACTGTCAAGTGGTTCTGAGATTTTCGCCCAGAGTAAAGAAAATGTCTACTTCTTGCACTTAATACTAAGCTTTAAGAAATATTGTGCATTTTCGGTTGGTTTAAAATGGAAACGGCATCTTCCCACAAAGCGTTTTATGTGCAGTGTTCCTTCCGGATGTAGGCCATCATGGTTCTCCACGATTCTCTGTCTTATGTAGCTCTTAGCTAGTTTTGTCTTTTTGCTATCTTTACTAAACCCTATTCTGCTAACCACTAACACAAACTCGTTAGGAATGTTATTCGTTACTTTACCATTTGCTCTTGCCTTCAATGTGTATTGTGTGAGATTAATTCTATTAGCCCCATTTCCTTATGTGCCCTAGAAATTTCAGCTTTCTCTTCTCGGTTCTAAGAAGGAGTTTCGTTTTTCCTGCCAAAAATCTTCGTCGTTGCTCACATGTTCAGTTCATGGTATTCTCAGCATCCTTCTGTAGAGCCACATTTCTGCTGCTTCAAGCCTCTTCTTAATCCTTGAGGAGATTGTTATATAGGAGGACTGATATTACAAAACAGTTCAGCACTATTTTCTAACTAAATTTTCTAAGAGCTGCAAAAGACGGGAAATTGTAGAGAGTGCGATGATGGCCAACCTTTTGAAAGGATATGGGAAGAAGAATGGTTTATTAATGCGTGCAAAACCAATAGTTCCATCAAAAATTTCCACTGATTATAAAGAAAAAATATTGTTTGGAATATGTACTGCTAAAATCGGAGGACTCGACGAGTCGAGTTCGAATTCCAATCGAATCCATCACATTCACTTACGTGCTAATAACCTTGGGAAAAGCTATGAATCTTCTTCTTTGCTCCCCAGCTATGCGTGAATAGCAGTACATGCCGGGTTCTGTAGCCTTTGATGGCAACTGGTCTATCACAGAAAGAAATGGCAACCTACTGCGGTAACAAATCTGCCTCGACAGTCATGGATTGAAAGATACATGATTGCCTAAGCGTGTATCACGTATGTCATATAACTGACTGACTGCTAAAAGGGAGGATGCGTCTAATATAGGTGACTTCAAAAATGTTCTAAAAAAGAAGCATACCACGATGAAAAATGGCACAAGTCTTGATAAAAACAGAAAGCTTTACTATCAAAATGTTCATGTTATTATTAAGAAGGAAGACCAAATCATTTCTATTATTCTATTAATTTTTCTAAATTATTTCTGGCAAATTCAAAATTTTAGTTAAAAATCTTGTTTTTCTTGCGTGAGTAAGTGGGCCAAAGAATAGTATAGGAAATTTTAGCGTCTTTTTTGTTTTGGCGTTAAAAAAAACATTGTTTTACACATTCGTACAAAAATCAAATAATTGGCGGATTTTAATTAAATTTTCTGGAATTATTCACAAGTGGATGCGATTATATTTGCAATTTTTTGGAAAAATCTCGTATATATATATATATATATATATATATATATATATATATATATATATATATATATATATATATATATATATATATATATATATATACAGATATATATATATATATATATATATATATATATATATATATATATATATACAGAAGATGGTCTATTAGACTGAAACGTCCGACGTTGACATTATATTAACATTAAAACAGCATAATTGCATATTAGATTTTTGTTTGTTTTTTCCGTATATTTTTTCTTCATATATATATATATATATATATATATATATATATATATATATATATATACATATATATATATATACATATATACACACACATATATATATATATATATATATATATATATATATATATATATATACATACATACATACATACACTCGTCTGTTCCCCCACTACTTAATTTTATGAAATTGAGAAATTAAAATTTCACCCTTTTATTTATATTAGTTAAAAGCAAGACTCCTTCGAGAATTTAAATTATCAATTTGTTTTTGTAAAACAGAAACACCATTTTACCTAAAATCTGCGCATAATAGATGCAGTAAAGCTGACACTTAACTAGAAAAGATATTAATTGCTTTTACAAATAAGATATATTAAGGACACTATTGTCCTAAGAAAATATTTTTTCGATGAATACTGAATTTTTCCAAGAACTGTTTTCACTTTCAAAATTTTAAGTAGTTTTAAATCTTAAAATTCTGTATTAATTTCAGCTTTTTACATGATATTAATTGTTTTTACATGATATTAATTGAAAACCATATTTAATAATTATAAATGGAAAAGCATAATACAAATTATCAATAACTAATATCTTTAAAAGAAGATTAAATGTTTTTGTATGTGAATAAATGTACCGATATTTGTATGTACAGACACGCATACACAATATTATCAGAAAAATAAGACAGCTAACTATAGCAAATTTAAAATCAATATTTCTAAAATTCAAAAAAATATAAGATTATGGAGAATATTTTTCCTGAAACTTTAAGATTACTGATTACTTAAAAAAATATATAAAAAAGGAGCTCACGTAATTTTCTTCAATTACGTTCCACAGTCAAAGGCCCCAAACACAACATTAGATCTGTCAGCAGGCTGTTAAGTGTCAAATTTAATGTCGCGTTAAAAATGCATTTCTATGATATTTTAAACTTAAATCAAATAATATTGATTTCAAATCAGATTGATTATTCTTAAAATAAAGTTTTATTTTTGGAAGATTTTTTTTTTTTTTAATAAAGAGAATTATATTACGGTGAAAGTCGACTATGGAACGATCGCTCCTTCCAGTCAATTTTGTTTTTTAAATACAGCAAAGTATTTTACTTCTTGGAAATATTAAATTTAATCGATTATCTTGAAATTAAAACTAAAATAAACGCTTCAAGTAAGATCTTTCTTCTTTATAAATTCATTTTAAAAATTAGATATCGCATTTTTGGTGCAGGTCCCTAGTCTAATATATCTGGGGCGGCTTTCATGCTGTGTAATACGGTAACTGTTTCTCAGGACTTGTTTTTATGATCAAATTTCTCGTAGTTTTTGTCAGTTTTCAGTAGGATCATTCCAATTAATATGCAACTAATTTCTGGTCGACAGTAATCGACAAACCATGCTTATTAATTTTTGGAAAAAAGAAAAAAAGAAATTAAAAGCCCGCTCCCTCCGTCCAGCACCCACATTTTCAAAAAAAAAAAAAATTATAGAAATATTTCAATTTTTATAAAATGATCAGACATTGCAAAACTGTTCCAGCACTTGAAACATTTTTAGAGTTTGTGAAAGATTTTTCCAAAAAATTTACGCTTATTTCAACCAAATCTTCTCTTTTCAAACTGACTGAAGACTTACTGGCACTAAGTTGAAAACAGAAAAAAAAAAAAATAAGGATTAAAATAAATATCTTCCATAGACGGAGCATGTAAGAAACGAGAAAGTTTAAGAAAAATAGACAAACAAGGGCATAAAATCAGGAACACGGTTGAAATTTCTTGGAAACATAATGAGAAAAGGCCTGGAGAATCTGACACGCTCGTGATATATTTAAGTCAAGAGGGATAGAGAAAAGAAGCGGGGAACCAACATAACGAACCTGTATAAATGGTTGGTAGAACGGGGATTAGGAGAGATACCAAACAAAAGATAAACCTTACTACAAACGACCGGAAATTGTGGAGAACCGTGATCAGCTATATACTTAAGGAACATACACTCCTTTGTTTACCTATATAGGCAAACAAAACGATGCATATAACATGTATATTTATGAGCGCGTATTATAGCAATAATCAAAGCGGAGAAAAGTGCTCCGTTTCGCTATAAATCTTCTAAGATGGAGAGGAAATAGGAAAGGTAGAAAGATAAACAGATATTCGATCAAAGAAAGAGAATCTGTGATTATATATAACAATAAAAAAACTATAATAAAATGGACGTAAGAAAATCTTTTACTTCATAAAAAACAATACAAAACTTGCTTGCCTCTAAAGATAATGAATTTTATTTGTAGTGAGAATAGGTATTTTCTTTTTTTTTTTTTTTATAGATAGAGGTTAGTTGCTGGGCCTTATACAATTAACTCTGTGTCAGTATTATATGGGATTTCACGTCAACCGCTTCGCCCGATTTTGTCGGTCGACGTTCAAGTGTAATCTCAAAACAGATCCTGTAAAAGTGCGATGTATTTATCTTGGAAGTGGAAAAAAAAAAACAACAAAACACAACGCATTAATAATGATTGGTGGCAAGTTAGCCGAAAACAAGTGGAAAACCAACATTTCAGAATAAGGAGGATGCTTCATCAAAACTTATTAGCTGGCGCTACAAAATCAGAAACGAAAGGTTTTAACAAATAGAAAAATATAAATCACTTTGAACACTCCTAAGAGCAGAAAATAAATAAAAAATCTAAACTAAAATAAATGACAATTCATAGATTTGATTTTTTACGGTTTATCAAATCGTTGTAGAATATTGACTACCAAAAGATATATTTTTAGATTACAAGAATGATCTAGAACAAAAATAAAAAATCCCTTACCAAGTGTTCTAAGAAATAGGACTCAAACCTTTGCTGAACAGTGAATTGAAATAAAAGCATATCGACCGGTTCGTTTTCCAATCTTTATCAACCCTTTGCAAGTTATTTACAGCAAGAAAATATTTTTACATTTTATGAATTTTTCAGATAATAATTGTTTCGTAATACAAGTCTTACTTATTAACCCATAGCTGGGGAGAAAAGAGGTGGATTCATACCTTTTCCCAAGGGAATTTGCGCGTAAGTGAATATAACGAACACAACAGGAATTGGAACTCGGCTCTCCGATTAACAAAACTTCCGAGCCATTATTCATTACACCAGCCGCACATAGAGCTTAAGCACCTGGTATTGCCAAACAGAAACCTGTTTAGGTACTGACCTCGTTAACTTTTCACACGACCAGAAGCGAAAACGTTTGCAAGGAAGCTCTCATTATTAGAAAGAGCTATAATATGTATTGGGCATGATATGTTAAATTTCAAGTGTTTTAATAAAACGTGTTTATAAATTTCTATCGATAGTAACGTTAGTTGTAATCGGAAAGGATGGTTGACACTGAAAAAATAAAAATTAAATGATCTAGTCAAAGAAAAGAAAAAAAAAGAAAGGAAATTCAGAAATATGCTTCACATCTACCTCTCACAAATACCTCTCACAAATAACTCTCAAAATACCTCTCACACAATGGTAAGATATTAGATAAAAACATGACTGACACTAATGTTACCATTATGTGGGAGGTTTTTCTGGGAGATATGTATGGAAGCTATTTCTGCTGCAGCCTGTAATTAACATCAGGAGAGACAGTTCAAATTTCTAGTCACATCATGAGGAAAGAGGGCTTAGAAAATTTGATGCTCACATGACAGACTGAAGGGAAGAGTGAAAGAGGAAAACAACACATGGCCTAACTAGCCAGCCTGATGGTGAAGCTTGGTTTAGAAGAGATAACGAAATGACGACATATATTAAGAGCTACAAAGGACAGGGAATTTGTGGAGATCTATGGGAGCCAACGTCCTGAAGAGGCACGCCACGTAGAAGTAGTAATAAAATAGGTAGTTTTAGAATTAGATAATAGTATAAATTTCCGGTGTTATTTACACCCGTCTCATACCCGATTATTATTTTATACCCTGCCTAAAACTAAGAGTAATGGTTAATGGATAGCAGCCAGGATTTAGGAATCGATGAGTCGAGTTCGAATACCAGTCAGGTTCATTATATTCATTTAAGTGCTAATGCTCTTGGGAAAAGTATGAATCCATCACCCCCTCCCCCACTATAGCTGTGGATAAATAGCAGAATAGACTGGGTTCTATAAGCTTGTGTGGCAACCGGTGTAGGAGAATAAAAATTGAATTCAAGAAGGCCTAGTGCACGGACCAAGGTCGTCTTCGGCTGTTGGTCAAGAGCTCTGAGAGTAGATAGGCGCCAACAAGCTATCATAAAGAAGAAGAATTCGTCTGCTTTTTCTACCCTCAGGTCGCCACGGACGAGTGAAGCAGTTGAGGGTTAAGAAAAAGAGACGCTTCTGTGAATGTGACGGGTGTAATAGTTAAAATTTACTAAATATTATCTATATATATATATATATATATATATATATATATATATATATATATATATATAAATGAAAAACAAACATAGATAGTATGCCCTTTTCTAATTTTTAATTTTATTTTTCCTTTAATTTTCTAATATTTCTGGTTTTCACTTTTCTTGGACATTTTTAATCATTAATCATTAGTTTCTAATCTTGAATTTCTTGCATTTTCTTTTAGCTTAAATTTCGTTTTTAATTCTTTTAGTTTCACTCGTTCTTTTCTCGTTCGAAAGATTTTTTTAAAATTTCGTTTGTCTGCTTTGCTTTTTATTTTAAGATCTAAAGGTCTGAAATTTCGTTTGTCTTTTTGCTTACCATTTTGTTTTTGGCTTTCCTAGTTCTATTAACTTTTCAATTAACTTTCGCGTTTTATTTTTATTTGTTCTTATTTTTAAAATTATGTTTTAAATTAGGCTTTGCTTTCCGGTCGTTAGATCTAGTCTCGATTTGTATTTTTTTTTCTTCTTCTTCTTCTGCTATCTTTAGCTTTTCCTAAAATTCCTTTTGATAAAGCCACTATGACACAAGGGGTTACAGGTAATTAAAGAAACTGAGAAAATATTAGTGAGTAAAAGATACATTGGTAGAACACGATTCAAAAAGATTGAATTAACGTCGCATTTATATTTTTGAATCTCATCGTTGACAGGAAAGCGGGAAAATAGAAAAAGATTTCCACTCAGTAAATACAAGAGAAGAACCTGTAGAGGACCCGGTGGGTTTGAGTGTTTTTGTATTAGGAACACGTGCTGTTTATTCCTGCTAGAAGAAGGTCCAACTACAAGAAAATGGCGGACTCAAATTGAGTCGAACCAAAGATGTAAAGAAAACAAACAAGACCGATATATATATATATGTCAACAAATATATATATATTAAACGACAAATTTACAAGTGACAAAGACATCAACATTTGTGTTTGTGTGTAAACGTCAAAAACGATTGTAAAATGGTTTGTAAAAGAGTTTGTATTTTGGTGAATGTTCGTACGTACGTGTATTGTGTTTCATGGTGTTTTGCCCACCTGTGGGCAAAACGCAGATTTTTGTGAAAGATCACATTTTTAAATGTGTCCACTGAAAGTGAAAAGAGAACGAGGTAAGAAGTTGCCCAGTATTTATAGTATAGGGAGTGTGACCCCCTAGTGAACAATTAGGGAATTAAGGAGGAGCTAACTCCGACAAAACTATTAAAATAATATTTATGGATACCTCGAACAATCTCAACGGTAAAATAAGACCAATCTAGTGATATATTGAAATTCAGGAAAATATATTTCATCCGTTTTTCCTTCGATATTTATTTCATTACCGAATACACAATTTTGGCACAAGGCCTAAAAAAAGAGGAAGGGGTTGAGGCTGGTTTTCACTTAGTATCTTATGCCTAGCTAAACAGATTTACGATCCTGTCACTCGCTACATGTTGTACATTCACCGCAAGAACTGGTCCGTCACCAATCAATCCTAGATATACCATATTACAATATATTCTCAGTGAACCTATAAAACACACCACGTGACATAAAAATTTGATAATTCTAAAAATCTATACATAAAAACCGAGGATTTACGCTTATAAGGGAGGAGATGAAAGAAGAAGAAATACCAAAAAACTAAACTATCAAAACCAAGAAAATAAAGATAAACGATGTTAGGGATGGACGGGTCCAACTCCCAAAAAGAAAAGGAGAGGCCGCGGTATTCTGCCTTCAGACAAAATCAAGAGGCTCTCTCACTACGGGAATGGGAAAGGATAGACTAAAATGCGGCCATGGGGAAAGGAAAAATCCTAACCCATCCGAGATGAAAAAGGGGGCCAAAAACAAACTGGGGAGGTTGGGAATGTCGACTTGGATCATAAACAAAGAATAAGCCGGGAACAGGCTGAGAACGACGCTTACTCAAATTAACTAGGTACACAAGAAGGGTCTATCTTAACCAGGGAAGGGCTCCTCAGGAAACCTCCGCGATGCCACAGGGAGACCTTAAAAATAAATTAAGGCTAGCCCTGTTCACGCGAACCAGGCCCGCCTCAGTCACCCACCTTTCGCTGAAATCTGTCGCAATCAATCGCTTTCTGTCAGTTCTAATCTTCATCTTTACCTGATGCTCAAAGAATCCACCTATCTCCCCCATCCCAACATTTTATTTTATACTGTTTAAGTAGTCAACTGGCCAATAGCGGTGAAGTAAGTGTGGAATTGATCATGCGTATTAGGTCAAGAAGAGAGACGGGTGTAACAGTAAAAACATACTGCCATTTTTAGGTTATAAACTGCTCAAAGTATTCTACTTGAATAAGGTATTTTTTTAAGAATATATATTCGTAAAAATATAACTTTGCAAGTGTTACAGTTTCTTGGGTATATACTGTACATAACTAGTGAGTGAGTCAAAAGACTTATTTCCTTTTATAGTCGACCAATAGAAGGTTGACCAATCAGAAGCCGCACAACACTGTATCCGTCGTGTATAAAAGTGGCCATCTTTGTTTTCCTACCAACCTGACCAGAGGCAACTTGTCCGGCGAACAGGACAGACGGAAGAACTACGCTCTGCTACCTTGCTGCGATATCCACTGCGAACCTGCACTACGCTTTCCTACTGTCTCCGAAATATTCACTACCAACCTCTGGATTCTATACTCGAAGACGACCGTCATGAAAATGTCTAACAGCAAGTATGACTGTTTCTTGTGGCTGGAATTAAAAGACTACCTTGGTGCCACTTAGATCAGAGTGATATTGAATGGTATTTTCACAATATTAATTAGATTTTTCGAACTTACATTCTTGTGACGTACGAAATGCTGTAAAATTCGTTCTAGTCTACAGAAATAGTTCTGTCATCCGAAACGTGGAAATAAGACTAAATTGATTAAAAGGTGCATAGATATGGAAAGTCCAAACACTTGAGCAGCTTAATAACGGTAGATACAGCACCAGCGATGTTGGTCGAGTTTCCAGAATTTTGTCTATATTTCTGAGATGAGGTATTATCTACACTATTTACATTATTCGTACCATTGTCCTAATCTTTGTCGCCATATTTATTACAAAGTTTCGACCGTTGTACGCTCCGGCTTTCTTCAGGTGGTTGTAATGTCAAGGACACATGTCACAGGGGATAAAAGCTTTGGTTAGATCCAGTGACAGGAACCAAACAATATGAGTTCAATACACGGTTAAGGCAGTGGAGAACTTGCAGAGGCGAATTAACAGGAGATAACTGATAACCGACATACATTAAAACATGGCACGAGGAACTAGAACAGTCTACTACAGTGAGCTAAATAAAGGGTCTAGTTCGACATTCTAACCACCTGAAGAAAGCTGGGGCGTACAACAGCCAAAACGTTGTAATAAATATGACGGCAAAGATGATGACAATAGTCCGAATAATGTAAACAGTGTTCCAGAATTTTATCCTCAAGAATTTGCGCCATCCCACAAGAGTTTTTTTTTTTTAAAAAAGCACCAATACTGTTGGTGGTTAAAAAAATAACAGTTCTTGAATATTTACTGATGAAATTGCATCAAATATGGCACAAGGCCGAATTTGAGGAAAAGGAGGAGGCTTTCGTTTAACGTAGCTAGTTTCCTTCATAGACTGGGCATCTGATAATGTATTTACCACAACACCACATTCTTGCATACTATTCTTTATTAGTCACAAAAACAAAACAAAACAAAAACTATTTCTCTATGGTGATTTTTCTAAGAGTAAATTAGATGAGTTCCTGGACCGAAAACATTTTACACCAGTGAAGATCGAACTGCGTATTCAGCCGTAATTGGTCTAGTGAGACAAGATTTCTAAGTGCTTCCCATTCCGCTATAAATTCTTAACTAGTCTTCATATGTATAATCCATTTTGTGTGAAAAAAATATATTTAGAAAAAACTAAGCTAAACTCAACTGGGACACAGTGGAGCAACGGATAATGGCTCGGGTTGAGGAAATGGAGAGACGAGTTCGAATTCGACTTACATGCTAATTCCCTTGGGAAAGGTGTGAATCCTCTTCTTTTCCTCCCAGCTATGTTGGAGGTACGGATAGCGGCTCGGATTGAGGAATCGGAGAGACGAGTTCGAATTCCAATCGAATCCATTACATTCACTTATGTTGGGAAAGGGTATTCTTCTCCCCCGCAGCTATCGTAAATAGCAGGACCGGGTTTTATAGCCTTGGATGGCAAGTGGTCTACGGCAGAAATACATGGCAACCTACAGCAGGAAATCGAAAGATGAAAGTGTATCACGCATGACACATAACTGAAACGAAACAAAACTATATTACTAAGTAATACTCCTCACAATCCTAAAATTGCGACGGAGATATCTGATCTCCAGATGAAAATAATGCAGGCCTAAATAAATATGGAAGTATTCATACAATCAACCACACCCTCATCATACACTATAAGAATTACGACAGGTACAACCGAAATGCGAAAAGCGTTCCACATTCACTAGAGAAAATTGTCTGTCACCTACAGACAAAAAAGGGACAAAAATAATAATGGCCGATGCATTAAGTTAACTTAAGCACGAAAAATGAAAGAGAAAAACAATCAACAGTTCTTTAGTTTTTGAAAAAGCTAACAAAATATGGATTCCAAAGGCTAAGCAGTGTATTATAAGACAGAAAAACTGCGTTAGGGACAAGGATAAGAGACATATCTGTCCTCCTATATGGCAGTGGATGCTGGCAAATCTCCTCAAAGATGAAGAAGAGACTTGAAGGAAGAGACATCTGGTTCTACAGATACATGCTGAGGATCCCATAGACCGAACATGAAGCAATGACGAGATTTTAGAGAAAATGGAAACAAGTAAATCTTATATTTAACATCAAGAAGGGGCAGTTGAAATTTCTAGCGCACGTATTGTGGAAGGAGGGCTTAGAAAATCTGATATCCATAGAAAAGGTTGAGGGACAGAGGAAAACAGCGAACTTGATAGGCTTAAGTAAATGGATGGTGGAACAGGGTTTGGGAAAAATAGCAAGAAGACAAAATTTCTTAAGAACTAAAAGGAACATGAAGACGTGGAGGGCCATGATAGCCTATAAAAGGACACGTCCCATAAAGAAGAGGAACGAAGTGGTAGACTTCATTTATGTGAGGATATCATTTGTAACTTTGATGTTAAATGAGAGAATTCAGCAAATGGCGCTGGCATAATAAAAAGTTTCGTGCGGAGAAATTGGACAGTGACAATAATATGAAAATAATTGAGCATGCGCAATGTTGATTTTAGACGATATGAAAGATTTAAATTGTTCGAAGTTAATACAATTAAAATGGTAGCAATGAACAAAAAAATTAAATGAGCAAGATAACTTTTTTGAATGTTTTGCATCAACATATTTAATAAAAATTAAAACATTGCGACAGTTTTATTTTTAATAAAAATTTGGTCATCCTATTTACGAGTCCTTTTAAATATTCTGCGAATAACAAACCAGTTCATCATCCCGATATTGCAAGATTAATTGAGCTAATTAAATGGCAAGAAAAACAGTCGAGAATCGAGCTTATTCAAGCTTCAGTTGTCGTTAGTATCAATATTTCATATGCTAATAATGAAGTTAGAAGTAACCTTTGAAAATTTATTTTTTTAAAATTTCTAATGCTTTGGAGACTGTATATAACTAAAAGACAGAAAATTAAAAATTAAAATTTAATTAAGTTTCTTTAAGTAAAAAATTTAATCACTTTTTAATTTTTTTTTTTTTTTTTTGGCGAGGATGCTCGCTTTTATTATGTTAAATGTGTGGAGATTCTCTAAGCTCAGATGTGGCACAAAGTCGAAAGTGTCGGGGTACCCAGTAGGGATGGATCTTACTATTCAATCGTAACTGTTCTAGGAAGATAACCTTGTTAACCATTACAACACGTCGGGATGCCCATTTTTTTCTGCATGTGATATTATGACTGCCATCTGCATATCTTATGTTGTTCAGATCGTGGCCGCATATAACGAATCCTGAATATACGTGTACGCCAAATCATCTTTTTTGTACTCTATTGTCCACCCCAATACAAGGTTCAAAAGACACTCCAGTTTGATAGTTACTGAATGAGGTTGTTTTATGGACGTAAGATGAGGGGGTAAGACGTGCAGATTATGAGGATATGTAGGATAGATAGATAACTGTTGACTCTGTTGGAAGAGGTTAAGTTTTTTGCGATCGGGAGAGCATCCTCGCGGACGTCTCTTCCACAAAGCAGCAGCTTTCTTTTTTTTTTTTTTTTTTACTAATGTTCACGCAATAAAAGGCCTAAGAGGCACTCAAGGTAGGGGATTACTGTGTAGACATATATTAGCATAGTAAAGAGCAAGGAGTATAGAGCTGAAGCAGACTTTAGAAGGAACCAGAAACCTAATCCTAAACAGGAAATAACAAGGGATAAACCTTGACTCATGTTAAAAAAAAAAAAAAAATAGGGAAGACCTTTGGAAGAAGTTGGTCGAATGAGACTTCTTCTTTATTAATGCAATTCGTAAGGCATCCGGATCTTTCAGTTTTGTGTCTTAATTGTAGAGATCGGGACTAGTGGGACGTAAGAATATAGCGAATTTGAACGTAATCCACGGAAAGCAATAGGGTTACGAGAAGCCTGCTACGTTTCGTCTCTGGAAGACAGTTGTAGGCGTGTTGGCGTTCATCGATATAAATAAGATTTTGCGAACTTAACAAGGTTTTTCTGATGCGTAAAAAGCTTTTAGAATTCTTACAACTACTCTTCCGACATAAAGACTATTTAATATCTAATACCCTATACCGTTAAAAAACGTTACGCTCATATTCTAACAAATTACTTTACGAAATAAATCGATTAATATTTCTTCTTGTTGAGCAGCCTATAATTTTTTTAAAGAATTGCATTGCTCCTCTGACTTCCTCATTTTGACCTTTGAGGTCAGATACAGGAAATCAAAGGAAGTCGTTTTTGATTGGCTAAAACTAGCGTAGGAATGTTGGATATAGAAAGGGATTTTGTGAGTTAAGTCTTACACGTCATACAATTTAGACGTGTTCTTTTTTCGTGTTTGGGAACTTGCTCCCCCGTATGGGTAAAATAGCGACCCCACTGACTAGTTAAAAATGTACACTTCGAATAAATAATAGTTAAGTTAAAATTTCTTTGTTGAAGTTCTCTTCATTTATCTCCGAACTAAAACCGATTAGTGATCACCCGGTCGAGAGAAAAAAAATAAAGGTCGAGAGAAGATATACAACAGTGTATTATTTGCCACCGTCGCCCAAAAGATCCTCCAGAAGAGGGGACAATACAACACCATGTCCTCTCAGGGACACGGCACATAGAACAAGACATATTAATAGAAATCACCATAACTTCCTGTTTTTGTAGCTCTTAATGTCATATATCTTAAAACCTATTCCGCCGTCTATTTACCCAAGGTCACTAAGTACGTTATGCGTTCTTTTTATTTGACTCTCTTGCCTTCAGTTTGTCCTGCGAGCATCAATTTTTCCAAGCATTCTTTCCTCATTATGTGCCCTAGAAATTTCAGTTTTCTTCAGTTAAGTAAAAGTTTCTTTCTTTTTTTCCATTTTTTTTCTAAAATTTTGTTGTTGCTCATATGGTATCCTCAGCATCTTTCTGTAGGGACTCATTTCTGTTGCTGCAAGACTCTTCTTCATCTGTGATGCTATTGTTCTGCATACGCTGCCATATAGGAAGATTGTTATTATGTAATACTTCAGTACTCTTTGTTTCTAACGAAATTTTTATACTGTATCGAAAATAAATATTTCATAATTGTTTAGCATTCTTTGTTTCTAGTGACATTTTCTTGTTTCTTAATACTTTGCTTAGCTTTTGAAAGGCGTCTTTCCCCATTCCAATGCGCATTAAGATTTCGGTATCTCATTTTCCGTCATTTTTTAGATATTTAAACTTTCGTACTTACTCGATTTTGATGTCTCCAATTCGTAGTTCGTATCGTCCATTTTGTTTAACGGCACATCAACACCTATATGTGTTATTTCTTGCCGCGATCTAAATATTTTGAACACAATTTTATGGCTTCAACTTAATATATTTTGCACGCCTTCAACTACAGATAAAATGTATTGTTGGTCATTTTTATATAAAAATTTATTGCTGGTATTTTTACAATAAAAATGAATTTTTATACTTTCATAATATTTTGTTTTTGTTTGTAGTTTTCACTATTTACCCATAACTGGGACCCTAACAAGTACTACTTCTCCTTCGTCAGGGTAGCTCTGAGAACAATAGCAATTAAGATGTAGTTCCCCGCTCATCAAAACCTCCCGATCAGAGGCCTTACTACCGGATGTAGTTTATCGTCATACCCAGGACTTAGTAGTTCATATTTTGGGCTGTTTCTTTGTTGAAAACAATACAATCTGTTTTCTTACAATTAATGTTTACTTTTCTTTAGTGTCTTTTGTAGGAATTACTGTTTTTTTTTTCTGTGTGTGATATTATGACGGCCATTTGCATATCTTATGTTGTTAAGATGGTGGCCGCATATATAAGTAAAGTCACATTTATTTTTAGTTACTTAATATAAGTAAAGTCACATTTATTTTAGATTTGCGGCATCAACTTTATTGGAAAACAAATTTACCGTTTTCCTCTGCTATCTTGCCATCTTTCATTCAACTTCAAAATTTAATCTTTCTCCTAGAACCTTTCTTTTTTTTTCTGAGTAAGAAACGTCTTTTGAGTTTTTTTATGGAACAGAACATTTATGAGAAAACCAGAATAAGGTGCATCTGAAGACACAATATTTCACGAAGAAAAACTTCTCAGCTATTATTTAATAATTTTAGTCAGGTCACAAAAATAAAAAAATGAAAATATCCGACCTTGTGTTATCTAAAGAAAATACTATTCCCCTTAACTTATCCTGGAATCTTTACGTCAATCATCGCCTTTCTTATTCTGTTATCTGCCGTGTCCATTCAGAATGTAGGCAATCATGGCTCTCCACCACTTCCTATCATTTGTCTTTCTGAGCAGAATGTGACCCCATATTAGCTCTCCCAATCCATTTCCCCGATTCATTTGCACAACTCCGGTAGGTTAATCGATATTTTCTTCTGCCTTTCTTGTCTTCAATATGACCTGTGAGTGTCAGCTATTCAATTCCTATTTCTTCATTATGTTTCCCATAATTCTTTCTCATTCTAAGTACAGTTTTTCTTTTTTCTTTCCATTTTATTTAAAGCATCCTGATTGGCTACGTTTTACGTCTATGATAATATCAGGGCCTGTAGCTCCATATCATTCCACTTTTGATGAAAATGGTAATGGCATTAATTAGCGTACTAAAGCTAATTTTAGTTCGAATTTCTTTATATAATAACGTCACTTTTCCAGTTTGCTCCTTTGAATTTAAATGTTTCAGACTTGGACAAGATTATAAATGGAAAATCATGAGTAATTAATCAAACTACAGGCAAGACACCGGAAGTGCATCGAACAGCAGGATCAAATAGGTTTTAATAATGTCACATCTATAATTAGCATTAAATCTTGATTGAAAGTTTTGAAAGTGGGAATAATGCATCTTCATGAGGATTGTAAAATCATTACAATAAGAAAAGAAAAGAAAATGTCAATAATGCAATTAATAAGTGAAAAAAGAAGATCAATAAATTGATTCTTCACCGTTTGAATGGAAAGGGTTATTCAGTAATACGAAAAAAAAATTGACATACAAGGAAGTGAAAAAGGATTTATTGAGTCTCCATATTCAGATTAGATCATTATAATCGATAAATGAAGAAAAGGAAAAGAAACGTTGATATCTGAGAAAGTCAAGATCGATCAACGTGTAATTCATATTCAGGAGGGTTCAAGCTAATCAAATTTACAGTAATATGTGACTATAGCAGTCATAAAGAAAAACAAATTCCATACGTAGATTATTCCTATTTAGATAAGGTTAGCAGACAAAATGATCGAAGGAGGTGAAAATTGTCGAGAGGAGGAATTTTTCAAATACATGGTCAAAATTGCAGCCGATGTTCCAAAGGATCTTAAGTCCCTTGTTAACTGGGGCAACAGATGGCTTGTTAATTTTAGAGCCTCCCAAACTAAACTTCTCTCTGTTGACCATCTGAGATGCTCTTCTTTGTCTCCCAAAAGTATGGATGATGCTATCGTCCAGGAAAGTGACCCGTTGTGACTCGGGGAAAATGTTCTCAGCTGACATGAAGTGGAAAGACTATAGTGAATCCATTGCTATGTCAGCCGCTAAGAAAATCGGTTCAGTGTGTCGTGCAAGACAGTTTTTCTCTCCAGTATCTAAATTACATATTTAAATGTCTACCGTTCTTCCATGCTTAGAATATTGCATATGTTCCAGTGGTCCTGCTATTTACCTTGAGATAAAATCCAAAGAAGAATCAGACATATTATTGACCTTGATCTGGCCGAGCAGTTTCACACAGTTTGCTAACACCGTAAAGTTGCCTCTCTGTGACTTTACTATAAATAATTTCATGTTAAATGTTCGAATGAGCTCTTCGCTATGGTAACTAGAATTTTTTAAAAATTAAGCGCAGTAATAGATTGCCGTTGAGGTCTCATCAGTTTACAATTGAGCTCTCTAGATGTTGCCGTATATTCTATGATAAAATTGCCTTTTCTCGCACTTTTCCCTTGTGTAACACTCTTCCGACTCCATGCTTTCCTACTAACTTTAATCTGCAAAAATTTAAATGCAATGTCAATCACTATCTACTATCCTCCTGATGACTCTTTCCTCTGGCCATCCATTATTAATGTTTCAGTTCGTAATTATCCAACACCCATTATCCCGTTGTAGCATAGTAGCTTTACTGTTGTGCATGGGGTAACAACGATTTAAAAAAGTAAAAATAAAAACAAAGAAGGCTAATTAGGAACATAATATATTCAAATGGAATATATATATATATATATATATATATATATATAAATAATTATATAGGATATAATATATATAAAATAATTCAAGAGGATAGAATCCAGTTAGTGTTTAACCCTTTATATATATATATATATATATATATATATATATATATATATATATGTGTGTGTGTGTGTGTGTCTGACGATTGCGTTTTGACTTCAATGTTCCTTTTATATTTATATTTACATACGCTATATGTCTGATATTGAGCACTTTATCCCATAAATATAGCACCACGTAAAATTATATTTCTTCATATATATGTATACACACACACACATGTATATATATACTCAAATGGATAAATATAAATAAATGTACGTCTACGAGTTCATATACATATGTATTTGTACATGAACACATGCACGTACATTTATTTATATTCATCAATTTGAGTATCTATCTATCTATCTATCTATCTATCTATCTATCTATATATATATATATATATATATATATATATACATTTATTTATATTTATATTTTTGAATATATATATATGTATATATATATATATATATATATATATATATATATATATATATATATATATATATATATATATACATATATTTATATTTATATATTTATATATATATATATATATATATATATATATATATATATATATATATATACGTACATTTATTTATATTTATATATTTGAGTATACATATATATGTATATATATTGAAAATCAACATCATCATCTTGATAAGACACCGAGGGTGTTGAAACAAAATGGCTATTTTGTAGTGATTTTATAACATATTTATGTTATAAATTTTCTTTTTATAAAAAAATACTTATATCTGCTCTACTTTGTATTGAGCACTCTTTTAAGAATAGTAATCGTTGGTTACTGAATTCATTCCGTATATACCAATTATATACTTGGTATATATATATATATATATATATATATATATATATATATATATATATATGTGTGTGTGTGTGTGTGTGTGTGTGCGTGTGTGTGCGTGTATGATATATACGATATATATTTTTGTATAATTTTATATATCAACGTATCTGATTTCTGCGCATGCGCATTTGGTTGAATGAGGATTCAACGATGAAAATCTAACAATCTATGATAAATTTTCTTCTACTGATTATACATCTATGTTTTCTAATCATCATAATACGATAGAAGCAGAAACCTGATATGTGAATGAAACCACCATAGTGTCGAATTAAAAGAATAGCGGATTACAGTAAGTCAGAATGCTTAAATATCTGTCTACTTCCTCTGCTATCGATAAAATATGAGGCCAGAATCGGTTCTCTGTCTTCGACTGACATTAATCAAATCCATATTTTAAATTGAAAACTAGAAATAGTGACTTGAAACCACTTCTTTGCAAAGAACACACATGATAATTCGCAGTTTAAGTCGCGGAAAACCATGCTCAAATACTCCATGAAAAGACGAGCCACAAATAGACGCATGATGTTCGGTAAATTTTAGTGAAGCGTATGGTCTAGGCAAAGATCATCCCTCTCTGAACAGGCGACCTGATCACGTATTTTGCCTTCTTTCGAAAACGTTTACTGCGTTCTTTTTCCGAGTTTGAACAAATGTTGCTGTGTGCCATCAATGGTTTAAAAAAGGTTTGAGCGAGTGAAACCTGAGTGCCTTGGCAAAGATCTTTCTTTGAACATTGTTCATTGTGTTGTTCATGATGACGGTCATCTTCGAGTATAGAATCCAGAGGTTAGCAGTGAATATCTTGAAGACAGTAGGAAAGCGTTGTTCAGGTTAGCAGTGGATATTTTGGTAAAAGTAGCAGAGCGTAGTTCGTCCTTCTGTTTCTCTTCGCCTGACAAGCTGGAATTGGACATTTGGGTAGAGTGAACAAAATGGCCGCCTTTATACACGACGGATTGAATATTCTACGTCTTCTGATTGGTTAACCTTTTATTGCGGGACTATAAAGTGAGTCGAATCATTTTGGCTAACTCACTAGTACATACATATACACAAAAAAACTGCAACACCCTGGTGTTACACAATCACAAACAAAGAACTGTACCAAATAACAGAAACCGAATCTCGTGAGGACTACTAACAGCAGTAACAACTAAAATGGATAGTATATTTACGAGAGAAAATAATGACATAATCAAGATGCTGACATACCAGAATAATTCAAAATAAAAATCTTCCGAAGGAAACTCCCATAAATACTGTAAAGAGCTATAACAGCTACTGGACAGGAGACATCTGTTTTCTTGAAAAACTGTTTAAAAAAAAATATATAAATTTCAAACGAAAGCTGCTCATTCAATCAATGATTCGTAGGGTAAGGCCTATTATCACTATAGCCATTACGTAGAATTTGTTTTCAATGTAAGAGATCTGAGATTGGCTTACAGTAAACAATACACAATTTTGAGATTTGTTGTATCAGAAATGTTGGTTAATACTTAAGGCAATCAAAAACAAAAGCAGATAATTTAGCATATTTTTCTTATAGTTCTATAATTCGCTGATAATACATTTTAATGTGCAAATGATTTTTATTGAGTAAATATCTAAAGCCCAAATATACAAATTGTTTTTTTGACATTTTGCTAACAATTTAAAGCTTTTTCAACGTTTACTTTTTAGAATTTTACATATAATCTTACTTGTATTTACTTATATAGAGAATCAGAATGTAGAAATCTCTCCTTTGACTTACGTAATTTACTAACTATCCTCAATGGGCTTTAAGCATCACGTGACAGCACTGTGGTGACAATAAACAGTTACTGATTCACACTCGAGGGTTACAGCGGTGGCAGTTTCTCGTTAGGTATCGAGGGAGACAGATGGTTGAGCCAGTCCCTGCGTATACCTCGAGGGAGAAAGATGCTCAGGTCATCGGTGGCTCAGTGAGCAAGGGAATCCCACGCGTTCTAATCATGGGGCATAAAACATATCATCAAGGGTAACTGTGTGATTCTCAGTGGCAATAACCCCTCATATACTAATTGATTTTTTTTCTTTTGTTTTCAATTTATCAGCCTCAGTCAAGTTGTATCGAATGTGTATGTAGTTAGGTTTTTATATCTTCAAACATTATTTGTAGTAGATACCCGAGTTTAAGTAGACGCTCTGTTTTTTTAAACAATGCGAAAAACATTTCTGGGTCAGCGCATTCTAGAAAAAAATTAATAAAGAAAATTTGCTTTCCGGCAGGGGCCGATTTGAGTCCGCCTCTGTAGTAGAAACCAACGTTTAATTTAAACAGGCTTTCTGGGTTACAGAGAGCAGCACAGCCTGGCAAGAATCTGTTTAGCATTTTATGGAATGCATAACCGCTTATATCGATCTCGAAAATTTATATCTGATCGATTTCTTATTCAAAAATTAAACAAAGGAATTTCTCAATGATTAATGGATTCTCATTTTCAATCCGACATTTTTAATTACATCAAACGTTATTTTAATGGATATTCGTGTTTGAGTAGACCTCCCGTTTTTTTTAAACAGTGTGTATTAAGTCTATACGGCTGATTCCTCGAGAAAAGCAATGAAAATATTTTATTGCACAAATAAAATTAATATTCTTTTTATTGTTGTGATAAAAAATATTTTAATAAATAAGTAATAAAAATCGTACCAATAAAAATTTGAAATAAGAATAAAAAATAAAAATCGATTAATTCTTTAAAAATGTATTCATCCAGCATCCATTCGTTCAATATTTTCATGTTCTGCTTTTAAAGCACGAGCTGTTTCCAACACATACATAAGCCATGTTACATATATCGGTACACATGGTTTAGCCCACTTCCGCTATGATTTATAGTGTGGTCCGAAAGTCTTGTCACATCTATCAAAAAGTAATGAGAAACATAGGAGAACAACTAATACAGTAATATAAAGCCCATGTATTGGATTTAGTTTATTCTTTTTCATTGACACTTTCAGCCATCTGAAATAGAAAAGTATATTATGTAGTGGTGACAAGACATCGATCCAACCTGTAGATCATTTTTACATGACACTCTTATATGTACACCAAGATAAGTTGAAATCGATCTAGTTGTTTATGCACAGACAGACAGTAGATAGACAGACAATTCATCTTATATAGACGTTGTTTCATTCCAGTAATTACAACGAAAGAAACAAAAGCAGCTCTTCCTCCGGGCAATCGCGTAACTTCTACCGTTAATTCAATATTTCTTTCCGTATGAACGTTTGCTTAGAAGACAGATCCATTGTAATTATTAGTAAAAAAATCATCAGTTGGTAATTGCATCGGCCAATAATAAATAAATGAAACACTCACTTCAAAAGACTCATCAGTGATGTAAATTACTACACTTGTGTCTACAATGTCTACGAACAGAATGATTGTCGTAATCGACAACGAATTTGTGACTGAAAATTATAGCGATGATAAAAAGTCGTGATGTTTCGTTGATTTTACATGTCGGCTTTTGTGGGATTATTTAATCTCTATTTTGGTGTTGGACAAGCGGTAAAGATCGAAGTCGCTTCTCAGTAGGAGTTGTTAAATACGCTAGCCTCTTCATACATGAAGCCCGTGCCGAAGTGATCAACTTGTAGTCGTAATAATAACAGTAGTAATGATTGTAAAATGGCGCCACCTTTACTGGTAACCTTTTCCTAACTTCAGCTAGATGGATTTACCAAGGTGATACAAAGGGCGAAAAAAATATCCTTTTTATTTTTTGCTCGCAGGATACCTGAGAGTTAAAACTTGTCTCGTTTTCCCTCTTCGTGACTCTTTAGTCTCCAGTGAACCTCATCCCGCATTGAACACACTAGAAAAGAGAACATTACTTGTGAATACCCTTTGCTTCTTTGATTGCACACAAGCATATCTGATTATTCTACCAAACCTATAGATAAAGAATTCTTCTAAAATATATGTCGCTGATAATCTTTCATAGAAAGTACACACATAATATTATAAAGACGTTTCTACACACATTCTCGAGCACGCGCGCGCACCCCCCATCTTCATTCATCCATGTATTTAAAAAAAAAAAACACACACATAATCCTTTGTTTTATGCAAATGTTTGTATATTCATTGTTACTTATGGAAACTCTGATAGTTTCAGAGATCTAATTACCAGCCAGAGCTTAAAAAGTATTTGCAGTGAAACATACACTGAAGCAGGCCAAGAAGTATAAAGTTTTGCTTGAAACATGGATTTTTCTTTCTTTTTTTGGGGGGGGGCTTTTTCTTAAGTCATGTCACCCCAATCAAGGCAATAATGTCACTAAGACACAAGGGGATTGTTGTATGTGAAAGAATAAAGAAAAGAAAAGAAAAGATTAAATAGCGAGTACAATAAAAGAAAAGTTATCAATAAACAGTAGATGACGATCGACATTGCATTTGGTTTTTTGAAGATCGACGTTGACTGGGAAGCAAGAAAGCGGAAGAGGGTTGCACAATCGAGAAGTGCGAGAAAAGACACTGTTAGAATAGAACTTACCGTTACATCTAGCCAATTCAAAGGTAAAATGATGAAACCTAGTTGCCAATCATGTACAGCGATTAAACTGGTAAAATCTTGGTACCTTGGAAGAAATTTCATCAGAACAATTACCATGAAAGTATTTATAGAAAAGACAAACGGAAGATGCATTTTAGCGGTGGGAAGCAGACTAAGTCGAGATGCCAGTTCAAAATTAATAACATTTCAGATTCTTCTTTGTTACCAGAATATATATATATATATATATATACCAATATATATATATATATATATATATATATATATATATATATATATAAGAGAACCGGACCATATATGGCAGCAATGTTCAAACCTTGGAGGAGTGGCAATATCATAATTATGTAAGGCAGAAAATATTAAGGATTTCAAGGAGAAGCTGTTTGAGCAAAACTTTTTGTACCGATATTTTTAATATGGCTGGTGTCTTTGTTGGAAACGGTCCTTGCATTAAAAGCAAAACATGAAAATATTGAACGACTGGAGGATATATTGGGTTGGTGCATAAGTTTCAGGCGCTTTTGTAGGCGATTTATTTGTTAATAAAAATTGCTGATTTATTTACTTTTTTTTAAAAATAAAATCATTTTATTTTCAGGTTATAAAGATGTGTGTCGATAATCATACCCCCACCCCGGAATAATCATTTAAAAATGTTATTGTTGAATTGTTGTTCCTTTTTTCATAATAAATATTGTTTAAAAAACGCCTGATAATTATGCACCATCCCAATATTTAAACGCTATAGGCGATTAGCAGTACGAGAAAATGGCGACTTTATAAGCACTCCAGAAAGCATTCAACCGCTCGGAAACTCTCTTTGTCCATTTTTCCCCTGCACCTACAAAGGCTTTAGTAAAAACATCGCATTGCCATTTATAGGAAAGATTTGTGTCCCTGCATATTCTAACTTTCGGTAAAGCTAATATAGACAGTGAAATAGTGGAGATTACAGCCAGTTTGCGAAGGCGATAAAACACACAGTCCTTTATTTTACGCAAATGATTGCATAATCATTCTTACTTGGGGAAAGTTATATAATGTACTGAATTTAGTTTACTCTCTTTCATTGACACTGTCACACATCAAGAAGGTCTGTATGAATACCATTATTTTTGTTTCAGCCATCTGAAATAGAAAATTCTATTATGTAGTGCTGACATGACTCTCGGTCCACCCTGTATAATCTAGCAAATTCTGCGAGCAAAAAATAAAAAGTATATTTTTCGCCCTTTGTATAATCTTGGCACATCCATCTAGAGGAAGTTAAGAAAAAATTAAACCAGTAAAAGTGGTGCCATTTTACAATGATTACTGCGGTTATTACGGCTACAAATTGATCACTTCGGCACGGACTTCATGGATGACGAGGCTAGCGTATTTGACAATTCTTATTGAGAAGCGACTTCGATCTTCACTGCTTGTACAACACCAAAATGGCGATTAAAGAGAATGCATCCTGGAATCATCATTTCCAAAACGCCTTTTCGCTAAACAACGTTAGAATCTTTAGCCTTCCACGTGATCCCAGTTCTGCCATCCATTTACCCAAACGCATGCATTTGCCTCTACTTGGCCTTTCCTCACTACGTCCTGTGAGTATTAAATTTCCCAAGCCGTCTTTTCTTCTAACATGTCCCAAATGTTTCAACTGTCAATTTCTTATTTTAAGTACGGCTATTGCCATTGTTCTTATATCCTTTCGAACTTCCTCGTTGTTCACGTGTTCAGTCCATGATATTCTCAACATCTCAAAACCACATCTCTGTCGTTTCGAAAATCTTTGTTAATATGATCTGCTAAAATTGTAACACATGCGCATTAGGGCAAGATGATTTTGGAACCGTGGAATTGCGCTCTATTTGAAAGTTGAGGTGTGACATTATAAATAAAGACACAAAATATTTCTTCCCAAATCTTTACCATCTTTTGAGGAAACGAGTTTAAAAATTAGGTTTAGGATCAAAATTTAGGTTTGGAAACACAGGCATATAAAATTGATAATTTAGTAAAGTTTGACAAATTTTACATGGGCAAGATACACTGCACAAGGACATTATTATTAAATAATTGTGCCATCAAATAAGACCTTCATTTGTTTCAAGATGAAATTATACTGAAAAATTTAGCTATATTATGGTGTGATATGTTATACAGTGCTGTAACTCTCGTGCGGTTTTCAATAAACGATGCAAATTTAACACATTTTGTCTTATAATGTGTACCCTGTAGTATTATGGTGTTATGTACACTTTTATCTGTTTTTTGTTTTTATTAATTATAATCTTACAAAGGCTCTAACAAATATTCATTGAGTAACCTTTTTTCTAATCTTTTACAATTATTTTTTTACATAGTTTTTACTTATCGAATACAGTTAAAAAAATTTGCATATTTTGTTTATGGTCATTCATAATTAGAATTCTGTTTTGAATATATTTTCTCTTCAATATGTCTTATACGAAAGATAACAACTTTATTTAGATTTATTCATGAAATAGTAACATTTTGAAATGAGCTTGTAAGCAAAATCCTGCGGAAATTAAGTATTTCTATACATTTTTTTTCAGATGGTCTTTAAAATGCTCAAAGATTGATAAAAGCTATGAATTTAATTTTTTCTGTCAGTATTTATAACATCAAACCCCAGCTTTCACATCAAGTGCAATGTTGATTTTCTTAAAAGACTAAAAAGCCAATCTGTACTAATATGCATACGTAAACACAGCTGCAGGCATCGGAAAAGTAAAGATGAGGATTGATTAGTTCATTGATTTTGTTTGCAGCTTATCAACATTTATATGTTACTTAAAGCCAAAATATATTTCGATTGAATTATTGATTGGTTTATTGATTAATGATTGGTTTGATTTTTACGGTTTATCAAACTTTTGCTGATTATTTACAGCCAGAAATATTTTTAGACTGTAAGGATATTTTTGAGAGAATAATGATATACTGTTGCATGTCCTACTGATTAATCCATTGCTAGAAAAGGGAATACGTGTTTTCATGGCTTTCCCCATGGGCATCATCAGAAAAGGAAGTAGTAAATGGACATGGTTAAGAGCCATAAAGAAGAGGAAATTGTGGAGAACCATGATCGCCCACTTCCTGGTGGAACTTAATAGAAGAAGAAAATTACGTTAGACAGCTATAGCTGCTGCTTTTATTTCCAGCTATGAATACAAACGACGCGGAAAGATGATTTTTTTTTACTTTTTTAAAAGTTCGAACAGAGGCTCAAGGCACGGGGACATCCCGAGGAAACATCCGTTCATTGCGATTGGTGAAAATTCTGGTTCCGATCCCCGATTATGGGGAGGAGAATAGAAAAAAAATTACAATTGACTTGAAGAGGTTAAAAGTGTAGTTTTCAGGCGATCATCCACGTTTAAATACATGACCCAAATTATCAGTTATGAGGAACAAGAAAAAATACCGTCTAAGAAGGACTTCCTCTTGACAGTATATGGAAGAAATGTGGGTGACACGACTGGTGGGTCCTTGTTTTAAATGTTTGAACCGGTGGAACTAAAGAGGGGATCTTATCTGAAACATTTGCCATGGAAATAGAGCTTGTAGTGGATGTTTACATACACCACGCCCACAAAATACTCAATAGCCATTGGATAGAAAATAAGCACTATTTTTTATAGGACAATTTATGCATCGCATGAGCCACATCGAATTTTCTGATGTTTACTTTGCCAAACCTGGTTTAGAAAAAAATCAGTGATTGGTTGATTTTTGACCAATAATATAATATAACACTCCTTTCAATATTTTTCCCGCTCTCGTTCCTGAGCTTATTCGGAAAGTATAAATAACACGAAAATCAAAGAAAAGAACAGTAGTAGAACAGTAAATCTCCAGAGCTCAACCACGTACGTGAATTCTCATTCTTCTACTCACACACACAGACACAACATTACAATTGCACTACGCTGTGAACTGTCTATCCAAAAAGCCAAGTAACCAACTCAGAATTCTATCATTCTTTTGTACAACTTTCTCATACTTAAACTCAGTTATCACATATTGGCTGAACTCTGAACATTTTAAACAAGAAAGTTCTTTTAACACATATTTACAAGCTCACATCAGTACAAGGGGAACTACTTCCTCTTTCTTAACTTTGTTTCACCAAACTCAATTGTTGTACTCGCTTGTTTTTCAATACATGTTATTATTGATTAATGAATAATCTCTTGTTATTCCTTCTTTGTGTTTTTTGTAAAATTTAAATGTGATGTGCTGATCAAAAACGCAACCTTCACCAAAGCCTTTTTAACAATTTTATACCGAATCTCATTAGCAAGCCACAAGCTAAAATGAGCTAGAGACCTCCTAGGCAACTGAAGAAATTGTGTAAAATGGCATTAATGGCGTTCTCATCATTACAGACGTGGGTAGAACTTTAACTTTTTTTTATTAATTTAATTAATTGTTTTATAGCTTATCAACCTTTAGCAGAATATTGACAGTAAATATTTTTAGATGGTAATAATTTTTGGACTGTTATTACAACTACTAGTTGATAATTTACTAATGCAAGTTCTACTAATTAACTCAAAGCTTGAGGGAATACGTGGATTCATACTTTTTCCAAGGTTATTTACACATCAGGGAATATAATGAACGCGACTGAAATTGGAACCTGGCTCTCCAATTTCAAATTCAGAGCCGTTAGCCATGACACCAGCCGCACTGATCAGGTTCGACGTTTCTTAACTTCAGTGTTGTCGTTCGAGAACGAGTGAGTGATTCAACGTGACATAACCGCAAGCCATTATTGATTCTCACTCAATCTTTATTGGACTTCATTTAATACAGATTCAGTTTCCCTTTTCAGATGTTCTCTTCGTAACCCTTTTCACGTTGTTTCTTTTACAACTTCTTTGCATATCTTGAAATGCTAGTTTTTTTCTAAATTGCATTGTTTTTCAGTTTTCTGATCGTACATTCGTTGTAGTATTTCCACCGGAGGTAGGCTCTGAGTGTCAAAAAATAGCTTATGTCCTAAAACCCCATATAATATTCATGAGGAACTAAATGATCTCGTTTCCTGAATAGACATCTCTATAATTTTGATCCCCACTTTCTCCCCTCTCCACACTAGGTGGAAAAATTTCAGGGCAACAATTGTAACCTTACGCCTCTTGAATAGTTATAACAGAATCCCTTATATTTCTATATTTTCGCTTGGATGCAGCTGTTTTTGTAGATCTCTAAGCCCATGTTTACTCTAATTTGTTTTTATTTTCAAGAAAAACTTAAGGTTTCGAGTCATATTGTTATTATTGTTTCTATTCATTTATGGTGACTACCTTATGTTCATCTTAAAAAATCAGAATACAGAATTAAGCAATCTCTAAACACTTCAGATACATATTTGTATGGATCGATTATAACAAATATATTATTGGACAATGCTACTCAAACTATGGTTCCCGTACCGGTACGCGTAACATTATCGGCCGGTACGGAAAGAGTTTCCCGAAAACAAAGAAACAGAAGACACTTACCACGCCACGGTGGACTGCCAGGATATCTGACTCGATATTTTTAAACTTTCATTTTAGTTTTATATTTATTATGGTTACATTTTTCAATTAGTCACTTATTTTTAAAGTCATTGCTAAGGAATGCAATATAATAAATAACAAAACAATGAACTGAAATACATCTGACAACACTATCCTGATCATTTAGCGAGTTACTGCGTGGGAACCACGTCTAGGAATATCAAAAAGCAATTTTCATGAACATATTTTTTTTGAAGCATTACGCCCCGAGCAAGGCGTGATGCAGGGGGTTGCAGTAGATTTGGAGCGAGAGCAGATAGGAGTGATAGAAGAAAGGATGAGCAGAGGGATAGTGGATAGATCAAGGTAACTGGAGATGTCGATTGACATTACATTTGAATAGTTGGAGATTATAGCTCTCAGGGAAACAGTAATGGGGAAGGGCGCGTCTGTGAGAGAGTAACTGTAGACGAGATGCCAGATCAGGGCCAATTATATTACATATCCATCTCTGGATCTTGTCAAGACCTCCGAGGTAAACAGAAGGTACCCCAGACCATATATGGCAGCAATACTCCATGCAAGGGCGAATGGTTGATTTGTATATTTGAAGTATCGATTCCGGAGAGAAAAATTTTCTGGCGCGGCACAGAGAGCCAACTTTCCTCGCGGTCGAAGAAGCAATTGACTCAATGTATTTGTTCCATCTCAGGTCAGCAGTCAACGTGAGACCGAGCAGACGCAGGGAGTTGCTCTCAAGAAGTTGACTATCAGACATTCTAATGGGGGGGCAGGGAAGGATCTCTATGGTGATTAATAGAGAGTAGTTTAGTTTTTGAGGCGTTAAATTCTCGCCTCAATTAACAACCGATTATATATATATTTCTAATTGTGCATGTAAAATATTTAATTGGACTAATGTGAGTTTTAGCTGATGCGACTACACATGCGCATGAAGAAGAGGTGACGTTTAGAATTTTCTTTTTTAAATATATGTTTTTATGTGTATTGCCTAGTCCAGGGCGACAAAGGTACACGAGCTCTCGTTTGCCGATACGTGGAGAGTTTCCAGGAAACAAAAAACAGTAGACACATTCCATTTTTAATTTTAATTTTTAATTTTAAGCTTCTAATGGTTTTTTTTCTCTGTTTCTTTAACATTTAACAACTTAAGTCTTTGGCAATTTCAACCATGGAAACATTGACTATCAAACAACGTGTTAAAATTATCGAAGCCTATTACAAAAATAGACGTTCAAACAGAAACGTAATGAGAAGTTACCAGGTCGTATCATCTCTCGAAACAGCGAAGTCAATTGGCCACCACGATCGTACGACTTGACGCCTTTAGATTTCTTCGTTTGGGGTCATCTCAAAAGTAAGGTATGCGCCGACAACCCAACAAACAGTAAACAGCTGAAGGATGAGATAATAAGGCATAGGGGTGAGATCGAGGATCAACTATGCAGAGACGTCATCAAAAACTTTGACCAACGAGTGGTGGTGTGCCGCCGAAGTCTTGGCGGACATTTGGGTGATATTCCCGTGCCATGCCACTGTATGGGTACCACGCCTAGGAATACCAAAATACATATATTTCTAACTGGGCATTGAAAAAAAGAAAAAAAAGCCACGTGTATTTGGCCCAGAATTTTATAAATTAACCTTTAATTTTTTTGATTTATAATCTAGCTACTTAGCAGATTTCCAAATTACACTGTAAGTCCGTAACAACACAGTGATACGCGTGGCAAATGTGTAGGGTGAGAAGCAGTAGCACCATATGTTGGCAGAATTACAACGGTTCTCAGCCACCAGTCACCAGTCACGAGTCCACCTAAAATTAAATCGTTTTATGGAAGGACATTTCCCGAAACCCCAACCACACCATCCAGCTAGATTGGAAAGCTTCGCTCGCTGATCCCTTGCATAAGGAAAAAAAAAACTGTCGGTATGCCACATCAGATAGCTTGAGAAGCACTGGTATAGGAATTAAGTAAATTTAACATAGGTTACTCTGCGTTAGGGGTACTTTTGCCCATCACTCTAAGATACTATGAAAACAAAGCATTGACCAAATACTAAAGCAATGGAATGCATGATCTATGGCTCATCACAAGGCGGGCCACACTACCAAAAAAATTCAAGACCATTTTTCCTAGTAGGTACCTATACTATTTTCACTACAGAACATTATATGCATAAGCATATACCTTAAAAAATCGGGAAAAGGTGATTTGGGGGGGGATATTTTTTTATAAAAAAATATTGAAGTCTTAGTATAATAATAATCACTGATGACAGTGTGGTTAACATATGTCGCTACGTGAAATTTATTTCTAATTCATTCATTTGAAAATAAGTAAAATATGTCTTGTTCAGAAAAACAATATTATGTATACACGTATGATCTTCCTTAGTGAAAATCGCCGAAGTTTTTTAAATGATGTAAACGTTACTTTCACCGAAAGTTTTAAAAATTTAAGAAACATAGTACGTAATCATTATTTATGAACAAGAGAATCTGTGCATGAACAAGTAAGGACGATACAAATTAACATTTTAAGAAAAGTTATATTCCTTATGAATCCTTGCCACTCGGAAAGAGCAAACGGGCCGCAGTTTTCCCATAACTGTACTAGAGTCATGTTTTGAATTAGCTTCATCCGATCTAAATTCTCATATGGATGCCATTTATGGCGCCCAAGTCGTTTACAAATATTTGAAATATTAGTTATGTACAACCGTTTTTTTTAGATCTGTTATTAAAATGGGTTCAAGCGAATGAATCCTGTTGGCTTTAAAGAAGTCAGTTCTTCATCACCCCATATAAACTGGCGCTACATAATACCGAACAAGGAATTTGTCAAATAACAGTCCCATCACCTGAAGACTTAAAACAGCAGCAGCAACTAAAATGGATTTTACACCTAACTCGAAGAGAAAATAATGGCATAACCAAGATGAAAAACGTTTAGGAAAAAATAATGCATCAATAATAGAGAGAACAACAATAATAATTAGTGAATGCAAGAAACCTATTTTTCTGAAAAACATGTTTTAAGAGAAGATTTTGTAAATTTCAACAGGACATAACACTAACTCTTCGGTCATTGAATCCCGAATGTTTTGTGGATGGAATCTTATTTCGTCTTCAGATTGGAGTTTACACCCAAAATGTTTTCACAATTTCCGGTGAGTCATTTTTCGAGATAACTGTATCCATTCTTAAAATTGGGTTTGTTTGCTAATTACATTTATCGCATCCATCATTTAACTCTTTTTATATTCTTTGAATTTCCAGTTTTAATGAGCCACTTACCTGAGGAGATTGTTTCAATGGTTGGCGTAACGGGTGAGCTTTGAGATTTAGCAAAAGGGAAAAAAATACCAAGAGCCACAAGGGATAGTAATTTGTGGAGAGACCATGTCCTGAATGGACGCCGGATATAGAAGAATAAATTGTGATGAATGTTGATAGAGATCAAGTGACAGAGTCACTTTAATTTTTCTAAACTTAATTCATTCTTCTGAATTTGATAACATTTGGATACCTGATTTAAATAAAGTTATCTTTATTTATAATAAATAATACTATTATTATTTTTATTTCATTTCCTTTGATTTCTGGTGTATACTTGTTTCTTTCGGGGTCCCACTCAGAGACCTAAGTACATATTTGTATTTCTTTAAGGAATGTGCTGCCAGGAAGCTCTATATCGGAACCTTTTCTAACCAATCCAAGATTCCATCTACAGCAGAAATTATCGTTGTCCACATGTGACAAATGTTTGAGAATTCGACTTCAAGATCCTTGTATTTTGATAGTTTTTGAAAGTCTTCAGGCATAAAAAAATAAAACTATCAAAACGAAAGGACCTTGAAATCGAAATCTCAAAAATGTGGCACATGAAGACATCAAAATTTCCAGTTGTAGTCTATTATTATTATTTTTATTTTCTTTGATTTCTGGCGTTTACACATTTCTTTCCGTTTCCTGCCCAGGGACCTATGGTTAGAAATGGCATCATGTCACTTTCCACTGACAAAAAAAAAAAAAAAAAAAATACATAGATATCGTAAAGTGTGGGCTGTACTTGTCAGAACAATTTTTTGTATCTCCTTGAGGCATGGACTTCCAGGAATCCCTTCAATTAGTCTAATGCAATCTTTTCCAACCAGTCCTAGGGCTCCAAGGGATTGTTGATGTTCCCATATACCACATTTTCGAGATTTCTATTTCAAGGTCCTTGTATTTTGACAGCTTTTTGAATATCTTCAAAGATACATTGCAGTCAGCAGGGACTGACATATCAATAAGGTGGCACCGCTTTTGTTTGTGGTCTTTAATAACAATATCTGGCCGATTGGCCTTGATTGTTCTGTCAGTGTGTATTGTGTAGTCCCATGTCCTATCTCCGTAACCGGATCTGGGTGGTGTTCAAACCAGATTCTTTCAGTTTTCTTCCCGTAGAAGTTGCAGATTTTCCAGTGCAGATATTGGCCCACTCTCTCATGTCGGGTTTTATATTCAGTGGGTGCCAACATCGTGCAAGATGATCAATCGTTTCTGGATATTTATCACAGAATCTGCATTTTGGGCTGACACAATATTTTAGTATATGTGTGATAATTCCTAGTTAGCAAGCATTGGTCTTGCGCAACAAAGATAAAACCTTCACTTTCCGCTTTCAACCCTGCACTACGTAGCCACTGATGGGTACGGGTTTTGTCTACGTCAGCTTGTTTGGTACGGTATTGGCCATGAAGCGGTTTATCTCGCCATCGCTTCTGTATCTGGTCGGTTGCATTCGTCTTTGCTGTCTTTTTTAAGTATTTTGCAGTTTCAGCCGGTGTATTGTGCTATAGTTGCATCTCTACGCCCATTTGAAACTCCATTTTGAATTTGTTGGCTTCTTTCATTACGGAGTAAAGACGCTTACTACTTTCATGTTCCTTGACGCATACCATCATCCAGTCTTCTGTAGTTTCCAAATATCTTTGGAGACTAATTGTTGTAGTTTTGTAGGACAGTGCTAGTTGAATTAATCCCCTGCCTCCTCGGATCTGGGCACACACAGACGATCAACATCAGCTTTGGGATGATGCATGCGATAGCAAGTGAGAAGCTTTCTCGTTTTGGTATCCATTCGCTTAATTTCAGCTATGCTCTAGTTAAGGACATTAGAGCTGTATTGCACCACAGGGACAGCGAATGTGTTTATGGCTGATATTCTGTTTTTTTAGTTTAGCTCAGTATTTAGTACCAGACGTACACGTCTGTAGTACTCTTTTCTTATTTTTCCTTCATTTGGGGGTGTTGTATGCCATCTCCTTCGCTAATTCCTAGGTACTTATAAGCTTCATCATGCTCCAGTTCCCTAATCTTTGTGACAAAATCTAAATCTATTAAGGATGTTTCTGTAATTCTACCTTTCTTGAATGTTACTTTTGCACATTTATCTAATCCGAAATCCATACCTATGTCGTCACTAAAGTATTTTACAATATTGAGGAGGCCTATCAACTCATTGTCGTCTTTGGCAAAGAGTTTGAGATCATCCATGTAGAGTAGGTTTATTATTATTATTATTATTATTATTATTATTATTATTATTATTATTAAAGTTTTCCTTGCTTTACAGTCCATCTCCTCAAAGTATCAGGCTACTTCATGGGGATTCGCTTACTTATTTAGAATTAATTAATAAAACCCGATTTAGCACAGATAAACGAAGCCATTGATTTCGAAGTCAGGGAGAAGAATTCTAATTAGATTCAAGTTAATCAGCGCTTTTATTATTAGATATTTGACTGTTAATTAAAATGATAGATTATGAACGAAATTATCTCATCTTCCAGTCGTGTGTCTGAAGAAGTGTACAGAAATGAGTTGTTCCATAAATCAAAATGCTGTATCGGAGACGAGCTTCTTGATATATATGTGGAAGAGACTTTACTGGTCTATATTTGAACTTTGTAGATAATTCAAATTCAGTGGAAAATAATAAAAGCAGTGTCTTATGTAATGTTATCGTTGTAATGATTTTAAGAACACGAGACGAAATACCTCAGGAGCTCAATGAATGTTTCTTCATCCCCGGACTTCGTCAAATAATAGCACCTTATCGTTATGTTGATATGGATGTTTTCTCCGAAAGTTTTTTTTTCTTCTCGCGAGATTTATTAATCAGAAGAATGAATTTAGGATTTGAAAGACTTCCTGTATTCCTGTAAATTAAGTGCTTATCTATATTCCTTTATCTGGCGGGCGCTCATGTATACACGACAAGCTCAGCTGGGTCAACGACTTGTTTACATATCAGAGGCAGCCACCAAGGTCATCTTGTAGTTTTTTGTTTGTTTGTTTTTTTTGTTTTTTGTTTTTTTTCTTCGGAGGCATCGAACAGTTTTGATACAATAGTGCAAAGTTCAGTTTGGTGTATTTCAGAATAAACCCTTCACTGGTTAGGGGTCAGAGCAAAGGGGTCAAGTACTTTCAGAACAGATATCCCTTACTTATATTCAAGGCGATTCAGATCATGGGGTTTTTCTTGGCCCGAAGCAGATGCTACGTTTACTTAGAATATATATATATATATATATATATATATATATATATATATATATATATATATATATATATATATATTTGTATATTTAGGCAGCAATCCTTCCTTTATGCATATTTCATTAAAACGACAGACAAGGTACTACAGTTGAGCTTTTTATTTAATTTTCTTGTGTTCTGACAAGAGCTTTCTTTTCTGGACAAAGAGTGTGTAAGAACTGTCCGAATGTTCTGTGTTTCCGAAAGCGCTTTCAGCTATACCTTTAGCCATTATCAAGGATGGTTCAATTATCAGCTTAGTAGAGTTGTTCTATGTATGTTCAGTGTGTGGTAGTGATGTTTTAGTTTCGAATACAAAGCCACAACACTAACCAAATTGAAACTAAAACACTGAAACACCATTTTCTTGATAATGAATATCCATTGAACCATCCTTGATAATGGCTAAAGGTATAAGCGCTCGGAAAAAAAATTAAATGTTCTTACACCTTTGTCAGAAAAAAAGCTCTTGTCGAACACAAGAAAAATAAATAAAAGCTCAATATATATATATATATATTTATATATATATATATATATATATATATATATATATATATATATATACTGAGTATAACAGCAAAATTGTCCAAATCGTGTAACAGTAAAATTGTCCAAATCGTGTAACAGCATAATTGTCCATCCCACAAAATGTGAATATAAAAAACACTAAACTAATTGAGTTTCTATTTTTCGAGGCATTTGTCGTAAGAATCTCTGAAAAACCCTTTTAATTATTCAGCTAGAAAGAGAACAGTTTAAAAGTGTTTAAATAATAAGTAATAGTAAAGGGTTAAAAGAGATCAATTAGAAAGGATCCATCTCAATACATAAGGTGTTTAGTTTATATATATATATATTCGGGTTTACAGAGTTGTTGTACTTGTCATCCTTTTGTATGGCTCAGAGTTGGGGACTCCATACAGGTACCATATACTATATACGCCAGCTAGATTTTTTCCATAAAAGCTGTCTGCGAGCAATCTGTGGAGTTAAGCTTCAAGGTAGGACATCTAACGTAGACCTGTTTAACAGGTGTAATATTGGAGGAATCGAGACTTTTCTCATACAGTCTCAGTTACGGTGGACTGGTCATGTCTTGAGAATGTCTGATGACAGGATACCCAAGATCCTAATGTACAGCCAGTTAGATCAGGGCTACAGGAATGTAGGACGCCCATGGCTAAGATACAATGGCAAGACTTGTCAGCAGTCAATTTACCACATAACACCATTGAGCGCTTGGCCTTGGAGCGGGTAGAATGGAGATGAATGTGTTCTAGTGGACTCAGCAATTTTCAATCTGCTTGTCTGAATCATCTTCAAGAAGCGAGAGCAAGATCTAAAAGGTTAGCCAATCTAACAGTGATCCCATTTTACAATCCTCACACTTGCTCCATATGTCGCCTCCTTTGTAAATCACTAGCGGGTTTTAAATGCCACTTATGATTATCGCACAAAATTTCATAACTGAATCAATAAGCTGTCAGATCCTTATACATTCGAGCCTGCATTCCCCTTGAAGTCTCCGTTATTGATCTCTTAGCTACAGAACGCGGAAAGGTGGACCCAGACTTTATTGGCAAACGTGTAGGACAACCGCTTGGATACCAAAGTATCGCTTAAATTTGAAAATTTAGTATATTTTTCAGAACTACTTTAATAGCTCATTTCCGGTCAGAGGGATTTACTCTTCGTGAAGAGGTTTTTTTTCATATATCTAATTATAAAAAAAAAATGAAACCTTTTCTATATTACGATTCACGTAATCTATTAAGGTCGTAGAGACATCACATTTACCGCAGCCGTAGCAACACTGGTTTATCGCTAAGCCAGGCGAAACCAAACCATCTCCTGGTTGGTTTGAATTTATAGTTTATCTTAATCCAAGACTGATTTCCAAACAAGGCTATAAGACCCAGTCTATCATGCTGGCTGGGGGAGAAGAGAAGCTGTCATACCTTTCCCAAAGTTATTTGCACGTAAGTTAATGTTATCCATTAAACTGCTGCGTATTTATTTACTTTACTGTATAAAGTTTCCTTGAAATTCCAGCTCTTTTCCTTATATACCTTACTGGCGGATTTAAAATTTTAACTTTAAGAAATTAATGATCAATTTTTTTTCCAATTTTAGGCAACTCTCTTTAAAAAAATAAATTAACGTCGTGCATTGATGGGTTAAAAAGTTTCAGCATTCATCCAAACTAAAGAATTTTACAGTGTGCGGCAGAAATACCTCCCATATACTCTACAGCTCGAAACTTTGACGAAACTCCCGATAGTTTTTAAAATTGGCTCCCAAGCTAGTTGTTCTGTATTTTAAATAGTACAAAATTTTTACACGTGGTTAAAAAAAAGGGAGACATGATTTTTATTAGAAATTATATTATGACAAAAAGAGACAAAAAAATTTATAATTAAATTAAAAGATATTGTCCTTTGTACTTTTCCTAAGCTGGAATTTCCAGGGTATTATTATTATTATTATTATTATTATTATTATTATTATTATTATTATTTATATTTTCTCTGATTTCTGGCGTTTACACATTTCTTTCCGGGTCCCGCCCAGGGACCTAAGGTTAGAAATGGCAGCATGACACTTTCCACTGACAAAACAAAAAAAAACAAAAACAAATTACATAGATAAAGCCCTTCGTAAAGTGTGGGCTGTACTTGTCAGAACAATTTTTTGTATCTTCTTGAGGCATGGACTTCCAGGAATCCCTTCGATTAGTCTACTGCAATCTTTTCCAACCAGTCCTAGGGCTCCAACTACAACAGGGATTGTTGCTGTTCCCATATGCCACATATTCGAGATTTCTATTTCAAGGTCCTTATTATTATTATTATTATTATTATTATTATTATTATTATTATTATACTGGCCTCGTTTTGCAACGATAGTAAACTAATTTTTTTTGCGAGAAAGTAAACAAAAGTTACTCTTTAACTAACTACTGTGATCTCTTAAATATACGAACTGAATTTTTCATATGGCTTCAATTTCTTCTGTAATATTTATTATTTTATATATCTCCTGCAAATTTTCTCAAGGAAGTAAATATTGAAAGTTAAAACGGGAATCTTCATGTTTCATATAATGGTCATTTCATTTCCAATTTCATCCCGTGCTAATTCTGGTGATTCCTCGAACCTTTGAACTGTAGTGCATACCTTCCAGAAATACTCCTCAAAATAAGGGTAAGACAGTAAGAGGTATTTTGGGGAGCTGTATGTGGGAGCTATTTCTGTCGCATACTGTACAGCGATTTACTAAGCATTCAGATGTGGCAAAAGTCCGAAAATATGAAGCACTCAATTGTGATTTTTCTAAGCATAGCTTCAATGTGGAAAAAAGGCCAAAAGTAGAAGGCACCCTGTGAGGATCGAACTCACTAGTCAGTTGTAAGTTTCTTGTCAAGACAAGCTTGTTGACCATTACACCAGGTTGAAGTTGTCAAAAATGATATTCAAAGCGTAACTTAGATGTGGCACAAGACCGAAAGTGTGGGACACCCAGCGAGGATCGAGCTCACTACTCATTCGTAATTGATTTAGCAAGACAGGCTTGGTACATATTGCACCAGGTCGAGGTACCCCAGCCACACCCTGTGCATAGCATGAACAAGACACCCAAAATAGTACATTACTAATGACAATTTCATTTTTAAACAAACTGAAGGGAAAAAAAAGAAAGAAAAAAGACCAAAGAACGGAACAAGACAAAAAAAAATATTGATCTGTGTGTGTATATGCGTACGTGTGTGCGTTTGTTTGTGTGTGTGTGTGTGCGCGAAATTGTCACATATTATGGTTAATTTCAGAATTCTATATTTAATTACAGCTGACACTAGTCATAATATCATCAGCGATAACAAGCTGTGCAAGATAAGATGTGGTGAAATGATGTTTTTGTCTTATCGCAAATCCAGCGATACGCGCGACACTGAACCAATGACAGCAGAGAAACTTTACATGGCCCTCCGAAAAACATTCTCATGAAAAGAACTTTATTAACACTTCCGCTACTGTGGATGTACGAATACCTCTTTAGGAAACTTGATATTACATGCTGCTGACTGATTAATTTGTTTTAGCGGCCTATCAACACCCCTATGGGTTATTTAATGCCGAAATCTAAATATTTTGAACACAATTTTATGGTTTCAAATTTTGAATGCAACTGAATGCCTTCAATTGCAAATAAAATGTATTGTGGTCATTTTTGTCAATTAATTATGTCATGCGTGATACACGCGTAGGCGATCATATATCTTTCGATACATGACTGACGAGGAAGATTTTTTTTCCCCCGCAGTAAGTTGCCATTTCAATCGGAGAGCCAAGTTCCAATTCCAGTCGAGTTCGTTATATTTACTTACGAGCAAATACCCTGGGGAACGTATCATCCGACGTCTTCTCCTTCCAACCGTGGGTTAATTATATGAGTTGTATCACTAAACTCTTATTATCTCAACCCCCTCCAAAAACAAATCTTACAATCTACAATATTTTCTGACTTTAACTAACCCGCAAAGGATTGGTAAGCAGTAAAAAAAAAAAACAAAAAAAAAAAAAAAAAACAGAAAAAAACGAATCAATGACTCAAATAACCCCAACCCCTGCCATGGGATGCCATTTCACTAACTCTCTGGTATTTAAGGTCCATTTGGAGACTTAACCTGAACCTACACATTCTTTAATTCTTTACTATATCAACATTTAACTGGGCACCTCGGCGTGGTGTAATGGTTAGCAAGCTTGTCTCGCTAGATCAGTTACAACTGAAAAGTGAATTCGTTCCCCATACTTTCGGCCTTGTTCCACATCTAAGCTACGCTTGGAAAGTAACTATACCAACATTTAATACTGAATCTATTTTGCTCTTCGTCCCAGCTTTTAACTGTAATTAAATTCTTTAAAATATCATTAACGTGTTTTTGTTTACAACAAAGATTTGCTTAATGTATTCACGCAACATTAATAATTAACCGTTTTTTTACTAAGGTAGAGGGAAGTTGTGGAAAGCCGTGATTGTCCACGTACAGAACGGAAAGGAGAATAAAGAGGAAACAATGATATGCCATTGGTGATTAGAAACTAAAACAAAAACCATTACCAAATGAATAAAATATTTAAAAACAGAAAAGCAAATGTGTTCATTATTCATCATAAAGTCGTCATCTAAAGATCACAAATGGCCGTTACTTTCTTAACTCTTTCATACTATTTACATTATTCGGACTATTGTCCTCATCTTTGTTGCCATATTTATCACGACGTTTCGGCCGTTGTACGCTCCAGCCTTCTTCGGGCGGTTGGAATGTCGAACTAACCAACGCCTTTATCCACTGTGCCCTGTGTCCTTAGATCCAGTGACAGGACCCAAAGAGTTGTGAGTTTAATACCTGGTTCGGCGGTGGAGAACACGGGGTGGTGAATTAGCAGGAGATAACTGATAACTGACACCCATTAGACATGGCACGTGGAACTAGAACAGTCTACCCCAGCGAGCGAAATAAAGGGTTCAGTTCGACATTCCCACCACCTGAAAAAGGCCAGAGCGTACAACGGCCGAAACGTTGTGATAAATATAGCAAAAAAGACGAGGACAATAGTTCGAATAATGTAAATAGTGTACATAATGCCTAATCTCAGAAATATAGAGAGATAACTCTTTCATATACCAACATTTAATACTTAGTACATTTTTCTCGTCATTGGTGCTTTTCAACTGTAATTAAAATCTCATTTTAAAGTGTCATTAGCGTTCTTTATTTGCTACAAAAGATTTGCTGAAGATATTCACGCAACATTACTAATTAACCGGTTTATCATCTAAGGCTTCAATGAAAACATGATGAGAATATAAGGTGATGTTTGTTGTCAATACACAATTGTTTATTGTATGCCAATCACGACGTATTCTATGTTGTACGTTTATTTTGTTTAACTTTAAACTCATTAAAACCCTATCTCCTTTTAGGTGTTTTAATTTTCTCCTATTTTAACTTCATTAAGCTACAAATAAGTAATAGCTTTGCATTCTGATAAGGTAATTAAAATTATTTAAAAACTCACTGAAAAAAAATGTTGCACAAATCTTTTAATTAGATATTTTCAATTCACTTTGAAATAAAAAATATGTTTTTTTTTCAGCTCAACGTTAACACATTTCTAATATTTTACAGAAATTTGTCAAAGAGATGGTCCAAAGAATTTAGAAAATAGCTGTTTGAGCTGCGTGAGGGTGTTTATAGGAATCTTTTTTTTTTTTTTTTAATTTAAGCTTAGAGAGAACACCGGAATTTCGAAGTAGGTTTGCTAAAATTCCCGTGTGCTTATCAAATACTTCTGTTTACTTCAGAATTATTATGGTTGAAAAAAAAAAAAAACAAAAAACAAAAAAACAATTAAAATGTAATGTCCTGTCAAGCCGTTGGAGACTTTAGCTTTTAATGGAAGTGTCACCCCTGTCGACTGCAATAAGATTGCCCAGAGGAGCTCTATAAAAGCCACTACTTTTACTCTCCGTCTTTTGGTCTGTTGCCTGACCATTTTCTTGGAACTTCATTTAACACACGTTTTCCTTATATATATATATATATATATATATATATATATATATATATATATATATATATATATATATATAATGCTTATCCTTTATTTTAATAATTTATTTTCGACACTGTTGGACTTCATTTTGAACATTTTTTAAAATTTATTTTTGGAACGCAGTACCGAATAGCCACGGATTTTTATAAGCTAAGAATTTTTAATTTACATTTTATTTTTTATTATTTCCTTTCATTCTCTTTATTATTTTTAAGGCTTGCACCACTGAATCGTAATCTCCAAAAACGAATTCTTACAAACTAAAAATATCTTCTGATTTTAAATAACCTGAAAAGTGTTGATAACCCGTAAGAAACAAAATCAATCGATGGTATTCTTAATAGTTAGTGGAACCATAGTCTTCACCTCAAGCCTCTTCTTCCTATGAAGAAATTGTCCAGTATTTATAATATTATAGATGATTAGATATTAGTTTTAACCCACATTTCCTTATTTCTAAGGACATTTTCCAAACTATTGATACATAGTTTCTGAAAGGCATCTATAGTTATTCAGATTTTAGCGTATCACTAAATGACGTATATTACGACATATGGAGATATTTGAATTTCTACACCTGCATGATTTTGACATCTTCCAATACGCATCTCATCTTGGGCGCTCTCTTTTGTTCACAACCATGTTGTAATAGGATTACGGCCACATCTTGTGGAAACGCCGGCTCCCCTTCGATCACAAAAGTTAAGCAACGTCGTGACTGGTCAGTACCTAGATGGCGGATTTCTGGGAATACCAGGTCAGGTGCTGTAAGCTTAGATGTGACGTTAGTGACATGTAAAACAGTTCAGAATTGTTAACCGGAAAGTCGAGTTTCAGCCGGGGTTCCGTTATATTCACTTACGCCAAAAATGCCCTTCTCACCAAAATATGGCCTAATTAGTAAGTTTTGTGCAATCTAAAAATTATTTTCTAGCTTTAAGAATCGAATCAGTACAGCCTTGTTTTAAGTTCTACCATCGACTTCTCCTTTAATATCGTCTGATAAAAGCATTGGCTTTAAGGGGTCCTGGGTATGACGATAAACTACATCCAGCATCAAGGCATTTGATCGGGAAAATGGAGGTTTTGAGGAGCTTGGAACCACCTCTTAATTGCCGTTATACCCAGGTCCACTCTGCTCCAGCCTGGCAGCAGCAATTAGGGTATCAGCTATGGGCAAATTATGAAAACTTAACAAAATATTACGAAAGTATAAAAATACATTTTCATAGTAAAAATATCAGGAATATATTTTAATGCAAAAAATTGCAACAATACCTGTTTATAGTAAAATTAAAAACAATACATTTTCAAAGCAACAAGACCAGAAATACATTTTATCTGTAGTGAAAGGCATAGAATTGCATTTAAAATATATTTAGTTGAAGCCATAAAATTGTTCAAGTTATTTATATTTCAGCATTGAATGATCCATAGAGGTTGATATATCGCTAAAAAAGATTTCCTCCATTGCGAGTAACGGAAACGCCGACGATTTCCTGTATAATCTAGTCATTAACACTAGACTGCTTTAAAATGCTCTAAGGAATTTTATATAAACTCTGGCACCATTATCAATTTTGAAAACAGTATTGTTTTCCTGGATTTTATTATTGGTGAACACAACGTGACAGATACAGAAACACAACTGCGGTACTTTTATAAGTGTTGCATTCCTTACTGTCAATGGCTTCAACACCTTAATTCCCAACATCAGTCCGTAGACTGTATCAACGAAGAACGGTTTATAATTTTTATGAGTATATGAGAGGGACAGTCATAATAGAATCGATTCTAGCAGGAATAGTGAGGATGGACTTCCGGTGAGAACTAAAAATGAGAATTAAAAATTGGAGACCTCAGCATCGAGCCTGGGGTGTGTCATAACAGTCGATAGAAAATTTGATATACAAATCGGAATGTGAAATGCAATAGCCAAAATTCCTTTTACAAAACTGAAGAAAGTATTAAGAAACAGGAAAACTTCTTGGAGACAAAGAAAAATGCTTCATTGTTGTGTAATGTGTCCATGAGTTCATGGCAGTTTCTTCGGAAATGGAAAGGTTTGGTTTGTTTTGTTTTACGGCATATCAACAACAATGGTTTATTTAATGCCGACAACTTTGTTCTTGGTAATATTTTGTTTTGTCAAAAATCTATTTTTTCCTCAAAAATGTATAGCTAGTAATATTATTTTAAAAAATGTAGTGTTGGTAATATTTTTTTTTTCAAAAACGTATTACTGGTAGTTTTTTTTTCTTCAAAAAATTTATAATAATTTTTTTACAAAGTATTTATGGTATTAAAACTTATTTTTTACACTTTAATAATACTTTTTACCTCAGTTTCGGGGTTAACTATTTGCCCATAACTGGCACCCTAACAGGTGCTGTCACCCCAGTTGAGGGTGAACCTGGGAACAGCAGCAATTAAGAGGTGGTTCTACGCTGCTCAAAACTTCCTGATCAGTGGCCTTGCTGTTGGACGTAGTTTATCGTCTTACCCTAGACGTGGATGTAGTTTATCGTCATAACAAGGACGTGAAATGGAAAGGATATGGGGTTCTAAAGGAGAATGCGGCAAATAACATGGACAGAGCATGTGGGAATTGTGGAGATTTTGAGATAAATTGATAAACACAACGGATACTTGTATTTCTAATGAGAAAGAGACAGTTGAAATCTATGGGCATTTGAGGAAAATAGGCTTAGGGAATTTGACACAAGACTGAGGACCGAAATTTTGAAGAAAATGGGAACCAAAACGATGCATGCGTTTAGCATCAGATATACAGCTTCAATTTCTAGGACGCGTAATAAAAAATGTCGATTTGAGAATTTAAAACTCACATGGCATAAAAAAAGCAAGGCGGACAGTGAAAAAGTCATTTAACTAATGAGTGTCCGTCAATATGACAGAAGTAGGAATAGGAGAGACAGTAACGGAACAAATTGATTACAGATATAAAGATAAGGTATTTTTTTTTTTAAGCGTTTCACCCCAAGCAAGGCGGGAAGCCACTAGGACGCAAGGAGTTACAGAAAATTTAGAGCAAGATCAGATAGGAGTGATAGAAGAAAGGATGAGAAGGGTAGTGGATAGATCAAGGCCACTGGAGATGTCGATTGATATTACATTTGAATAGCTGGAGATTATAGCTCCCAGGGAAACTGGAATAGGGAAGGGGAGTTCCACAGGCGAGAGGTGCGAGACATGAAGCTATTGAGTAGAAGAGACGGCTACATTTAGGAGTTTCGACAGTGAAGGGGTGAGAGCGGGATGCCACCCTCGTAGGGCGCTTGAACTCATGAAGTCTGGGAACCAGCGAATGCAGCTCCTCGGAGCAAATGCCATGAAAGTATTTGTAAAACAGACAGAGAGAGGCGACGGCGCGTCTGTGAGAGAGTGACTGTAGACGAGATGCCAGAATAGAGCCAATTATATTGCATATCCGCCTCTGGAGAAGAACCCCGAGGCAAACAGAAGGGGCTCCAGACCATATATGGCAGCAATACTCCATGCAAGAGCGAATTGTTGATTTGTAGATCTGGAGGATCGATTCCGGCGAGAAAAATTTCCTGGCGCGGCACAGAGAGCCAACTTTCCTTGCGGTGGACGAAGCAATTGACTCAATGTAATTGTTCCATCTCAGGTCAGCCGTCAACGTGAGACCGAGCAGCCGCAGAGAGTTGCTCTCGAGAAGTTAAGCGTCAGACATTCTAATGGAGGGCAGAGAAGGATCACTGTATTCTTAAAGAGACAAGGTGCATAAAACTATTTTATACTGTGGAAAATGTGGAATGATTGAGATAATTCTAGTAATTTCATCCTCACCTTTTCTGCTCGTTTAATTTTTGTTGTCTCACTTCTCTTCAGCTATGAAGAAATTGTCGAGCATTAACTGTCGCGTAAAAGAACTGTTATTACATTACATTTCATCAATTGTCATTGTTTCCAAGGAAATCTTCGAATTAAATATTTCCTTTACACTTTGGAAGGTATTTTTCGCTATTCAAATCAGTCCCGGATTTCTGTTAAATTATCAAGCGGGAAATATCATGAAAAGGATAAAGGAATTTCTTGATGTGTGCGAAACTAACAACTCAACGTCCGGCATCCATTTTCTGCTCTTTTATTTATAAGCAAGTATAATTTCGTCTCCGATGCATTGTTCGCTCATAAAGAAGGATTATAGCCTCGTAGGAATCTGGGATTCAAAAGGTTAATGAATCTGCCTTGAACAGGGTCGGCTCCCTTGTGAAAAAAAGTCGGCGTGGCGTGGGGGACTGGTGATTGAGGGAACTTCGCGTTCAATTGAGGTGGAATTGAGGAGGATTCAGGATTACGAAAAAAGGAATTTCATTAAGTACCGACTGATTAGCTGGTTAATTACTTTTCAAAATGATGTAATCATATTAAGATGAATGATGATAATGTAATTGCATTTCTCAATCAGTATCATTTCTAGATATTATTAATATCATGAAAATGCACTATAATTAAATAATAAAATTCATTGCTAGCGTTATAATTCTCATTTTCATTAAAATCTCGCAATATTTGCATTATAATTACATTTTTACAATATTTACATTGTTCGGACTGTTGTCTTCATCTTTGTCACATTTACAACATTTTGGCCGTTGTGCTCTCCTGTCTTCTTCGGGTGATATTTATTTGAAATTAAAATAGAACACGGAATATTTTAAAGATTTTAAACTTCGATCTTGTGTCACATTCATTTGTGAGGTGGGGGAGCTGAAAATACTTTCAGCCTTTCAGCTGAGATCGAAGTGTAGTTTCTCTGACTAGCTTAATCTAATTCTTTCTCTCTCTCCCACCCACTACTTCTATCTGTCCTTCTTTCATTTTCTGATTGAAACCAAGTAATATATTTCCTCTTTTCCCGCGTTCAGAACGCGGAAGAGTCAATAGTTTATAAGGTATTTACAGGATTTAACGGTCGTACTAACTAACGAAGGGAAGAACAAGCGCAATTTTAATAGGATTATTATTATTAAACAAAATAATTGAAGTAACTCTTCTAATATTGCAACACTTAAAGAGTGCGAATTAAGATATACTATCGAAATATTAAGCACTTAAATAATGATTAATATTTCGATATCGTGCTCATATCTAAGTATTATTTTAATGGCCTCGAATAATAACGCAGTCTTCATTATCAGCATTAGTGTTAACCATGTTCACCATAGTCTATGAACATAGAATAAAGCGTAGTACGTAATCTGTTCAATAAAACAACTTTAAAGATTAATACTCACGAGTCAGACACTCTACTGAATTCGTCTATATCGCCAATACCACAAGCAGCTGTTCTGTAATTCTTCAGTCTTCGGTATCAAAGGCTGGCTGCCAGTGAATATTCGGAAAAAAAAACATGGCCGCATTTATACACGTCGCATTGAATATTTTGAGCCTTCTGATTGGTTAAGCCTTCTATTGGTGAACTATAAAATGACTCAGCTCATTTTGGCTGGCTCACTAGTACACTAGTATACCCAAACTTCCAACAATTAGTACCATCAATTATAATCATCGTTTACTGACAGTTTTTCCTCAGTGCAATTATATTCAAGATATGAAGTTGTGTGATGTGTTGAAAATTTCTGGCTCTAATCCAATTGCTCAAATCAGCTAAAATGACTAAACATCATTTTTTTTAAGGCAATTCACCCTAAGTATGGCCTGAGTGCCACTAGCACACAAGGGGTTAGAGAGGATTGAGAATAAGTGTAAAGAAGTGTGTTTGAGGAAAGGATACAGAGAATGACGGGGAACAAACTCAAGGTATCAGAAGATGTCGATTGACATTACACTTGAATATTTGAAGATTATAGTAGTCGCGGAAGCAATTAAGGGGAAGAGAGGATTCACAGACAGGAAGTGCGGGAGAAGCAGCTGTTTGAGTAGAAGAGACGGTTACATTTGACCGTTTTAACAGTGAAAGGGTGGGGCTGTGATACCAGCCTGGTAGATCGCTTAAATTCATGCAGTCTGGGAACCAGCGAAAGTAGCTCGTCGGAACAGTTGCCGTGAAAATACTTGTAAAAGAGAGGGAGAACACGGCAGGTCTGTGGGATAGCGGTTGTAGACTAGATGTCAGATTAGGACCTATCATCATGCATATTCATCTCTAGATTTAGTCGTGGACCTTGTGACGTACAGCGGGTCTACCAGACCATATATAACAGTAATATTCCATGCAAGGGCAGATGATGAGGTTTTGTTAGCATAGCTGTGAAATTTTCAGAACCTCCTTCGTCAACAAACAGTCACGAGGTACAGAGAATAGACTTTAATTGATCCCTGCTTTTGAACCCTTATTCGTAGCTATATAATAATGCGTATGATGTTTGTAATTTTGAAGTAGTATCTGAATGGGCGGCTATGTGCTCAAGTCACAAGTCAGTGATCCAGGTTTGAGTGAATGATCCTGCTCAAAAGAATCTAGATGTGTCTCCCAAGTTGCCTTATCTGTTTCATCCTCTAAAATTACGAACAGATCCACTCGACTAATTGACAAGATGCTACTCCTCATGAACAGATGCAACTTGCGACAGATCTGAAATTCTGCATTCTTCCAATAACTGTAGCTCAAGTCGATTCATCATAGTTGAAGCTTAGCTCTGCGGGTTTTGATGAAACACACTGCGTTCGTGCGTGTATCTGCAACGGGAATTAGCTAACCAGAACATCGATAGATATACTTGGAAATGCGTAGCTATTATTTTAATGTTATTATTATTATTATTATTATTATTATTATTATTATTATTATTATTTTTAATTTCTGTTGTATAAACATTTGCTTCCAGTTGCCAACCATAGACCTAAGGTCCGAAACGGCTTCATGAAGTTTTCCACTGATCATTTTTGCAAATAAATAAATAAATAAATAAACCCTAGCATCACGCACATTTTACATACAAAGCTCTTTGTTATGTACAATTGGCGTAGTTCTTTAAGGTGTAGGCTACCAACAATTCCTTCAATGAATCTCTCGTAGCCGTTGCCAATTAATCCGAGGGTTTCAAATACAACTGGAGTTACTGATGTCCTTATGTGTCACTTTCTTTCACGATTCTTGTATTTTGATAGTTTGTTGAAGATCTTAAAAGATACATTACAATCTGCAGGGTCTGGCACGTCAATAATTAAATACATTCTGTTCCTGTGGTCTTTGATTACGATGTTTGGGGGGGGTATCTTTGATTGTTCTGCCTGTGTGTATTGTAATGTCCTATAAATTGTTACAGGTCCTATCTTTATAACTAGGTGTGGGTAGTGTTCATACCAGTTTCTTCTTATTGTTATTATTATTATATTATGCTAATACTGTAACGGTTATTTGCACGGAAAGTGAAATCAGCGGTCCGAGTTCAAATTCCAGTCTAATCTCTTCTGTTCATTTAAGCACAAATGCCCCTGGGAAAGCAAGAATCGTCTCCTATACTTCTATCAGTGTGGGAAAGTAGACTTGTCATAGCGCTGAATGGCAACCAGAGAAAAATACTCTGAATTCCAAAATGTTAGACGTTTAAAAATGTGAAAGA
>CAHIKZ030004400.1:677500-777500 GCA_903632075.3 Acanthosepion pharaonis
GAAAATGTAAATAATGTGCATAATACCTCATCTGGGAAGTATAGACAGACTCTAAAATAGAGATGAATGAGCCGTTTAATTAATCTGTTTCCTATATAATTTTATCTATGATTCATTGATTGATCCAGGTATTATATAAATAGCATTTTACTCAATACTCTTTCATGCTAAAAATTTTGTGTTTAATATAACACTAAAATTAAAACATCTCTCGAAAAGAAAAAGATTACCAACAGAACGACAAAGACGGAGTCGTCAAAATGAATTTCAAGACCAAGTGGAAGCAAGACGATTACTTAATAGACAGAGGTATCTCAGTGCCTTCAAAGGTTTGAACAAATCAAAGGTTTGCACAAATAAGACTACAATCTAAGAATCGATAGAGTAAAGGATCTAATTAAACGGTTCATTTTGCTGGGAATGTAATTTTGTCTAAATGCCGGTAAATATTTTATTTGCATATATAAAATCTATTAAGAGAAGTAATCTCATAAATTTACAAATTTGATTTACCTCCCTTGCCGCTAAAATGGAACAGAAAATGTATAAACAAACATTGCTAGTTATGTGTCACCGCCTTAACAGATCGAACGTAATGATATTCGAACTTGTCTTACGGTCCTACAGCGGTGAAACACTGGATTCTGTAAGTTCAGCAAAGTTAAGCAACGTTGAATCTGGTCAGTACCTAGAAGGTTAACCGCTTTGGAATAACAGTTCCTGTAAGGTTCGATATACGGGTGGTGTAGTGGATAATGGCTCGGAATCGTTAATCGGCGAGCAGAATTCCAATTTCATTTGGGTTCGTTACGCACAAATACCCTTGGGAAAGTTACGCATCTACCCCCCCTAGTTGATTAGTAGGAATTGTATAACTAAATCATTATCCCCCCACCCACTATGCCATTAAAAAAAATCTTATAACCTAAAAGTATTTTCTGGCTTTAAATAACCTGCAAAATGCTGAAAACCGTATAAAACGGATCAACCAATACTCGAACCCTGGTCTCGTGGTTGGAATACTAATTTTCTAATTAATCACGTAAAGAGTAATGAGAAATCCACCAAATAGTACTGAAAGTTATAGGTAGGTAGTGGGCACTTGTGATAGGACGTTGATCAATTTGGTTCTTTAGGGGTTATCAACCCTTTATACGTTTTTTAAAGCCAACATATATTTCAGATTGCTGGAATTTGCTTACAGTATCCAGTGTTTTCAAGAGGTCTCGTGTATAAGGCCAAACCAGTCTCGACGTTGCGTAAATTTTGTGACCTAACGAAAATTGGTGTTTTCATCATGATTGGAAGAGAGGCTTGGGATTCAAAGTTAAAATGTTATTAACATTAAATATAAAAGAAAAAAAAATGTTGACTTCTTCCACAAATCTCAAATCAGAGTAATGCAAAGAAAATATGAATATTGCATTTCTAGTCAATTCGAAAAATAAAAATTTTGAAAGAGCTAGATGATGTTTATCGAGAGGGAATCACAGTTTAATTTACACCAGTGTTAGATGTCAGGTTCTCCATAACATCTCGGTAAGATTTTCGACAACTTTCCTGGCTGAGCTATTGCGAGAGCTGTCCTCCATTAAGCACATGGGGACATGATGGCACAGCGTCTGACTCGTTGAATTCGCCCACCTATAACACTTAGTATACTGCATCGAAATGTGTACAAAGCCATGAATAATGACTCGTATTCGCCATCTCTAAGATCGTTTACATGATAGTGTACAAACCTTAGTTAACTTTCAAAAGACGATGTACACACACACACACACACACACACACACACACACACACATATATATATATATATATATATATATATATATATATAATATTAGTGGTAAATATACACACACATAAGTATATATACATAGGTGCATACACATACATGTATATTTTTTTAATAAAAAATTCCAAGAGGATAGAATTCAGGTAGAACTCAATGTCCAGGACAGAGTAAGGATATAATAAAAAAAAAGAGGCTTAAACACTAATATTCCATGGTCATAATTTATTCCATTGAAATCGTAAATACGATCCAATTCATCAGACCTACAAATTCAAAAAGAAAACAGAAAAAAAAAAACAACTCCGAAAATAAAAATAGAATTTAGAGAGAGTGTAAGACGAATGTTAGAGCTAAAGAGAGGGGTAACAGACAGGAGAAGGTGGGAGATTAAACCTTAACAGAGAGAAGTTTGGATATATATATATATATATATATATATATATATATATATATATATATATATATATAAAGAAACAATTTTTAAGGTGTGTCTAGCATGAAACAGCATGTCTTTTCTGAGTGTTGACTTCAATATTCACTTTATAATATATATATATATATAGATATATATATATATATATATATATATATTAGGCAGCATATAATTTATATACAAAGAAATAATCACACATAGAATCAATCAGCAATATTAATGCTATTATTGGCGACATCCATCGCTAGTTGTGTATAATGTATGCATTAAAATACTATTAATCCATAGAGTGACGTGATCCTCATTTATAAAACTGTACATACTCAAAAAAATAACACATACTCAAAAACAAAACATCTTTCGGTCGGCAAACAATTATTTCGTCTTCAAGTTTTTGATTTTATAAGGAAAACATATGCCTGACGATGAATAAAGGATTATTCAAAAGTACTTGCATTTTAAAAAATATATACAAACTGGAAACAACAGACAACAGTTTTATAGATGAGGATCACGTCACTCTATGAATTAACAGTATGCATACATTATACACTACTAGCGATGGATGTCGCCAATAATACCATTAATATTACTGATTGATTCTTTATGTGATTATTTCTTTGTATATATATATATATATATATATATATATATATATATATATATATATATATATATATATTAGTCGATTTTATCGTATCCAATTATTTAATTTCTTTTCCGATCGGTTCCTTTATGATGATAGCATTGATGACAAAGTAAACCCATTCTTGTCTGGAAGAGTTGATGGCATTGACACGGTAAGGTTGCTGGAGGTCGGGGTTGATTTTTGTCAAGCCATTCTCTTGTTTGACTTCTTCTTTTTCTCTTCTGGGGGCTTTGAAGTTTTGGGTTCCGACAGTGATCGAACACCGCCTGTTAATACAGTCATGTCCATGGGTTTCAAAGTGATTTTAGTCTTAATTTGAGGGCTTTCATTGTTGTTTTTGTCTTGTATTTTCGCAGAGGGTAAACCCAGTGCTCTTTTTCTTGAAGAAAGCTCACTGAATAAGTTAATAATGATATATATATATATATATATATATATATATATATATATATATATATATATATATATATATATATTATCACAATTAAATTGACATCATTTAAAATGTGAATATCTGAGTGACTACATGTCCCAGGCAAACGAAATTTCATGTTGAACAATAAGATTTATTTATCAAGATTCGAACACGATATACAAGAGGATGTAGAATTTAAAACCGATTTCACAAAGCTTCACAAATGTTCAATATACGCAATACCTGCGACAAGGAAGACGTCAAGTCGTTAGTCCAGTTCCTGCCAAACCAACTATAGCATGTCTTACGTAACATTTACCATCGTCTCATTGATTACCTGATTAAGCTCCCCTAGGCTTGTAAAATAGGGGGATATAGAGCTGTCCTTTCACATAGAAAAAAATCACGAGATGTCAAATAAGGTGAACGTGGTGGCCATTTCGACAGCACATTGTCATTATCACTGGCACTCCCGATCCCTATTTCTGTTAGATTCCCATTGAGATAATCCGTAGTCAACTTCGTTAGTTTTTACACATTTTTAAAATATGAGATCATTTGAGCGAGAATTAGCTATGTTATTAGATTACAAAATATCATTTTTGTGGGGTACACTTGATTATAAAGTCTACAGTGACCTAAGTTAAGAGTGCAGACATTCGTCTGTGTTTTCAGAGATTTACCATCACAGGACGGTATATCTATGCTCGTGTTCAGACATCAAGATTTTTTGTCTGATTCCCCGTATATGAAAGGCTATATTCAACTGAATGAATTCACGTGATTCTCTTGGAGTCTTTTTATGGGACTGCGAACGCTTCTTTCAGACAGGATATTCGTTTTATTTGTAAAACTGTGAATATTCAGGAACTGTTTTAAACACTAGATATACCGGACTAGATTCCTGTACGAATAACCCAAGCGGTGACCACTGTTGATATGTATCGGTATGTGCTGGAGCATTTGCCATCAACCAACCCTGGCATGGTCGACTCAGAATGCCACGAACAATTTTGGTAATGGAATCTTTAACAAAATTACATCTTTTCTGTCACACTCAGAATTACTATTTCCTCTTCGGAGACCTTCTGTAAAGGTGACAGTATTTTTCTTTACTGAACAGTTTCACGCCGAACAGAGACTATAACGGTGATTCAATCTTTTCTATAAGATTCGTTGTAAATTCTTTCGCCTTAAGCTGCCGACATTCCTGTATATATATATATATATATATATATATATATATATATATATATATATATATATATATATAATTATTTATTTAAAAAATGATTCCAAATCGCGACATAACAAGAGCCGAAAACTTCAATATAATTATTTAGATTAAATTGAGTTAAAATAAGCTCTGTTCCATCTTCAAGCGAAATTTTACTTTTGTATCGAGCACTATTTTTTAAAAATAATAACTGAAATACTAAGGGACTTTGGATTATTTACCTAACCAATTCCTTCCTGTTTTCTTTATATTTTCACATCTATATATATATATATATATATATATATATATATATATATATATATATATATGTGTGTGTGTGTGTGTGTGTAAAAAAGATTGTCTTTTCGACATCATTTTAAATGCATAGTTTTCTCTCTTTCTTCAGTGTCCTTGAACCTTTAGATTTTCAAGAATTTCTGCAACCCTTTATCATATTCCGGTCATCTGTTTTCTGATTTGTTTTTCGTCATCGTTTTCTTTCTTTCTACTCCCATTTGTCTCTTTCTCTCTCAACCATATTTTTATTCACGAAAATTTAATTTCTGATACCGCTCTCTCTCTCTTTTCCTATTTTTCTTTCTTCGTCAATATCATCTTTCGATTTGTCAATTTGTTTTGTTTTACATATCTTACGCGCTCTCTCACTTCCATGTTATCCTCGGTGCTTTCTTTTTATTTGTGGGTAAGATTTTAATTTTTCTTAATTTCTTTTCTTTTTTTTTTTTTTTTTTTTTGATGGGCGGGGGATTTAGCTCTTTGTTTTTTATAGATCACTTTCTCTTTTAATCTTTCTTCCTTTCTTTGAGCATCCATTTTTCGTTTACGGAGCAACACTTTTTTTATTGCTTAACATCCTTTTTAATAGGGATTTTTATTTTTCGCCTACATTTTTCTTTTTTTCGCAAGCTTCATTAATCCCGCATCGCTCTTCCAAATTTTTTTTTCGCTCATTCAATTTTTCTTTCATTTATTTTTTATTTAGTTATTTCTGCTTTTTATTTTAACCTTTTCTCTCCAATTAGGATTATTTTTTTATGTCGTTGGTAGCCTTCTTCCTTTGTTTTAATCTGTGATTTTTTAAATTTTTTTTCTAAGAACAATCCTTTCCTTTTCCTCAACACTGTATTTATTTTAAGTTGACCCCCCCCCACACACACATATATATATATATATATATATATATATATATATAATTTAGCTTTTCTTCTTTCCACTTTATCAAAAAATATAAACAAAGAATCCATAAAAAGAATAAATGACCATGAAAAAAAGTAAAGAACGACTAATAAAAAAAAGAAACCCACAAAAAGTCAATGTTATGGCGACATGACTTGATCGAATCTGAAATGGCACAATGTTTCTTCCCAGACACGTTCTTCCCGTTCCATGAAACCTGGATTCGATAGATGTGCAATGGATTACATCCGTCACAGAAACATCCTTTGGGTATAGATGCTTGTAAAACTGAGTTTCCTAAGACAAGATTAGCGGATATATTTGCATTCGAAACATGCCACCTCTGAGTTCGCATTTCCGAGATAAAAATATATGAGCTCTCACATTTCATAAAACAAAAAAAAAAAAAATGAAAACAAAAATTTTATAAATATATATATATATATATATATATATATATATATATATATATATATATATATATATATATATATATATATATTATTTAAATAAAAGGAAGAACAGTAAGATATATAATCCGTGTTCTTATAGTGCTCAATGTAAATTTACAGAGCATTAATATTATAAATTAATTGATTTAAAATATGTTTTTTAACTGTGTAGCGGAAAAAAAAAACATATTTTAAATATATATATATATATATATATATATATATATATATATATATATATATATATATATTTGCAAATAAAATTTAGGCAATTAAATCTACGCAGTGTTGACGAACATCCAATAATCATTAAAAAATGAACAATTTTAATATTATTTATTATATTATGAACATTATCATTTTCCATTTTTCCTGTGAACTTCCGGACAACTAGCCGCATTATGGGGTTATTGGTGACTGACAATGGTTCCTACAACTGGCCTTGCTGGTCAGGAGGCTGGCTAGATCTGTCGAAAAGCAGATAAAACTTTTCATGGAACCAAGTCGCGGATGTGTGGATGTACCTGGATTGGTTTCCAGACTGGGTGTGTAGCAAATCATACATCTCGTTAAAATATCGAAAAGAAAAAAATACAAAAAAAAAACTCTATAACATCCGCGGTTTGACAGCATCTAATAATGTTAGCCTGTTATTTTTTTAGATTCGCAAAGAACTTGCGGATTCGACGATTTACCTGCGATTGTCCTAAAAAAATGCACTCCTGAATTGGCTCCTGTTACCTCTAAACTTTAAATGTTTTACTACAACCTCCTCTGCAGGTAATGTCTTTAAGAACTCCGGGAAACCATCTGATCGCTCAAATTATCGTCCTCTTAATCTCTTGATTCTCTTTGGCTAAGTATTAGAGATTCTTACCAACACCGAATTCGTGAACTTATTTCACATAACCTCCTGTCGCATTTACCGCCGATGTGTTAACAGCCATTAGTGAATTTGGCCTATCAAACTTTAGGCAAGAAAGGCGAAGCTCGTGACGTGGATCTAGATACATCAGGGTTTTACATACTGGCCTTCTCCAGAGGCTCAAAAGTGACGGTGTCTCTGGACACATAATTGGTATAATCCAATCATCCTAACAAATCGTCTAATTAAGGTCACGTTAGATGAACCCGTTTCTAGTTCCTATCATATTAATGAAGTGGTGGTGGGGGGGGCACAAGTTACTATCTTCGGATTTCCACTGGTTCTGATCATCATCAACGACTTCCCGATGTAATCAATTCCCAACTAGGTGTCTATGCAGATGACACAACTGTTTACTCGTCTTAGCAGCAAATCTGACTGATCCAACAAAGTAGGACTGGCAGCTGCTGTAGACAGAGACCTCGTATCAGTGGTTAACTGGGGCAAGTAATGACTTTTTAACACCTCCAAAATAAAACATTAATTTAATTAACACAGAGAATATTTTCTGCCTGCATCAATATGGCTGATTGTTAATTCTACTGATAGGAAAGTTGGTTCGCTGTGTCGGGCCAGATATTTCTCGTTAGAATGTTTCTTACAGATTTATAAACCTGTCATTCATCCTAACATTGAATACTTCTGCCAGATCTGGAGCAGTGTTCATACTACTTATCTCGAGATTCTTGAGAAAATACAAAGAAGGCTTTGTAATGTAATCGATCCTGACGTGGCGTTTTGACTTAAGTCACTTTCCCATCGACGTGAAGTGGCTTCAAGCTGTCCTTTCTATAAATATTTTCATAGAAATTGTTCTGATGAGCTTTTCTCTTTAGTGCCAAGTCTGCATAAGTTTAAGCGTGCTACTAGATTGGCAAATGGGTCTCATCGTTTTAGAATTGAACTAGCTAGATGCAATTGTCAGTTCTATTTTAATACTTTTCTTTCAAGGCAACGCCAGTCGCCATCTCTTGTCTTCTTGGACCCTGCTCCCTTTTTGTCCTTTCCTCAGTCACCAGCCCCCATTTCTCTCCATTTTCAATCTTCTCATTCTCCTTCATTTTCACTCCTGCAACTACAGATATTGTCCCTTTGATTGTTGAAATTATATATATATATATATATATATATATATATATATATATATATATATATATATATATATATATATATATATATATATATAAAGAGATAATCATACATAGAATCAATCAGCAATATTAATGCGATTAATGGCGAAATTAATGCATTAGAAATGAATAATTAAAATACTGTTAATCCATTGAATGATGTGATCCTCATTTATAAAACTGTTGTCGATGTTTCTAGTGTATACTTTTTAATTAAGCAAGTACTTTCGAAGATCCATCTTCATCATCAGGCTGTAATTTTAATGCATACAATATGCTCTACTAGCGAAGTGATTTCACCATTAATAGCATTAATATTGCTGATTGATTCTATGTATGACTATTTCTTTATATAAAATATAAGCTGCCTAACATTATATAGTTTTTGGAGCGTGCTGTCGCAACGCTGAGTTTGAATTTAAATTTTACAATTGTGCGTTCTTATACAAATATGGTGATAAGTTATATCTTTTTTACTGGTAAATTTTCTGTCAAAGTGGCATGAACTTTATTGTTCAATAATTACAGTAATGTCGCACTTATTATCCAAAAGTTGCATTTGGATCAGTTATTTATATATACATATATATATATATATATATATATATATATATATATATATATATATATATATATATATATATATATATATATATATATATATATATATATATATATATATATATATATATATATATATATATATATAAATCATCCACAGTATAATCATGTTCAGGTTCTAACATTTCACCTTTCTTGGCTGATCTTCTGTTATCACAATGTCGGATATTTAACAGCAAAATTTATTAAGGAAAAATCAAAATGGTGGGAACTATATACCGGCCAGAAGCATGCATTAAAAATAAAAAAAATAAGATAAAAATTATCAGTGTCTCTTCTCCTTCGTGCGCTCGTGTAGTCACCTCGGCGTAAACGCCAGATGAATCCATAAAGAACGTAACGCGTCACACGGAGAATTTTCCATTTTGCGTATATACACACACACACACACACACACACACACACACACACACACACATATATATATATATATACACACACACATATATATATAATTATATTTATAATTAAGTTTGATCTACTCTGTATTGATCACTGTTTAAGAATAGTATTGTTATTCCGTATACACCTATCCTATATATATATATATATATATATATATATATATATATATATATATATAGGATATGGTGTATACTATACTATATATATACTATATCTATATATATATATATATATATATATATATATATATATATATATATATATATATTCAACAGGACGAAAGACGCTTAGGCATTTCATCAAGGCATATTTAGAAAAAATATCTTAAAGCCTATAATAACTATGACATGCTCTCGGTTCATTACAAAACCATATCAAAGCTTTCATGTATTTTCTCTTCATTAGAGGTGTTTCCTTTCAGTTGTAGCTCTTCTGTGTATTCCAGCTATTTAATAACAGGGGTCTACTGAGACGTATTTAAGTACAATGCATTAGCTTGGTACCGACCAACGTCGACTGATATTTGTTTCAATAATCACTTCTACAGAATCGCTAATAATAATAATAATAATATATTCGTGAAAATTTAACGTTTTAAGATTTGAATTTTCCGATGAATAAAATTTTCCCAAGTTAGTGATCCAATAATCTCCTTGCGCGTTCTACAACAAAATGTCCGAAGAAATTCCGAAATTGCAGAGTTAAATATTAATTCTTTAAAACATTTTGCATTAAGAACTTTAAGTATGAATTCCGGTGATTATATAAAGAGTTAAGTGGGTACAAAGGAAAATGATTGGCAACATTTCTGTCTTTTCTTTCTTTTTGTGTTATACTAGACGAGCCTTTTCTCCAGAATTTATCTTACATATCTATAAGTCTGCAATTCGTCCATGCTTTGAATCTTGCTACCACATATGGCACGGTACCACTGCTATATATTTAGAAATTCTTGATCAGGAAGAATCAGGAATATTATTAGTCTTGACCTGGAGTCTCAGTCATTTTCCCACTTCCGTAAATATACCTTCCTATGTCTTTTCTATACATACTCTCATAACAATTGTTCGAATGACCTCTTCTCTATGATACCTAGATTTGATGAATTTAAGCACAGTATCAGATTAGATTACATTCACTTACGTGCTAATATCCTTGGGGAAGCTATGGATCCGCTTCTTCTCTCCCAGCTATGGGTAAATAGCAGGACAGACAGCGTTCTATAGACTTGGATAGCAACTGGTCTACCGTAGAAAGAAATGGCAACCTATTGGGGGGGAAAAATCTACCTTGTCAGTCATGAATCAAAAGATACATGATCGCCTACTCGTGTATCACGCATGGTACATAACTGACTGATGAGATTAGCAACAAGGTTTCAACCACTTAGAGTTAAATTGGCTAGATGTAACCGTAAATTCTATGCTAAGTTTCTTTTCTTGCACTTCTCACTTGTGGAACTCTCCTCCGGTTCCACTGTTGTATCGGCACCTTGTTCTGGAGGTCTCTTGGGCGACGGCGTCGATTCACTTATATTTCCGTTGCTTTCTCTCTTTCACTCCCTCGGGAGGGTGATCTCTAGTTGGTTTTAGTTCCGCGAACTTAAACAAAAGACGTTTGAACTTATCTAGTTTTATTTAACACGTCGACGGATACATCTCCTAACTAGCCAGTGGGGTTTCTCTCCCACCCTCATTGGGGAGCAAGTTCGCAGACACGAAATAATACATCTACATTCTTCGACTTGCAAAACTTAACTCATTGAAATCCCTTTCTATATCTAGCATTCACACGCTAGCTTTAGCTAATCACAATCGACTTCCTTTGATTTCCTGTATCTGACCTCAAAGGTCAAAATGAGAAAGTCAGAGAAGAAATACAATTCTCTAACAAATGATAGTCTGCTGCTACTATTTAACACCACGCTTTTCAGCTAAATTTAATGTTCAAAAAATTAAATTCGATATCAATCGCTATCTACTATCTTTCTGGTTAATCTTTCATTGTTCTCTCCCATTAATAATGTTTGTTTTCTAATTCTTTCAACCACTTGTCTTAGTGACTGCATGGAGTTAATTTGATTGAAAATAGTCGTATTTCTATGCATTGGCACGACGTAACCAACTCACTAACAAATATACAACAGGTTAGCGCCTGGTGGAGAATAGACGTGCCTTATGAACTCGACGTCGTCTTAGAAGTATTTTGGACAAAATTACCCTTTGGGGAAAAAACTGTCAATGTTTACAAACAAAAACTCATCCCGGATCGGCCTTTGCCATGGTTAGAAAGGGGTCACATCCCCCAGAAAGGAACCAGTCTGGGGTTAAAAATCGGTAATTAAACTCTTCCACTAACAATGAAAAAAGTGATCACCAAAGCCTGATTAACTCCAACGTTAGTCCTGTTGACTCAATGTTGAATCAATTCATCTATGAAAACCGACGAAATGAAATCAGTCAGTCAGTTATGTGCCATGCGTGATATAAGCTTAGGCGATCATGTATCTTTCGATGGCTGGCGAGGCAGATTTTTTCCCGCAGTAAGTTGCTATTTCTTTCTGCTGTAGACCAGTTACTATTCAAGGCTATAGAACCCGGTCTGTTCTGCTATTTAACCATAGTTGTTGGGAGAAGAAGAGGTTTCATACTTTTTCCAAGGGTTTTAGCGCGTAAGTGAATGTAATGGATTCGACTGGAATTCGAAGTCAGATCTCCGATTCCTCAATCCGAGCCCCTATCCATTACTCCACCGAATGAGGAAGATTATAACAAGTATGTTTCCACTGCACTTGAAAATCATCAAACGATAAGAACAGAAAACGGGAAGGTACGAAATTCCTTTTATCGACTAGTCATGGCTATGACGATAAACTACAGCCTTCCTTCCGGATGTAGTTTATCGTCAAACGATAACAACAGAAAACGGCGTGTATGTACGAGAAAAGAAGCTATTAGCATAGAACTTACGGCTTTCCTGACGATCCGCTTAGGTGAAACCTTGGTAGGTTTGTCAGGCTCTAGGTTTAACTATATATATATATATATATATATATATATATATATATATATATATATATATATATAAATTAATTGATTTAAAAATTTAAAATATTTTTTTTCGCTAAAAAATGAAAATATCTATGCGAAAAAAAACATATTTTAAATCAATTAATTTATAATATTCATGCTCTGTAAATTTACATTGAGCACTATTTTGTAAAAATAAAAATATCTATGCGAAAAAAACCATATTTTAAATCAATTAATTTATAATATTAATGCTCTGTAAATTTACATTGTGCACTATTTTGTAAAAATAAAAATATCTATAAGAACACCGGATTTTATATCTTACTCTTCTTTCTTTTTTATTTATATACAAATATATATATATATATATATATATATATATATATATATATATATATATATATATATATATATATATATATATCTTTATAGTTTACTGTACAGATTGCACATTTAAGATTAAATCAGTTTTAATGATTCCAATTTAAATTGGAATCATTAAAAACTAAGAAACAGTCTCTTCATGGTTCAGGTCAGGCTACCGGATTTTTTTTTCACAAGTTCCATTTTGTTTATATACTAGCATAGTTATCAGACATTAATCGAATTAACATTCCCTCAAAAATCACATTATAATACTGCTTGGTAATTTATTTGTATCTGTTTTCCCATAATTATGACAACTAGTTTTAAACCTGTGAAAATTTCACGTTTTTTCTTATTTTAATATTCTGATGAATTTCATTTCTGAAGTTAATGTTTGAGTAAGCGCATGGCCGGTTCTACGACAATAAAATATCCGTAGAAATTTCCCTATCGTATCGTAAAATATTTGAGTTTAACAAATTTAACAAATTATTGCATGAACAATCATAAATATGAATGCTGGTCGTTATTTTAAGGAGTGGCTAAAAATGAAAAAATTTGAAACTGAAAACTTTTCCATTTTGCTGAAACACTTCTATCTCTACCTTTTCATTTTTTCATTGATTTTCTCATTGAAACCAAGTATCATCTTTTCTCCTTTTCGACGTGATCAAAACCCACTAGTTCATTATTGATGAAGTATTAGCAGGGCGTAAAGGTCGTGCGAACTAACGAAGCGAGGCACAAGCACAGTTATAATAGGATGCTGTTCCGAAATAAAATTATAAAATGAAAATTATAAAAAAAATATAATCGTGTGGCACGCATGACGTAGTCTCAGGAGTTTCTGATATAAATAATAAATATAGGTTTGTGACTGTTAGGTATGGTGATGCAAAATTCACCAAAGTTCAAGGTTAAAGTCAACATAAAGCAGACTGATGCAGAATAAATAAGAACTAATTATAGATGAAAACAAGAAACTGGCTATAAACTGCAATAGACATGTTAAAAAAGATTAAAAAAGACTGTTAGCCCAAGGACAGCTCGTCAGAAGAAATGTCCATGAAAGAGACAGAGAAAAACGAAGATGAAGTCATGTTTTTTTTTATCAGTTCACCCCAAGAAAGGCAATAAAGCCACTAAGACGCAGGGACATAATAAACCACTACGACATTAACAAGCGGGGACAAAGAACTGGATTTAGAAGACAGTATAACGATTTGTATTGCATTTAAATTGCAAACTTGACTGGAAAGCAAGAAGCCAGAAGAGTTCAACGGTCGAAAAGTGCTAGAAAAGAAGCCATTAGCATAGAACTTACGTCTAGGGTACAATATATATATATATATATATATATATATATATATATATATATATATATATATATATATGAGGGAGAGAATAAGTGTGGGAGTTACCGAAGCAACAAACTGTCAGGTTTTCGGTATTCTCGAAGACTTGACACTAAGCTCATTCAGAAACTTCTTTTTCGATTCTTTTTTTCCTTAAATAAATAAATAAATAAAAAAGACTATAAATAAAAGAAAAGGCAAATATATAGTCAGAAATATTTAAAAAAAGACTGTTCTCTTGTCATTCAGGATATTTTTCCATAAAAAAAGACCTGCAAATTCTTGAAGGATAAGAAAAACGGAAGAAATTGATAAACAAATAAATATTTTAAAAAATACTTCGAAATGCCACGACACAAATCCATTGCAGAACTCAGCTTAAAAAAAAACAAAACAATAGGAGGACATGCCGTTTGCTTTCTTCATCCTTTCCGTTTGAATTGTTCTTTTTCTAATAATCTATAAGGCATATTCAGTTCATGCCATGTTTCCTCACTGACATGCGCAGTCTCTTCATGGTTCAGGTCAGGCTATCGGATTTTTTTTTCACAAATTCTATTTGGTTTATATACTGGCATGGTTACCAGACGTTACTCGAATTAACATTCCCTCAAAAATCACATTATAATACTGCTTGGTCGTCCGTTGCTTATAGCCCTTGCGTATGTGCCTTACGCTCCGCCATTGCCTTGGATAAATAACACAGTTTCGTTTTAATTGCATTGAATGACGGAAACAAAAAGTATACAGTAGCTGTTTTTTTTTCTTTTTCGTATAGTTGGGAACTTTAGAAAAAGAAGAGAGAGCAGCCGATAACGCACTCACGCGTTTAACGACCGCTTCACTGAAATCAAAATCAAAACCATTGTTAATATTTTCATTTGTACACACTTACTTTAAATAGTGCCCTGCGTTCATATGTATGATTCGTATTGCAATATTTTGGTAAAGATGTGAAACTCAAATATTTAACGATGCGATAGGGGAATTTTTAAGGACTTTAGAAATCGCAAAACTCATCATAAGTTTATTAAGTCATTAAAATAAGAGTTATGATTCATTTGAAAATTCCAGTCGGAAGAGCGCGAAATTTCCATCTGTACTTCTATTTACTATTAATATTTGACTGGTTACACTGACAGACATTTAAGTAAAATACTGTTTATCATTATGAGTGTTCTGTTCGTTTTAGTCGAACACCTCTCGTTACCAAATTCGGGAGTTAAACACGTTCAATTAATAGTTGCAATGTGGATATCATTGCATTTGTTTGTTTGTTTGTTTCTTTCTTTCTTTGTTTCCCTCTTTGCTTCTTTCTTTGTTTCCTTCTTTGCTTCTTTCTTTGTTTCCTTCTTTGCTTCTTTCTTTGTTTCCTTCTTTGCTTCTTTCTTTGTTTCCTTCTTTGCTTCTTTCTTTGTTTCCTTCTTTGCTTCTTTCTTTGTTTTCTTTGCTTCTTTCTTTGTTTCCTTCTTTGCTTCTTTGTTTTTTTTGCTTCTTTCTTTCCTTTCTTTCTTTTTTTTCTTTCTTTTTCTTTCTCTTTCTTTTTTTTGTTTCCTTTTCTTTCTTTTTCTTTCTTTTTCTTTATTTCTTTTCTTTTCTTTTGTTTTTCTTTCTTTTTTTTATCTCCTTCTTTCCTTCTTTCTTTGTTTCCTTCTTTTTTTTCTTTTCTTTTGTTTCCTTCTTTCTTCTTTCTTTTTTCTTTCTTTTGCTTCTTTCTTTGTTTCTTTCTTTCTTTTTTCTTTGTTTCTTTTTCTTTCTTCTTTCTGTTTTTTTCTTTCTTTTTCTTTTTTTCTTTTCTTTCTTTTCTTTGTTTTTTTCTTTGCTTCTTTCTTTGTTTCCCTCTTTGCTTCTTTCTTTGTTTCCTTCTTTGCTTCTTTCTTTGTTTCCCTCTTTGCTTCTTTCTTTGTTTCCCTCTTTGCTTCTTTCTTTGTTTCCTTCTTTGCTTCTTTCTTTGTTTCCCTCTTTGCTTCTTTCTTTGTTTCCTTCTTTGCTTCTTTCTTTGTTTCTTTGCTTCTTTCTTTGTTTCCCTCTTTGCTTCTTTCTTTGTTTCCTTCTTATCAGTTTTTCTTTCTTTCCTTTTTTTGCTTCTTTCTTTGTTTCCTTTTTTTTTTCTTTTTTGTTTTCTTTCTTTGCTTCTTTCTTTTTGTTTTCCAGTTTTCTTTCTTTTTTCTTTCTTTTCCTTCTTTCTTTGTTTCAATTTTCTTTCTTTGTTTCCCTCTTTGCTTCTTTCTTTGTTTCTTCTTTCTTTGTTTCCCTCTTTGCTTCTTTCTTTGTTTCCTTCTTTGCTTCTTTCTTTGTTTCCTTCTTTGCTTCTTTCTTTGTTTCCCTTTTTCTTTCTTTTCTTTTTTTCTTTCTTCTTTCTTTGTTTCAGTTTTTCTTTCTTTGTTTCTCTCTTTCTTTGTTTCCTCTTTTTCTTTCTTTTTTCTTTCTTTTCTTCTTTCTTTGTTTCCAATCTTTTTCTTTGTTTTCTTTCTTCTTTCTTTCTTTCTTTCTTTGCTTTTTCTTGTTTCCTTCTTTGCTTCTTTCTTTCTTCCTTTCAGTTTTCTTTGTTTCCCTTTTCTTTCTTTTCTTTCTTCTTTTTCTTTTTTTGTTTTCCTTCTTTGCTTTCTTTCTTTGTTTGTTTCTTTTTCTTTCTTTGTTTTTATTTGACTTCTTTCTTTTATTTCTTTTGCTTCTTTTCTTTTTCCCTCTTTGCTTCTTTCTTTGTTTCCTTCTTTGTTTCTTTCTTTGTTTTTTGCTTTTTTTTGTTTTTTCTTTTTCTTTTTTGTTTCCTTCTTTCTTTTCTTTATTTGTTTTTCTTTGCTTCTTTCTTTGTTTTTCTTTCCTTCTTTCTTTATTTCCTTTTTGCTTCTTTCTTTTTTTTTCTTTTCTTTTTTCTTTCTTATTTCTTTCTTTCTTTTCTTCTTTTCTTTTTTTTCTTTTCTTTTCTTTGTTTTTCTTTTTTCTTTTTCTTTGTTTCCTTCTTTGTTTTTGTTTCTTCTTTTTTCTTTTGTTTGTTTCTTTTGTTGTTTTTTCTTCTTTGTTTTCTTTCTTTTTGTTTCTTTTCTCTTTTTGTTTCTTTCTTTCTTTTTTTTCTTTCTTTTTCCTTCTTTCCTTTTTTCTTTCTTTCTTTGTTTCTTTCTTTTTCTTTCTTTGTTTTTCTTTGCTTCTTTCTTTCTTCCTTCTTTTCTTTCTTTGTTCTTCTTTCTTTCTTTCTTTCTTTTTCTTTTTCTTTCTTTTGTTTTGGTGCTTCTTTCTTTGTTTCTTTCTTTCCTTCTTTGTTTCCTTTTTTCTTTCTTTCTTTCTTTCTTTTCTTTGTTTCCTTCTTTTGCTTCTTTCTTTTTTCCTTCTTTCTTTCTTTTGTTTGTTTGCTTCTTTCTTTGTTTCCTTCTTTGCTTCAGTTTTCTTTCTTTTCCCTCTTTGCCTCTTTCTTTGTTTTTCTTTTTTCTTTCTTTTTTCCCTCTTTCCTTCTTTTTTTGTTTTCCCTTTTGCTTCTTTCTTTGTTTCCCCTTTTTTCTTTCTTTGTTTCTCTTCTTTCTTTTTTCTTTGTTTCTTTATTTGTTTCCCTTTTTTTCTTTCTTTCCTTCTTTCTTTTTCTTTCTTTTTTTCCTTCTTTTTTTTTCTTTCTTTTTTTCTTTCTTTGTTTTTCTTTTTCTTTCTTTGTTTCCTTCTTTGTTTTCTTTTTTTGTTTTTCTTTCTTTTTCTTTTTTCTTTCTTCTTTCTTTGTTTCCTTTTTGCTTCTTTTTTTCTTTTCTTTCTTTCTTAGTTTGTTTCCTTTTTGCTTCTTTCTTTCTTTCCTTGTTTCTTTTCTTTCTTTTTTTCTTTCTTTGTTTTTTGTTTTCTTTCTTTTTTGTTTCTTTTTTTTTCTTTTCATTTTTGTTTTTTTTCTTTTTTGTTTCTTTTTGTTTCTTCTTTCTTTCTTTTCTTTCTTTTTGTTTCTTTAGTTTTCCTTCTTTTTGTTTTTTTCTTTCTTTGTTTCCTTCTTTGTTTCTTCTTTGTTTCTTCCATTTTTGTTTATTTGTTTTTTGTTTCCTTCTTAGTTTCCTTCTTTGTTTCCTTCTTTTTCCTTTCTTTGTTTGTTTACTTCTTTGTTATTTGTTTCTTCTTTGTTTGTTTCTTTGTTTCTTCTTTGGTTGTTTCTTTCTTTGTTTACTTCTTTTTTGTTTCTTTGTTTCTTTCTTAGTTTCCTACTTTGTTTCCTTCTTTATTTCTTTCTTTGTTTCCTTCTTTGTTTCTTCCATTTTTGTTTATTTGTTTCTTTGTTAATTTTTTGTTTCTTCATTTGTTTCTTTGTTTCATTCTGTGTTCATAGTTTCTTTTTATCCCTTTACTTTAGTTTGTCTCTTTAACAATTGATTCTAACATCCAAACGTACAGCACCTGGTATTAACTAGCGGTCACTCATCTAGTTACTGACTAGGCTCGACGTTACTTTACTTCAGCGTGATATGGACGTAAGACACTCAAAAACATTTTGATAACGGTACAAAATTTAATAGTCGTGTAGATGTCACTACTCGTAAAGAGTACAAGCGTCTCCTCAGTTAAGCGAGGTTACTGTTTCCTGATAGAATATGACAACGTATAGCATCTCGCAAATTCGGTTCTAGAGATTACTGGCGGCTCTGCAAGAGTGTGCTGAACAAGAACAAATCCCCAATCCCTCCTTCATTCAATCAATTTGAAGTCCTGGCATCTACAGCAGGTAATGTTGGATGCTTTGCTCGTAAATACTCTTCCAACTCAACAATCGACTCATTTGGATTACTCTCACTTGATTTTCTCCATAGAACAGAGGCTGTACTGAGTGATATGCGTATAATTCCGTCACTGGTTTCGGATATCATTTCGAAATTAGACTCCCATAAAGCGAGTGGAGTTAACGGGATCCTAGCGGTCGTCCTCTAGATATGTGCTCTGGAACTGGCTCCAGTTTTCTCCAAATTCTACAACTATTGCCTCGCTGCAATCTGCATTCCAGCTTGTTTGAAGTTCTCCTCTGTTGTTCCTGTTTTTAAGAACTTTGGAGAACCTACTGCCTCTAGTAGTTTCCTTTTGTTTTTCGGCAAAGCATTAAAGCGGCTTTAATCAATGCTGAAGTGGTTAAGCATCTTACCTCTCACAACCTACTCTCGGACAAAAATATGGCTTTCATTTTGCCCGGTCTACCGCTGACGTGTTTACGGCCATGACGAAATAATTTATATCAAGCTCTTGATAATAATTAAAGATCTTCATGATTTCATCAGTTCCCAGGTAGGCACCTATGCAGATGACACTATCATTTATTCCTGTCTCTTCAGTAAGTCCGTCAAAGTTAACCTGGTCACTGCTCTTGAAAAGAACTTCCAATCTGTGGTTAACTGGTAAATTTTAATGACTCTAAACCTAAACTACACACATTTAACCACCATAGATAAATTTCTTTGCCCACCATCAGCATGGCTGATGCTTGACTCCATGGAATGCCTCACTGCACGTTCTTGGTCTCACTTTTTTGACTGTCTTGAAGTGGAACAACTACATTGAATCAATAGCTGCATCTACTGCAAGGAACATTGGTTCAGTGTGTCATGTCGGAAGGTTTTTCTCGTCAGAGTCTTTTATACATATCTACAAATCAACCATTCGTCCGTTCATTGAAATACTGCTGCCATATCTGGTCTAGTGCCCCTGCTGTTCATCTCGAGGTTGTTGACATAATCCCGGGTCTTACACCGTTTCTGATCTTCATCAATAATCTTCCTGATGTCATCAGTTCCAAGGTAAGCCCCTTATGCAGATGAGATTACCATTTATTCCTGTCTCAATAGTAAATTCGTCAGCGCTGACAATGTTAACCTGGCCATTGCTCTTGAAAAATACTTCCAATCAGTGATTAACTGGGGCAGGAAATGGTTTGTACATTAAACTACTCTCATTTAACCACCATAGAGATCCTTCCCTGGGTGATGCACGACTCACTGCGCCGCCTTGGACTCACGTTTCCAACTGACTTGAATTGGAACAACTACATTGAATCAATAGGTGCAAGGGAATTGGTTTAATGTGTCGTTCCAGAAGGTTTTTCTCGTCAGGGTCCATTTCACAAATTTACAAATCTATAATTTCTTCCGTGCATTACAGTCGTAATATTTAGCTTGGTACCCCTGATATTCATCTCGAGGTTCTTGGCAAAATATAAAGAAGGATCTGCAATGTAATAGATCCTGACTTACCATTTCGAATTCAGTAACTTTCCCCACCAACGTGATGTGGCTTCTCTCTGTCTTTTCTATACATATTTTCATCGGGACTGAATTTAAGCGTGCTTACGTGTAATACCTTGAGAAAAGTATGAATCATCTTCTTCTCCCTCCAGCTATGGGTAAAAAGCAGGACAGACCGAGTTCTGTAGCCTTGGATGGCAACTGGTCTACTGCGGAAAGAAATGGCAACCTACTGCGGGAAAAATCTGCCTCATACCTCACACCTCACTTAACAAAATTCGATCGAGTCTTAAGTGATAGGGCCGTAAACCTTTACATGTTATTTTAATAAGGACAGGATCTCACTGTCTTATGTCCACGCAGTTCGGGTCATCAGAGTTCAGACCAGTTGGAGAGGTTAAATGGCAACCCACTGCGGGAAAAATCTGCCTCGTCAGTCATGTATCGAAAGATAAATGATCGCCTAAGTGTGTATCACGCATGGCGCATAACTGACTGACTAGATTGGCATCTAGGTCCCATCATCTTACCGTTAAAATAGTTAAATGTAACCGCTACTTCTACTCCAACAGTTTCTTTTCTCGCACTTCACGCCTGTACAAATATCTTCAGTTTACATGTTTCCCAGAAAACTAAAATCTTCTAAAAATTAAATGCAACGTCAATCGTCATTTACTGCCTTCTTGAATCCTGTTTACCTTTTGTCCTTTACTCGATTCTCCCTATACCCTATCTTTTTTTCTCACTTTCAATCTCTGTAACTTGCGTAATAGTGGCATTCCTACCTTGCTTGGAGTGAAATGATTATAGTAAAAAAAAGAAAACAAAGTACGGATATATTTAGAATAGTAAACGGTTTCACACCTCACTTAACAAAATTCGATCGAGGCTTAAGTGATAGGGCCATAAGCCTTTTCAAGTTATCTTAACAAGGACAGGATCTCACTGTCTTATGTCCACGCAGTTCGCGTGTCAGAGTTCAGACCAGTTGGAGAGGTTTTGACAGCTTAAGCAACTCAAGCCTTGTATTGAGTGAAATTTCTTATTAAAAAAAAGACAGAAAGCTCTGGATAAAATTTAGAGAAAAAAAAAAAACAAAAAAAAAAACGGATCGCCATTTTTAAATACTAGTAATTTTTCCACTATCGGTATCTAAAAGAAATCACGATAAAGTCATATTTTGTGAAACATGACAGATAAAAAAAAAAAAACGGAAAATCTTAAAGTAAACTTTAGTTAAGATAATTGATTTGAATTTTTCGACTCTTTTTCTCAGTATCTAAATTCAGATCTTTGGTTGAAGGAAAATGATTCTGTGATTACTCGCTTATTGGGTAATATATTATTGGAAGACAAGAATATCTTTCAAAATTCTCGTCACGTTCCATTCAATTTCTAGATCGATAAACACGCAAATGAAGCAAGTATTTCGCCATATTCCTGAGTTTATTCATTTAACAAAAATCAAAAACAAATATGACGATTTAGACAAATTTAAATGGAAAGCTACATTACTAAAAAGAAACTTTGCAATTTATTAAAAGATTGAAGTAGATAGGAAAACAATTTACATCCAAGAGCAAAATGGTTTTATTCTATATCGGTTTCTGAATGTTGAATATATTTTCTACGTTTAGAATTTATTAATTGGAGCTATGAGCCACGATATTCATCTGAATGATTTTTAACGGAATCAATGAGGAGTTATTTTAAAATTAAGTATTTCCATGAAACAGAGAAACACAAACACAGGGGCATAGAAAAATACTTAGAATTATTTCTTTCGATCACCCATATATATATATATATATGTGTGTGTGTGTGTGTGTATGTATGTAACATATGTGTAAGAAAAAATAATTAAAAATTATCACATAAGACTAAAAACATCTCTAATATGACCACTACCAACGGATCAGAGAAAATTATAAAATTATATATATATATATATATATATATATATATATATATATATATATATATATATATATGTGTGTGTGTGTGTGTGTGGTACTTATGGAAGTTTGTCTGATGTTGGCAGCAGTGTAAAACCCAGGGTTACAAACTAATATCCATACAACTGAATATATATATATATATATATATATATATATATATATATATATATATATATATATATATATGTGTGTGTGTGTTTGTGTGTGTGTTATAAAATACAGTGCTCAGTGTTATATAACATTTATTAAGTATATATTGGTGAATAAATATATGTATCGTCAGTAGCACGACTCGGAGTTTAATACAGACTTTTACTTTCAGGATAGTGGATAGTGTCTATCGACGTTTGATATTTTATGTATTCACTAATATGTATATTATGTAATATATATATATATATATATATATATATATATATATATATATATATATATATATATTATCATATTTATATATATATGATATATACAACCTTGTGCAAAGTTATTATTTTACTCTTTTCTCGTATTTAACCAATGAAATATGGCCCAGTGCGCATGTTAGTACTTCTTATGTCCATTCCCCGAAGAAGTTCCTTGCAGATTGACCACAGATTCTCGACTGGATTTAAATGAGGAGAGTTTCTCGGACACTAGTTATTTGATTTGTTCACTGATAAGGCATGCCAGTGTGTTCGCGCAGCTTTACAAATTTACTTCGAGTAACGTCCATCGCAGGAAAATGGCGTAGGACAACTAATCGACAGTCGGGACAATAGTGCTTTGGCATGCTAAAAATCTGATGCAATCACGGATGACACAAGATTTTTATAAGGCCAAACAAATTTCCTCACACACCCCGAAAATAGATTCATATTACTGTGCACGACTGTAAATGACCTAATCTGAGAAAAAAATCGAAATCGATTACACACTGTACATCCAGCGGATTGAAGGCTGATGGTATGGTGAAAGAAAGGAAACTGAATAGTTTTTCACAAAAGAATGTATTTGTATTATATATATATATATATATATATATATATATATATATATATATACAGTGTATAGTGAGTACATCCTTCACATTTCTTCAAATATTTAAGTATATCGCTTCATGGAACAGCACTGAAAAATTACAAAAAATAAATTAACTCTGTTATATATGCTGCAGACAGGCTACTTTTTCATTGTGTCAAAGTGTCATTATGTCAGTGTTGTCCAATGAAGAGATATACTTAAATATTTGAAGAAATGTGAGGTGTACTCACTTTTTGTGATACACTGTATATATATATATATATATATATATATGAATTATATATAATTATACTGCACCAATTATATATATATATATATATATATATATTTATATGGTATATATAAATATAATATAATATATATATATATATATATATATATATGATAAGCAAATATAAATGGATATAAATCCGACAGAATGAAGAAAATATCTGGAAAAACAAAACAAAAATCCTTAAAATGCGATTATGTTGTTTTAATATGAATGAAATGTCGACGTCTGACGTTTAGGCTTAGGAATACGCGGAGACTAGTAGACTCCTGTATCTACTAGTCTCCGCGTATACCTACAAGAACGGAAAGGATTTTCTAACGAACTGTATATATGAAAAATCTTTCCATCGGAATCAAATTTATAAAATTTTTAAGAATACGTTGTGAAAGCGTCGCCCATTTGACGACAACGTGACCACGCTCAAACGGAAAGCTGATCATTTAAAATTTTCATTTATCTGTTTTGGATAAGACTTGTTTTTATGCCCATCGTTTCGTCGTGTTATACTGATTATGTTAATTGTATTTTTAATGAATATTGTCCTGAAGAAGGTTATTAAACCGAAACGTCAGACGTCGACATTTCATTCATATTGAAACAAATAATCGCATTTTAAGGATTTTTTGTTTTGTTTTTCCAGATATTTTCTTCATATATATATATATATATATATATATATATATATATATATATATATAAATATAATAGAAATATATATATATATATATATATATATATATCTATATAAATATATATATATATATATATATATATATATATATTTATATGTATATATATATATATATATATATATATGTATATATATATATATATATTTATATATATATATATATGTATATATATATATATATTATATATATATATATATATTTATATATATATATATATATTTATATATATATATATATATATATATATAAATATATATATATATATAATATAAATATATATATATATATATATATATATATATATATATATATATATAAATATATATATATATATAAATATATATATATATATATATATATATATATATAATATATATATATATATAAATATATATATATATATATATATATATATATATATATATATATATATATATATATATATATATATATATATATATATAAGCTAGTAAATTATGGCTTATGGGAAAGCTTACGTAGATACGGAAAGAAAGAATTGATTTGGAACGAAACATAAAAAAAGGAACAAAGGAACATTTTAGAAAAGTAAATATAATAAGGGGTAAGTAAAAGCAGACAAAGAAGAAAATAGTAAATTATGAATGGAGTAAAGAAAAAGAGAACACGATGATGAAGAATGGAAAGAGAAAAAGCCATGAGAGAATGTAAAGTATGTGGTAAAGAAACAATGCAAAGCAAGAAAAGGGGGGAAAAAAGAAAGTCTGCGTAAAATGTATGACGAGCAGCATTTAGAGAATTTTTATTTCTCAGCCGATCATAGAAATCCGATTTTTTTTCCTCCATTTTAGAAGATATATAGATGGGAACAGATTGGTTTTACTGGCAATTGGTTTTCGGAAGGTGTCAATAATTTTATATATTGATCTTTGATTCCTTATGTTTTTTTTTTATTCATTGCATAATTTTACGATCAGCTTCCTGATTGCATACCCTCTGTATTTCTCTCGACAGTTTTTCTCATGTCAGAACTCAAGGGTGTTTCCACTATGCAAATTTTAAAACACATACAGATTCCTGTTATTATTTCTCTTTCCTCTCCTGCAACAAATGGTTTTCTTTCAGCCTTAAGGTAGCGATTTTCTTACGCTTCAATAAGGGAGATGCCGGCATTATTCCGACAGCATCAGTTTTATTTACACACACTCTCATCGTGCTATGTCTAAAGACTTAAAAAAATATGCTGTGCAACGTTGACAAAATAGGTCTCTATTCCTGAAATGAGGTATTGTAATTATTTACAATATTTGCATTGTTCGGACGTAAGGATAAAACATTGGTTGAATCCAGTCACTTGACGCAAAGACTACCTGGTTACACAAAAAAATTAAATAAAATAAAAAATAAAAAAAATAAAAAAAATGGAGATTTGAGTTAAAAGGGAGATAACTAATTCTGAGATATCCGGAAGTGGCATGTCAAGTGGAGCTTGAACAATTTATGTTGGTGAACGAAATAAAGGGTTCACTTCGAAATCCCAATCACCTGAAGAAGGCTGAAGCGTACAACGGCCGAAATTTCGTGAATATGGCAACGAAGATGAGGACGACACTCCGAAAACTGATAATAGTGTAAATAGTTAAAAGATATATTTGATCTTGTATATATTTGTTTGAATGTATAGATTTTAAACCGTGCTGTGTAGTTGCTAACTTGCAATTTCGCTTATAGGGAATGTCAATTTATTTGGAATCCTGTTAAATTTAACCATACGTCCAATTAAAATTTCCTTAAATGTTTTTATTAGTTTTAGACAAATCCGGATAGCCTATACAGATGATTTAACCCCACGGGTCGACAAAAAAAAAAAAAAAACTAAAAAAAGCATTAAAAAAAGTGTATTCCAAAATATAACTTCAAGAAAACTACAACATAAAACCAAAATATGTATATGCACAAATGCTGATTACCATATATTCGAATGTGAAAGCAGATTAACATACAGGGTGGGGCAAAAGAAGGCTCAAAATATTTTCACTGTTGCTTCACGTTTTCGATTTAACTTCACGAAAATGCTCCTTCAGTAAGGTGGGACACCTCCACATTAAACTTTTCGAGTAAGGGTCCGCCTTAACCAAACTTTTCCACACCGTTGTTTCGGAAGAAACCGCAGCATCGAATGACCACCACGTTCACGTGACCTAACATCAATGGATTTCTTTTTAGGGGATCTTGTAAAGAACAAGACTTATGAGAGAAATTTCCACATACTGGGCGAATTAAAAAAGTACATCTAAGAAATATTTGAAATTGTGATCCTGATTTGCGTCATGCTCTGTGTCATAGTAATAGTTCGAGGAATGTTGCAATTGGGCTGGGGTCATTTTGAGCGCTTAACAGATTAAAATTGTAGAATAATTTAAATAAAGCGTTAAATGAAACATAAACAGTTTTGAACAACTATTGTACGAAATAAATATAAATGTAATAAAATGTTTTTAAAATAATGTAAAATGCATAGCTACGAAGAGTATGCTTACTTTTGGCTCTCCCTGTATATTATTATTTTATTACTTAAAAGCTCCCAAGAAAAATAAATTTCGACATTAAATGATTTATCAGTAGTTGATATGCCGTTATACAGACAAATCAATCAATCGCTCTTATGGAAAGGCCGACATCTTTAATAAAGTGGTGAATAAATCTTGACCTTATTTTACTATCTGGAAAAAGATTTGGGATTCTTCTATTTCACAGTAAACAGTCTGACATTTCTAAAGTGCCGATCGCTTTTCTTCTAAATACGAAACGATCGTCTACTGGACTGTCTGGCGTATTTGGGTCACTTCTAATTTTATTTCAAGTTTAATCTCTAAGTTGCTTCAACATTTCCCCACCCCTACCACCACGAGTGCTTGTATCAGTTTTATTCTCGTTTTCTCAAGTTTTTAATCATTCTGTCCTTTCTCGAGTGCAGCTTATTCGATAGAGCCGAGTAGATTGCATATTGAAATAATCGATTCCACGTGGTTGAGTTTTGTTACCCAAACACCATATCACTTCTGACGAGTAATCGCAAGAGGAGGAGAATCAATTCAAATTTTCGATTACCGTAGTGTTTATTTCTGGGTAGCAACTTAGGATAAGATAATGCAATGTCTCATTCAGGAACGATACTCATCTTTACGTCTACGGGGGGTGGGGTAAATCGACGTCTGAATTGAATTTCTTCAAACACGAACGAATAATAATGCTCGTTCTCGAACAAAGACTGATTAGCCTACGTCCACAATTCTGAAAGAACACCAAGTGTTATAGAGAAAAGGACAATCTCGTTTATATTAAAATTCTAAACAGAGGCCAACAATATTTCTATTTTTCGATATCTTAAAGCATTGCCTGTGACAGATTGCCTTGTGAATATTCAGATAAAGACTTCTTTCCAATAGCGACATCCTCTCTACATTTAAAATTCAGGTCCGCAATAGAAATTTTATTTGCCAGTCAATTTTATTTAGCTCTTTTTTATTTATTTTTTTTGTTTCTGACTGACTGTATATCAAACTGAATTGCAGTCGATTTGAGTCTAGGGCACTTTGCCAATCTCCTTAAATGAACCTAAGTAAACCAGAAATAAATCATTTGATTTTGTTACAGTGTGTTTATTTTAATTAAAAGTTCTCACGCAGGAATCTATGCTTTGCCAGGATTGGGGACTAGATATTTTCTCCCTGAGTAATTTTATATCAGGTATATAACTGTCCTTAAGTTAGTTTCTTCATGGATCCTAAAATGTACACCAAAACTGAAGAAGGCAGATTTAATTACTTTCTTTCAAAACGTTATACAATTCTACAAAACATAAAATAAAATATCTAAATAAAATATTTAAAAAGTGTTTAAATAAATCTAAAAAAAATAAAAATAAAATTTAGACATTTGTTTAATATTTTAGTCATTTTATATTACCCCAAAAAGTCCATTAAATTAAATGAATTGGAGTTATTCAAAGCCTTGTGACCATAAGAAAGATATCGATATATAAATAACTCATCATCCCAGATATTCAGAAAGAAATTCAAGTTTATTTGAATAAGTTTCTGAAGAATATATATATATATATATATATATATATATATATATATATATATATATATATATATATATTCAGCAAAACAGCCTGTCTGTGGATGACGATATTAGCTGCCGAAAATGGATAATTCAGTCGAGCACTGTGGGGTGAAAAGCCGGCATTTGTAAAGAGTCACTATTAATGCTGATAATGCAAGACTCTCCAACCGTATTGAGTTCTCTAGGTCACTATCGTGAATATGAAAAATATAAATACGCAAATATTCGCCTTTATGTCTGCCGGCCGTCGATAGCCTATGAGTTAGAATCTCTGACTGATGCCAAATAGGTCGAGCTTCGGCCCCAGTTTGAAGCGATCGGATGTGTAGCCACACTGTTGAGATGTGATACAGCGAAACATTCTGTCTGTGGATGACGGTATATATATATATATATATATATATATATATGGAGAGAGAGACAGAGAGTGCCCGTGTAAACAAAATAGTTCTCGATGCAATATAACAGAGCTATTAAGTATTTATTAATAAATATACTTATTATCCCTCACCGCTAGACTGATTCGAGTTTCCTGAACAATGCAATCTTTAGGTTCTGTTAGAGACTTACTGTTATATAACTTATAATTAAAAAAAAATATTCGTCTAGCTACAGTTGAAGTATATATATATATATATATATATATATATATAATTATTTATTTAAAAATATGATTCCAAATCGCTACATAAGAGGTCTCATGTTTCAAAACAAGAGCCGAAAACTTCAATATAATCCTTTAAATTAAATTGAGTTGAAATTAAAAAGGGCTCCGTTCCATCTTCAAGCGAGTTTTTGTTGGAATAACGTATATCTGAAATTTACTTGTTTTAAAAGTTGAAATCAAAATCACCATGGTTACAGTTAGGGCGAATTGTCTAAAATGGGTAGACGAGTGTAGGGTGTTAATGATGAGTGGCGGTATAGAGATACTTTCAAGGTGTCAAGTCGGGGAAGGTGGGGGTGTTAAAAAGAAACGAAGATGTATTAAGCTTTCGTCAAGTTGGCTTGTCTATGGAGATTTATTTATTTATTTTATTTTATTTTATTATGAAAGGGAATTGTGCTTATAAAAAGAAAAACTTTCGTGGCGTTTGTTTTTTGACGACTTCATAAAGGGTTATCTTTTTAGGTAAGGTATTTAAACCACTAATTTGGGCTATGTATTATGAAGGGTGTTATGTTGTATGCAAGTTTGTAGTTAATAATTTCTACTATGAATCTGATGATTGGGTTATTTGTTAAACAAGTTATATAAATTTTTTTTTTTTATTTCAAACCAAAAATCTGATGATGCCTACAAAAAACCGTTAACTCGTGTCTATTATTTAATAGATTATTATTATTTAGAAGTTTAATAATGTGTAATTTTTCATGGAGGCACAAAGGGCATGGGTCATCCCAAGCCTTACATACCAGACTTCACTATCAAAATATTTTTGGCACTTGAAGGAAACAAATAAGACACCAAAAGTTGAATGGAAAATTATTGACAAGGCTAGAACGGAGCCCTTTTTAATTTCAACTCAATTTAATTTAAAGGATTATATTGAAGTTTTCGGCTCTTGTTTTGAAACATGAGACCTCTTATGTAGCGATTTGGAATCATATTTTAAATAAATAATTATATTTATGCTCTACTTTTGTATCGAGCACTATTTTTTAAAAATAATAACAAAAATACTAAGGAACTTTGACTATTTACCTAACCAGTTCCTTCCTATTTTCTATATATTTTCACACACACATATATATATATATATATATATATATATATATATATATATATATATATATATATATGGACAAAATATAGTCTTAAGGTGTGCTATATTTATGGGAAAAAAGGTGCTCAACATCAGAGATAGAGCGTGTGTAAATATAAAATTGAGCATTGAAGTCAACACTTAGAGGCGGTAGTCTGTTTCATGCTAGAGGCAATCGTCAGGTTTCAATGTTCACTCTTATATATATATATATATATATATATATATATATATTTAGGTATTTTCTTTCTTCTCATTGCTGTCCTTGTTAAAAGATATATATATATATATATATATATATATATATATATATATATATATATATATATATATATATATATAACCAGATTGCTCTGAGTAGGTAGATCATTAAGTATTTTTTTTTCTTCTCATTGCTGTTCTTGTTAAGAGATTTTTTTTCTTGTTTTATGGCATTATAGCATAGACAGAGCAATATATATATATATATATATATATATATATATATATATATATATATATATATATATATAATAGAAATAGTTAATCCTAGAGAGCCAGACAAACCTAACAAGTTTTCACCTAAGCGGATCGTCAGGGAAGGCCGGCACTTTATTTAGTTTTGGGTACTCGCATCTGGTTTTTTTCTTTGGGCCTTGAACTCGTATGCTGGACGATTATTTTCGGTTAACGTACATGTTCTTGGTTCTTTCTTTTTTATACCTTTTGTTTCCCTTTGGTATTGGCTTGTTTATTTGCAAATCAATATACCGAAAGTTTTCCGAGCGAGTATAGTTTTTATACTTATAAGATTGCTACTACTAATATAATATATATATATATATATATATATATATATATATATATATATATATATATATATGCCTGCATAGTTGACCATCGTTGTCTCCTTTAAAAGCAGTTAATGATAAAAAATGATGTGGTAACAATATTATCAATATTATTAATCATTCATATTATAATTTGTATTTCAATACAACATTATGATCATTATTACTACTTGCATTATAAAATACCACTTAGATCAATCGCAATAATAAAAGAATAAATGGAAGTATTTTCTGAATTGCCAGAATAATTAGCCAGTTTACATTATTTTCTTAATAAAATTCAGTGATAGACGTTAAATAATCAAATATCAAACATTAAGAACGAAAAATACATTAACAATACCAGAATAACATAGTCCTATCATTGTTCCAGAATTATAATATAGCTTTTATTTGAAACATCCCTTTAATGCAAATATTACTCTTCAGGAAAAAGGTTACTTTTTTAGAATGAAATTAAAATCTGATATCAGCTTTTCCATGCAAGTCATAATACCCCCAGACTGGCAATTCTTGCAAATTTTAGTATTTACCTTATAATTCACAAAAAACTCAAAATACAAACAGCGATTATCTGATTAGAAAGATTCATATTTATTGAAATAATAAATTATGGTTGCCTTCCTTTTGTGCACTTATTTTTATTTAATTCGAGGTAATTTTTTCCAAAATATTTTCATTATATATCTTTGTTCCTCATATTTATATCAAAATACGTAAAGGCGGTAAACCAGCGTATATCTATTTACTTAACATCAAGCTATGTACCACAATTTTTCACCTATACAGATTGCTTTCAAAATGGCACACCCACATAGCGTCTGTCACCATTTGTCAAACATCAAAGGTATTTTTTTATAAAAATAAGTTATAATGCAGTGCCGTGAATTTTATAAATATGTTGTTTTATATATTTAAATTTATTTAATAATGTTGTTATAATGTATCATGAATTATTTTTCACGGAAAATAGCCACAAAATAAAATACAAGTTTTTGCTTATATACGTGGATTGATATAAGAATATGTTACGTTAATTTATACGCATGAACTCTCGAAGCTATAAATAGGAGCAGGTACTGCCTTTTAGAGGGTGAAGTTTCAACAGTCAGCTCTGAAAGTCGAACGGAACATTCTTGCTGTAACACTCTCGTTTGTATATGTTTGTATTACTGTTTCTGTTAATATATTTAACTGGCCTTAACAGAATATATTTTGAAACAAATACTGAATTTCAAATTAAAAATGACGTAGAAAGTGAAGAAAGGCCCTAGCTCAAAATCCTCTTGTTTAATGGCACTGCACTCGGCAGGGTATCAAGGTACCTTATGCTCCTAAATACGTTGGAGTATTTATGCTGTATCTCGGAACACATACACGATATTAGTTTTAGTATTATATATAGATAGACATCTTTCTATAAAATAATTAGTCTGAAGATGTCCATTCCAGAGCCGAAACACATAACGTAGAAATTTCCAATTTTTCATTCCAATACCCATTTTATATTATAATATATATATATATATATATATATATATATATATATGAAAATTTCTCCGATTTAACCAGTAGAGAAGACAATATTTATGAATAAAAATGATAATAGGAAAACTAGTAATTGCTGACGCGTTTCGTCCAATGTGGACTTTATCAAAGCAAAATACAAAATGAATTTAATTGAACAAGGTAACTAATAAAAACAAAAATAGAATATTCCTAACAACTGGAATGTAGAGAAACGCTATTTTCATATTGTTAACTGAAAATAACATCAGTATTTGTCACTTGTGGAGACTATTGTCATTATATCTGCGTTGATATATTCAAGAATTTTCTTTTAATTTTATGAATCTGTTGTGTACATTTGTTTGTGAGAGCAGTAATTTTGTTAAGTTTTACTAGTTACCTTGTTCAATTAAATTCATTTCGTATTTTGCTTTGATAAAGTCCACATTAGACGAAACGCGTCAGCAATTACTAGTTTTCCTATTGTCATTTTTATTATATCATATTTATATATATATATATATATATATATATATATATGATATGCGTGTGGAATTATATTTGGAAGACACTGCAGGCGTGCAAATCAAAAACTTGCAAGAAATTCACTGCCCTGGGCACCTACCTAACCATAGAGAAAGACAAGTAGGTCGCCCGGCAACCACCTACATTGACCAACTCCGTTATGACACAGAATACCGCCATAATTACCGTGATGCCGGACCGTGATGGTTGGTGTGGTTGACTCATGAATGTTGAGCTCGGTCGGCCGAATATATATGACTGTTTACAGCTTTGAAATATTAAAAAACTTAGTGATTTAATCGAAAAAAGTAATGTAATCTTTATCCAATTGCAAAATTCTAGATTCGTTTGCAGAATGTAGTTCTAAATAATGAAATGTTTAAAATCTAGACGAAGCTTATAAAAATAAATAAATAAAATTTCTTGCAAAATATCTCCAAGCGTAAGTGATTTTGAAGTTGGTAACATTTTCACGGAATAAAATCTGATTGTTCTGTTTTTTTCTTTTCTTTTTGGAACGATAGTTTAAAAATAAATCTGGTTATATCTTTTCAATATAGTCGCATCGATAAATAGCGAATAACTTACAAAAAAATCAAAAAATCTGACACACTCCCAAGAAAACTTTAGGAACTCCAGCAAATTATTTCTGTAAAGTTTCAACGAAAAAATATCAATCATGTTATGCTAGTTTGTTTTCTTACAAGTATCCATATTCCATCAATTCAGACAGGCTGGAACTAAGGTTGCGCATATCAGTTTATACCAGTGATTTCTCCAATAAAAAGAAAATGAACATCTGATGTAAGTAGCGAAGGTTGACTATTTTTGACTCTGGGTCGAACTCACGTTATTTCACGCCTGAGTTCTTGCTGGTTATGTCGGAGGAAGGTAGCGAATGTAATCTTAAATTGGTGAATGCCAAACTGGTGGGCTGAGATAATCTGATGCCACATCCGTTCGTCTTCGCAGGAGAAACGTTTATTCCTTGATTATGCTAGACACATGACCAAACATTATACTGAAGAATACTCAAAGGAAATGGGATTAGGTTTGGTAATAGGAACCAAAGAAATTACTCCATATTTGTGTCAGGAAGAACGACTTGATCGATATGAGACTTCTGTTAAGAGATAAGTTCTTGTTACAATGGCGGGAATGAAATCGTTCAGATTCATGCATGTAGGACAAATAGATTCTTGAACAATGACCTCGCCGACTCTTAACAAAACTAATTAATATAACCTCTAGATTTCACAATACGAAGTTTCTTTTTATGGGTAATATATCCGTTCTGGCTCTCCACAACTTCATATTCTTCGTAGTTCAAAACAATATTTTTCTCCTTATGCGTCCAATTTTTGTTCCACCATCGATTAACACAAGAACGTTGAGTATGTTATTCGCTGTTTTCCCTTCTGCCTCTATAGCCTTCCTGTGAGTGCCAGATTCTCCAAGCCTCATCAAGTCTCCCAAATATTTCTTCTACTACTTTACGGCCATATCACGTTGAAACACCGGTTCTCGTGAGATAACCGACGTAAAGCAACACTGAGCCTGGTCAGTATCAAGATAGGTGAACGCTTTTTGGTGTAATTTTGGATGGGCAGGTGGTGTATTTTATAATGCCTCGTAAGAAGAAATCGGAGAGCCGAGTTCCAATTCCAGTTAGGGTTAGTTTTATTCACATACACGTGAATACCATTGGGAAACGTATGGGCCTTACACTTCTCTCCCCATCTATGGGTTAAATACTAAGTATCAGCAAAACATTATCTCCAAAAGAGTGCTTACAATATCCACATATTTTCTGGCTTTAAATAAACTGCAAAGTTTGATAAACCGTAAAAAAGAACAAATCCATGAAAACACAGTCTTAATTTTTTTACTGGAAAGCTGACATAACATATAAGAGCTAGAACCGAGAGATTATTCTGTGTAAACAAAGACCGTTGAATGAGACAGTATGTCATATTTTATTTAAAGATGGTTTCAGTATTTTAGTAACAGCTATGTTTACATATATTAATCAATTTTTTTCGTTGTGTCAGTTCCCCATTTCTCATGACTGAGCCGATCGTAAAGATCATACCGGTCCACTCATTGATGTTGTCCATACAACTTTTGGCCTGCCTCCCTCTACGTATACCCTTGTAGTGGACCGTGGCGGTGGTGTTGAGTAAAAGTAGATGAACACACGTGAGTTAAAATTTCCTGCTAGCCAGTCCAACTGCAATGAGAAAGTTGGGCTTTTTAATTAACTCCAAAGAAGGCAAAGAAAAACAAACACAAGACCGATAAATATATGTAAACAAATATATGTATTAATAACAAGAAAGGTTACAAGTTACATGGACAGTGTGTGTGTGTGTGTGTGTGGAGAATATTATATATGTGTGTGTGTGTGTGGAGAGTGTTCGTACGTACGTGTATTGTTCTTAGCGTGTTCCCAGCATTTGGGAAACGCTGTATCTGTGAGCGTTCACATCTGCGAGGTGGTAAGGCTGAAAGCCTGAGACAAAAAGAGGTGGAGGCGAAGGGTCAGCGAGTATTTATAGCCAGGGAAGAGAGACCCCTGTTGAAGAGTAAGGAGATAAGGAGGAGCTAACTCCGACACCCTCATCCAAGGGAACCTGAAGGACTGTCTTGAGTAGAGTATTGTGGCGTATGGCAGGACAAAGCCACAACAGTTTCTTCCACTTTACCGTTGCCAAGAGGCACTCCTAGGGACCTACCAGTTATGTTACTTGGCCTTTTGTCATTTTGTCTTGTGTTCTCTTCAGGAGATCCTGAGAAGGACTTTGAATAATTTCGTTTCAAATGTCTGGACTCTCTTGATGGCTTCTGCTATCAGAGCCCAGCTTTTAAATCCATAGAGCAGTATGGACAGCACCAGAGATTTGTAGAGCTTCATCCTGGTTGAAAAGCTGATATTTTTGCTCCTCCAAATCTTACTAGGTTTTGCCATTGCCTATGTTGCCATAGCCAGTCTGGTTTTGGTCTTGATCTCTGTTGTGGAGCGTCCATCTTTGATTCAGGTAACGCCAAGGTATTTAAATGTGTCCACTTGTGTCACTTAAGAAGTAAAGTAAAGACAATACATTTCGAATGCTATAAGGGATCCCACTGGAAAACCAGAATACAGTTAACGCCAACTAACATTAGTGCCCAGGAATTTGTTTATACAGGTTGCGGTGGATAAACGGTCGTCTAAATTACGCAAAATTGGAAATAACACTGACAGCTCATTTTAACAGATACTAGCACTACAGCCCGGCGTTGTTCGGGGATATAACAGTAAGAGATAGATTAAGTATCCACCATCATAAAGACTGAAAAATAAAATTGACAAAGGTTATTGTTTAAGGTTGATGGACACGCATGTCTTAAATATTTTTTTTTTTTTTACGAATTGGTCAAACCCAAACTCAAACAAAAACATTGTTTTCAATCGTTATGAGTCTACCGATTGAATAGAATTTTTCAATTTTATTATAAACAATTGTCTTGTAAATGGAATTTTTAAAGCATTCTGAATGTAAAAATATAGAAAAAAGTGTGCAAGACAATAAGAAACACTACATGCCAAAAAAAAGTGAAGTTTTGTTGAAATCGGTTGAAAAATGTAGGTAGCCTTTCTGTAATCTTTTAGTTTTACAATTTATGATTTTTACTTATTGAATACAGTAAAAAAAATATTGCATATTTTGCTTGTGGTGATTCATAATTAGAATTTTGATTTGAATATATTTTCCACTCGTTGTTTCTAATACAAAAATATTAACTTTATTTGGGTTTATTAATTATGATCTAACAAATCTTATTCATTTAGTAGCCTTTCTGTAATAATAATCTTTTACAATTTATGATTTTTACTTATTGAATACAGTAAAAAAATTGGACACTATGTGTATTTAAAGTAGTTTCCCGTTCCGGTTATTATTTTTAGTTAGGAAATGTGTATGTTTAGATTTCATTATCTTTCCCTAAAGATAAAGAATTTATTCCGATGTTTGTATTCGTACAATCAGCAGAGATAGTTAGATTATTGTTTAAGGTTGACGGACACGCATGTTTTAATAAGTTTTTTTTTTATTATTTTTTACGAATTGGTCAAACTCAAACAAAAACATTGTTTTCAATCGTTATGAGTCTACTGATTGAATAGAATTTTATTATAAATAATTGTCTTGTAAATGGAATTTTTAAAGCATTCTGAATGTTAAAAATAAAGAAAAAAGTGTGCAAGCCAATAAGAAACACTACCTGCCAAACAAAAAAAGAAAAAAGTTTTGTTTTATCGGCTGAAAATATAGGAAATCCGCTCCCATATTTAAAGGAACGCACACACACAAACAACCTGATGTGATTTGTCCCCTTCCATTTTCACGATGTCTTAATCGTGTTTTCAAATTGATTTTGTGCAAAAAACAATTATATTTTTTTCCATTTTTGGCGCTGTTAGAACCACCATAAGGTAATTTTATGTAGTCCTGTGAAGTTTTGTTGAAATCGGTTGAAAAATGTAGGAAATCCGATCCAATATATAAACGTTACACACACACACACACACAATCTGCGTTTTATAATAAGTAAGATATTTACCAAAATTACACAAAATATCTTAGAAGACTAGAGAGTAAATTTATCCAAGAAAATTGCCATTGGCTTCAACCACGACCTTCAGACAATTTCGGAAACACCTGCACCTCTTTTAGACGGTCTCCTTGTTTAAGTTGGGGAATGCTGTCATAATTCTTGCTTTCAGCTCATCTTCGGTGTTACAAGGAGTTTTGTTGGTTTCTCGCTCAACTGCTCCCTACATATCAAGGGGGTTGCACTCTGGGGAGTTAGGCGGCCAGATGTAAGAGGTGATGTGGTCTCAGAAATTGCTTGAGAGCTATGACTAGGTTCTCCTACGTGTGTGACATGGTGCAGAGTCCTGTTACCAGATGTAGGGTTTCAGCAGACACCTTCTTGACCCAGGACTTCACTACATCCAAGGCACTTGATGTTGGCCTCCGTGTTGGGTCTGAGACCCTGTGGGAAGATGCATGGGGGCATAACATTGTTAGCACTAGTGATTACTTCAAACACCATGATGTTGACTGGATATATCATCAATTCATTCCGAATCCTCTGCACTGTCTTCAAATTGACACCCAAAAGCTGTGAAGTTAGAGTACAGCATGCTGTTTCCAAATTTCCGGCCGAGTGAATTGCCTCAAAGTGAAATTTTCTTACAGACGGTGCCCAACTGACCCGACTCTGCAAGTCCACAAAAAACCCAAAAGAAACAAACAACCCCCCCCAAAAAAAACGAGCATGCGAGAAATTAAATATATGAAATAGTGACAATTTACTCATCGTATCCCATACAATTATAATTGTGCTGTCCTTCCATTTTGTTTGTTAGCACGGACGCTACGTCTTGTCAATATCTCATTAATAATGGACTATTCCGTCTTATTATCGCGTGGAAAGGGGTGCATTACGTGGTTTCAATTAGGAAATGAAAGAAGAAAGAGGAAAGGAAGGGAAGTGAGATAAAGAGATAGCTAGATAGAATGAGAATGAGAGAGATAATTAGAATCACTATCAAACGACGAAAACCGAGTACGTAATCGCCAAGAATTCAATTACCATAAATTAAATAAAATAACATCGTCTACTGAATTATTTTTAAATTAAGAAAAATGTCCGTAAGACGAGGATTTGGCTAGAAAGAAAGAAAGGAAGATAAGCGTTTATGTCTCCTGCCAATACCTCCTAAATAACACTACTCAGTTTTGATCGTGTCGAAAGAGTGGGAAAGACACTTGATTTCAGCGAGAAAATGAACGAAAGACACAAGAGAAGATGGAAATGTTTAACAGCTGTTTCTGCGAAAGAGAAAAGAAAATGTTGTCAATTCAAATCTTTTCATTTGCAGCCACATCTTAAAATAAGGACTAGCATTTATATTTATGATTGTTATTGCAATATTTTGTTAAGGTTGTTAAGGTCATATATTTAACGACGCGATGGGGGAAATTCTACGGATATTTTATTGTCGTAGAACTCGACATGAGATTATTTAATACGAGTTAATAAGTCTCGCAGCTTATTACTACTGTAATCGGTTCTATCTCCACAGGGTGGTACCCACCTGTAATCTTGTGCCAAACTAAAAGAAACACAATACCTATTAATACTGTGGTGTGTTCTATCATTATCGTGGAACAATGGTTAGTCAGCTTAATGATCCGCCATGGCGGCGTTAAACGTTCAAAACACTCATCGTTACGTCATTACGATACCGGAAGTGTTAGATAGCGTAACAAAGTACGCGCTTCAATCTTGTCGTTGAAAAACAGCACGGTATGATGAAAATAAAGTTCCCAAAGTTAATAAAAACAAAGTTAAGAATTAAGATTCATAAGAAAATTTTACCGTGAAATTTTTACGGGTCTTTCTTGTTAATATCATTATTATCATCATTTTTTTAAAAAGTTTTTACCGGTAGTTCATTCAATACAAACCCCAAGAGGCTTTCAAGGTAGACGTTTACTGAGTGAAAGCATTTTAAGGGAGGATGAATTAAGAAATACATATTACGAGGACGTGTAGAATAGATACCTGACCCTGGACTTAGAGACCAACATTGTACGTCAGGTGGTTGAGTTCAGTTCGACATTCTAACCACAGGAAGAAGGTCGCAGCGTACAATGGCCGAAACTTTGTGATAAATATAACAAGGACGAGGACAGTAGTCCGGATAATGTAAATAGTGTACATAATACCTCAACTCAGAAATATAGACAGGTAACACTATCATATACAGAGTGAAAAATGAAATTCATAGAAAATTCTGTAAAAATGTTTGTTGTATAGAGAAAATAATGTTTTGAAAAAACATCAAATATTTATATTCATTTATATGTAATATTTATAATACATGTATTTTTCCAGAGAAATATTAAAATTGTGAGTTTAGAGAAAAAAATAGTCTACCTTTTTTACTTTAAATTGTTAAAAAAAGTAAAGCTATTTTTCTCAAAATCCTTTTGTAACTAACACACTTTTAATGTCAATATTTTTTGTAAAAATACATTTATTATAAATATTAAATGTGTACAAAATATTAGATATTTTTTCAAATATATATATATATATATATATATATATATATATATATATATATATATATATATCCTACATATAGTGTAAAATTTTTCCGTAGTGTCTGTTGTCCCAAAGGCTTTCTCACACTTCTGCAGCCATTTTCAATGGGTTTGTTAGTAACTTTTCATGCTTGTACGTTTAACATGTAGTTTTTCAGATACCTAAATGGCCGTAGCGTTTATACAGAGGTCCGCGAAATGAACTTGTGTGTATTTCGTGTTGGCGTTTTTTCTATTTTCAGAAACTTTCAGCACAACATCCACGGTTGAATAAGATAATAAGATGGGATTTATACTAGCTGCCATATGTAAAGGGTCTCTCTCACAACGGGATGCCTCCTATCACGGAATCTATGAAAAATGATTGTGTTATCAATTAGAATGTCCCTTATGGATTCATGTACATTGGGGGTGGGTAAATTCCTTTAATATCACAGATTAATAGATTGTGGTATTACTGATATAGCTAAGTGATTTATGACAAGAAACCCAATCCCGAACTGGGCATGTAAGTTTATAATACACACTCAGTGAGAATCACTTTCGCCAGGTACATTTCATCTCTTTTTTGCACCCATAACGATGATGATCTCAGAAAGAGATGCAAAATACTTGAGAAATAAGTGATTCTCACTGTTACAGTTCCTTTCTTGTTTTATTCAATTGCAACATATGGAAACAAATTCGTGAATATTAAAGGATTATGATCAAAATAAGCAGACATAATGTAATTTATTCAATCAGACATATATATATATATATATATATATATATATATATATATAAATTAGACATAATGTACTTATTCTGTTCCTATATATTAATGTCAGGTATATATATAGATGTTGTTCGAGGTTTTTTTTTCTCTTATAAGAGGACATCGAAAATATATGTGTATTGTATCCGAAATGCTATTAAAAAATCCTCTTATTACTAAGAGAAAAACCAAGAACAACATCTATTATATACTGACGATGTCTGTAGGAACAGACGAAAGCTTGTAGTAAAAATAACAATTAATACGGCAGAAATTTATATAAACAAGGATCAACTCATGCATAACGGATTTAGAGGTTTTGTGTACTATTTGAATCGTTTGCAAGATGGATGTCTTGCCATTTAAATCATTAACCTTGTATTAGTTTTGTATGAATAATTCATGTATTTGTAAATTGATTGCACGTTTATTTATTATAATATATATATATATATATATATATATATATATATATATATATATGTCAGAATCATTTTTCTACGTATGAAATTCATATTTGAAGAAATGGAAAGCCTACCTCTCAGCGTTTAATTCGACGCATTCATTATTAGCTGGTTAATCTGCGAGAGTCTGAAACAGATAATCTTTCGCCGGAATTTTATTTTATTTTTCCCAATTCAACGCAATTTTCGTGTCATGTGTGTTGTGTTTTGGCTCGACTCTTTATATATTAACAAACGATATTCTCAAATTAATTAACAAACAGCACTATAAAATACCTAGAAATAGCCACATTCGGATCCACAATTATTTGTACTCAGTAGCATTTTAAATAATTCCAATCATGACCATTACTACCCAGCCATTAACAGTCAGTATAATACAATATGCCTTAATAGCCATAATGCACCATCGGCCAGCCTATATAAATAGTGGACCAAAAACACAACACACATGGCCTGAAGATTGAGATGAGGCACGAAAAAGAAAGTAGCCAGTCGGTTTTGACCTCAGTGTCCACTTTTAAATTTACATACGCTCTATCTCTCATACTGAGCACTTTTTCTCATAAATAAAATATATATATATATATATATATATATATATAATGACTCTCCTGTCGGTATCGAAATGAGGATCTGACAGCTTAATTGATTCAGTTATGAAATCGATAATCTTAATCGATAGTGATTTACAAAAGAGGCCACATATGGAGCAAGAGTGAGGACTGTGAGAGGAGATCACTGTTAGATTGGTTGACTTATTAGATTCATCTATCTATCTATCTATCTATATATATATATATATATATATATATATATATACTCAACTAAATACCATTAAGCCATTCAGACGCGCCATATTTAAAATGATCAGATAGTGTGTGAGTATCATAGATTTTAAATACATTTTTATAATATAAAAATACAGGTGGTCATTCATTCCCAGAAGGCTCTTCCATAAATTTTCTGCCATATACGAGATCCCTTTGAAGTATCGGACTGTTGCTGCTGTGATGACGGGGCTGAAGTACGCAGAATAAAGCCGCTTGGTTCAGACTGACCCTGAACACTGTCGTACATATACTTTTAAGTTATAACGTTCTTGCTCACTTCCCTTGTTTATTACAATGATTGGAAGGAAATTGTGTAATGTGCGTTCTGCTTACCACACCGTAACATTTCCATCAGTGACCCTGCTTTCTGTCTCAGTTTTGGGCCGAGCACACAAATCTCTAGGTCCGATAACAGGCATATTCTCCAGATCTCACTCTTCTTGTGTTTTAAAAAAAAAAAAAAATCAAATCCCACTTTAAAACGACAAGATTTTAAAACGGCGTGAAAATCTAAGTGCGTGCGAGGAGGTACCTCGCTACTTTTCCAGTTGTAGTTCCAGGAGTGATTCCATCACTCGAAATGACGTTGCATGAAGTGTGTAACTTCAGGAGGAGAATATTCGAAGCAGAATAAGTGCCGAATTGGTATGTATTGTATTTTTCACTTTATAGAAACAGTTATTTTTTTTTTTACTTTTTTTTATCATACGCCTTATTTTAATTAAGTATGAAAATTTGCCAACGACGAAAGCTATTTTTTCTACAAATAAGTTTAACTGAGATTTTATACACGTAATCTTTGTACTACAGCTGTGTCTAGATGTGTGTGTGTGAATACTATTACCAATAATACTATGCATTTTACTGCTAATAATATTGTATATGCTATTAAAATATTTTAAACATATCACATGTTGCTTTATATATTTAATTTTGTCGGGAAAATAGTTTTCTGGCTTTACTTTTTTTATATTAAATATTGTCCAGACTTAAGATATTGGACTGATCCAAATCTTTTCTAATCGGATTATTTAAAAATCAAACGACGTAAATAGCTCATATCTATCTTGTTATATTTATTTTCTCTATATTAGAAATTACTTTTCCATCTTCCAATATATATATATATATATATATATATATATATATATATAATATGGGAAACAACCTTTCTCTCAAACATGTTCAGTTGAATATAAGACAAGAAAAATTTGATGATTTTTTTATTTAGTTTGTCTAATATTCTTACATTTCTTCGTTGAGTGGTGGGAAAGGGAGTGTAAAAATAGTCTGAAAAGTTGTAGCATTTATTATGAAATCCGCGAAATGAACGTGGGTGGAATTTGTGTTGGCGTCTTCATATTTTCAAAAAAAAAATATCATCACACTATTGAGACTGTTGATATTTATAGTGGGGTACCAGATGATTTACTAAAATCACTCCCTCACAGCGAGATGATTAAAGATACGAAACTTATGAAGGATGATCGTATTATGAACTAGAATCTTCCTTATGGATTCTTGTAAATTTTGGTTGCCTAAATGGTTTTTTTGACACTTTGGCCATGTGAGACGTCTGCTCTAAGAGGTGGTTGCATAACCTATATAGCTAATTGATTTATGACAAGAAACACAAACAGGTATTCGGTAGGTAAATTGGTAAACTTATATATATATATATATATATATATATATATATGAAGAAATATAGTTTTGGGGTGTGCTATATTTATGTGATAAAGTACTCAATATCAGAAATAGAGCGTATGTAAATATAAATATATAAGTGAACGTTGAAGTCAACACTCAGAGGTGACAGGCTGTTTCATGCTAGACGCCTGTTCACTTACGCACACACACACACACACATATATATATATATATATACATTATATTACATATATAAATATATATATATATATATATATATATATATATATATATATATATATATATATATATATATACATTATTATACATATGTGTGTGTATTTAAGTATGAAATTAGGAGCGAAGAACTGAACAGCCATCGTCTCTGCTTCTCATTCTCTTATCCTAGCCATGTCTGCTAAAAATCCACTGTCATCAAACTATGGTGGTTGGTTAATCTACTATGTCTGTGTGGGTCTGAAACGGATAATCTTTCGTCAGATTTTTATCCTACTCAATCGGAAAGACACATTTTACGATACAAATTTTCCCCTTCTACTTGATATTTGAAATCTCCGCTTAAGTTAGACACTGCGAGAAATAAGTGATTAGAACAGAACATTTTCCAAGTTTGAACTGTGCAATAATTTGAGTCGTTACATGCATTCAAGCAACAAAAATAGACATTGCCAATTTATTTGAATTTTATATCCACTGATAGGTTACACAACATGCAAGCACATATGTATGCATTTATATATATATATATATATATATATATATATATATATATATATATATATATATATATATGAAATTTGCCAAAGTTAATATTTATTTTATTTCATATTGTTTTTCATTAGGTTTCTAGGATTGTTTCTCTTTTTTCTCTCTCTCTCTATCTATCTATCTATCTATCTATATATATATATATATATATATAGTGTAACCCGGATATAAAAGTGTTCCCATACTTACCTAAACAAAATAGACCAAACCCGGATATAAGAGACTTCTTCTCCGGTCCCGACAACTCTCTTATATCCGGGTTACACTGTATATATCTATATATATATATATATATATATATATATATAAGCAAACAATTTCTTGGACATGCTGTGCTTCTAGCATCATGTTGGTATAATTTTATAATTATATTTACCCCTGTCCATTCATTCATGTCATCCATGACAGACTTTTTTTTTTGTCTCTATTCATAATTTGTGTTCCCCGTTAACAGTTCTGATGAGAGTGGACGAAACCGGTCGACTGGTGCGTGTTTTGTTTTTATTTTAAATATATTATGGTCTGTAATATAAAATTTCTTGTTTTTTATGCCATAATACGTTTCTGTGTTGTTTCAAAAATATATATATATATATATATATATATATATATATATATATATATATATATATATATATAATAAACATTAAAAAATTCATTTTTATTTATTTTTATTTCATAATATTTTTTTTTCATTTGGTTTCTAGGATTGTTATATATATATATATATATATATATATATATATATATATATATATATATTTCGGCAACTGTTTTTTTTAATTCCAGCGTTCTCATATTTGATGGAACCACTTTCAAATTACTCATGGTGACGTGGTCTAAACGGTTAAACGAAAATTTTTGTACTTCTTTTTTTATTTTTTTTTAAAATCATCTTCAATAAACGGTCCCCTATGGAGAAAGATACCTTATTTAAAGTTAACTGCTTCGCTTTTATTACAACAGCCTCTTGAATTATGAGTCTTTCTTTGCACTGTTTTATATAATATTAGTAGATATCAACAAAATGTATATTTAACGTGTGTGTAATAAATTTAATGTCGGATTAAAAAAAAAAATCATCCATTAAAAAGCAGACACATATTTATGCATATACATGTATATATGTATGTTTTAGGTGTATTTCAGAAATCTTAACGAATATATGCACCCCTGCAAAAAGATAAAAGAAAAGAAAAATTGGAGCATCTATTTCAAATAAGATTATGCATTAAACAATTAAGTTTGAAGTAATAATTTAAATTTTTTCCGAAGTTCGACGTTTACATAGCGTTGGTGCCCGTGAGATCATCGAAGGTAAGCCACGTCGAGTTTGGTCAATAGCTAGATGTGGGGCCGCTTGGGAATACCAGGTGGTGTAAGCTTGGATAATTGTTCGGAGAAACGAGTTCCAATTCGCGTTGGGTTCGTCATAATCACACACGTGCAAAATACATTTATGAAAGCTATGAATCAATAACTTTTACCCTCAAAGGGAATATAAGAAGCATCGATAACTGTACTTATGTCTTTATGTTTATTAGGTAAGTATTATATAGGATACATAGTTATTGACCCTTAACGTAAAAAATATTTAAGATTGCAGTATTCAGGAAAGCGTCCCCGTGGAAGTCTATTCGACTAAATAGCAGTTTTGGTGAAAAGGGTAAAGATTTCTGAGTGGAACTTTTTAATATGGATACCGAAAAAATCAGGTTTATTCGACTGCGTGTATATAGCATGCGCTGCCGACTAGATTTGGAGTCCTTATAAATTTTCTACTAATTTTAGTATGTTTTGTGCGATTCAACCTTTCAGTATCATGTAATTAATGAACAATACGCATTTTATTTTCATCGACCCTATTAAACGCTGCGTACGATATAATATTTACGACCCGGGGAGAATTTCGTTTTGAACAAGATGAGATAGCGACTAAATTGTTCTTGGGAATAAACCGAAGTGGCTTCCGTTCACAATACAATATAGATTAATTTTGCGACCACTTATCGGAAGATCTACGTGTAGAGGCGGGAAATAGAATGTAAGAAAGCGTGTACAACAAGAGAACAGCAACATAAGAACGTATGTTAGCATGTGGCCGTTAGATAAAATCGAAAATGCATTTGCTTCGCAGAGAAGCCTAGAGTGAACAATTATTTATAGAGTTATGTGAACAGATTCAAGACAATAAGGTCAAAAAGATTCCAAGGAATTGGTTTTGGCGGGGGCGGGGTCTGCTAAAAAAATAGAGAGACGCGGTATACTAAAAGAGAAAAAAAAACGGTTGGTTTACGTTTGCAAACGTCTGATGTGGTCTGCGTAGATTTTTACACACACTCTCTCTCTATATATATATATGTGTGTGTGTGTGTGTGAAAATATCTATAAAATAGGAAAGAACTGGTTAGGTAAATAATCCAAAGTTCCTTAGTATTTTTAAAAAATAGTGCTCAATACAAAAGTAAATTTCGCTTGAAGATGGAACAAAGCTTACTTTAACTAAATTTAATTCAAATAATTATATTGAAGTTTTCGGCTCTTGTTTTGAAACATGAGACCTCTTATGTCGCGAGTTGGAATCATATTTTTAAATAAATAATTATATATATATATATATATATATATATACACATATATATAAGACATTTTTTATGTTTATACGTTCTTTTTATAGATATAAATATTTAAGTAAATGCTCTGTTTATAACAAACAGTATTAACAACATTTGCCTGCCTGGATGTCCGAGAAATTTTCATAGAAAATATGCGCCCACCGACACCGTCATATACGGAACCGTCATATAGCCTGACGTGCCTTAACCGATTGGGCCACACAGGAGCGTTTGTTTAGCAAGGTCGATTTTACTCTTTTTAAAGACAATTCTCCATGATTTTTTCTTATCATTCATATCTGCTCAATGCGTATCCAAATGCAAACAAATGGCGTCATACATTATGAAATGGACACAGTCCAACAATTATTTAAGCCATTTTTATGTTTATACTTTGCGGTGGTTCTGACAGCGCCAAAAATTGGAAAAACACAATTGTTTTTGCAGGAAATCAATTTGAAAACACGATTCTGTCGCCAGGATGAAAGGGGGACAACTCATATGGAGTTATACTTATTATAAAACCCAGGTTGTTTGTGTGTGTGTGTTCGTTTATATATAGGATCGGATTTCCTACATTTTCCAACTGATTTAAAAACAAAAAACTTCACTTTTTTTGGCAGGTAGTGTTTCTTATTGTCTTGCACACTTTTTTCTTTTATTTATTCTTTTTCTTTGTTTATAATAAAATTCTATTCAATCGATAGACTCATAACGATTGAAAACAATGTTGGTTTGTTTGAGTTTTGGTTTGACCAATTCGTAAAAAAATAATTAATTAAGACATGCGTGTCCGTCAACCTTAAACAATAATCTTTGTCAATTTTATTTTTCAGTATTTATGATGGTCGATACTTGATCTCTTACTGCTACATCCCCGGGCAACGCCGGGCTCTACTATATATATATATATATATATATATATATATATATATATATATATGATCTGAGCAACCAGGAAAAAAACACCTATCTGGGGAAATGAAATATAGTCAATGGACCCTTAAGGTTGTCTGTTTTCTAGGTAAATTAATATATATATATATATATATATATATATATATATATATATATATATATATATATATATATAGAACGCTGTGGTTTTTTCCTGGTTCCTCAGATCACATTTCCAAGCATAAAATATAGTTTTAAATTTACGTATTATGTTTTGTACACTTTTGAGTGGTAGTTTTAAGAGAGATAGGAATAATTTGAAATCTATTTTTATTAAAATAGTTAAGAGTAAATGAGTGGGGTGAGGACTAGACATTAACCTATTTCATAAGTCATCACACAGGAAACTAGACAAAGATAAAAAAGAGAAGAAAAAAATATAAGAAAGCAATTTATTCCTAATTAAATTAATATTTGCTCTGGCTTGACACTGAGCTGTCTGGATTACATCCTCCTTAGGATTATTCATACGGATTAACAAACTTTTCATTACCTAACTACTATATATATATATATATATATATATATATATATATATATATATATATATATATTAATACGTTTGAAAACCTCGAAGGCTCAATTTGCAGATATGTCACGACAAATCGGTACCCGAGGAAAAAAATTGGCAACAGAAAAAAAGAAATAACTAAAAATATCAGAAGAAGACGAAAGAAATTAAAGCCCTTAGTCCAAAAAACAACACAGCCAACCGAGTAGAAAGACAAAAACGTAGAGTGCTCAGTAATGCTAAGTAGACCGATAAACTAGAATAAATGCTAAGGAGCCAGGCAAACCAACCTACGTTGCGCCTAAACGGATCTTCAGTGTAAACAGTTTAGTGGAAACCTAGGTATGTTTGCCTGGCTCATTAGCATTTATTCTAGTATATATATATATATATATATATATATATATATATATATATATTATATAAGATTTGATAATAGGAATATTTGATAATTATATATATATATATATATATATATATATATCAAATCTTCCTAATAATTTCTATCTGTGTATATACCATTGCTTGAACCGGCTTCTAATGCTCTAGAGTGAGCGGCTTGGTGAGAGTAGTCGTGACTCCAGCGGGCACAGTCCTATAGTTACAGAGAACTCAGTAAGAGTTCCACCACGGAATATGTGAGCGGGCGGTGCTATATTGAGTCTGATTTGCAATCTCTTCGTCACCGAGGCCAGTTGGAACAGATGATATGATGTTTGCTTGACAACCTAACTGTCAGGGTTTCAATTCTCGGTAGTGGATGCGCACTGCTGATGAGTCCCAAATATAGGACGAAACGGCCGTCCAGTACTTTCTGCATTCTGTTGAGGTTTCTTTCAGACTCGATGAATTACTTAAAATATATATATATATATATATATATATATATATATATATATATATAAATAAATTATTAGGTGTGTTTATATATATATATATATGTGTAAGTATATATATATATAACGTACATACGTATTATATATATTGTATATATAATATATGTATTTGATATAATGGAATATGTATGCATACATCTGAGTTCCCCCGACCGGAATATAATTGGCTTATGTCCGTCATAAATACAGACGGATGTGTAGGTACAACATAGTTTAAGTCTATGACGACGCCATTGGAATACGCCATTGGCTATCCTATTCGTCTACACCTGTTACCTGCGACTACGATTTGTACCATTCGATTACTACTTGGTTACAGTAGTCAAAGCCACTTAGCTACTTCGATCATATCAGTATTATATATATATATATATATATATATATATATATATATATGTGTGTGCGTCATCTATATATTATATATATATATATATATATAGTATATATATATATATATATATATACATATATGTTATATATATATATATATATATATATTCACAAAAAGAGCTCACTATATTTATTATAACAGAGTATGTCAATAGTATTACTCAACAAAAATTACCTCATATGAAGTGTGTATAGATCTATTTCAAAAACTACGTCAATTTTTTTTTTCAACCCCAGACTGTTTTCGTTTGGGAATTAAACATTTAACTTTGACAGCTGTTGAATAATTGATAAAGAAATTATACATTTCTGTGTTTCAGTCATTCGAAATGACCGAGACGGTCGTTAGGGGAGGATGGAAGTTATTAACCGTAAAGGAAGAGTTTTTATAAAATTAAAGCCGTATATTAACCTTATGATATTAAATTGGGATTATATGAAAAATGATGCGTTAATCTGAAAGGAAAAAGAGCGCCGAAAAGGGAGTTTTATTATATATATATATATATATATATATATATATATATATATATATATATATTAGGTTCCACGATAAAAATTATACTTAGAAATAAGATATATTTAAAAGATTAAAAAACTAAGTCATATTTATATAATATTAAATTTACGTTCCAATATATTTAAAAAATAAGGAATAAAAATATATTTTAAAAAAGTATAATAAGATAAAATAATTATACATTGTTAACTTAAAAGGTAAGTTAAATCAAGTTATATTTAAAAATACAAGTTATATTTAAAAAAACTAAAAAAACAAAAAACTTCAATAACATATATATAGATGAAGAATTATAAGTGATTAATGGAATGAGTTCTTAGAACAATTATAAGATATAATTTATATGGTGAAAAATAGTAAATATAAAAATTAGAAATAGTTATACATTCGATATTTGAAGAGTTAGAGATTTAAAAATATTAAAGTAAAATCTATATTGTAGAAGTTTGAATTTGTTTTTATGTCGACATTTTAAAACTAATTCATTCCATTGATTTAATAGTTTGCTTTGATTATTGTCCTTTCTTATTCTAATTTTCTTCTTCTAAATACATGTTACACCTATCTCTATGACTATTAGGAGTATGAGCGAAACCTATAATTTTTCAGTCTATCGGCGGATTCAGAAGATTCTTTTCAATTTTTATTAGGAAGAGCTGTCTAGTGTTGTAATTTAGGGTTTGTAAAAGAGTATCTCTAGGTCTAAAATCTCTGTTTCCATTGCCCTGCGGAAATCCCAAAGTAAACATCATAATGCAAAATATCTTCTTTGTGGGTAATAGTTACTTGGTAAATGACCATATTAGATCTGCATTTACCCTCAACTGGACAACATTTTTTATCTCTTCACTTTCAAGCGGTTTCCATACCAAGTTTGCTGTTTATCCATTAGTAAAAAGTAATATATATATATATATATATATATATATATATATATATATATATATATATATATATATATATATATATATATATCGCAGTAACATTACATTTTAACCTGATAACAACTCCTCTTTAGAGAAAGTCTTAATATATATTTTCATCGATAATTTAATTGATATCCTGCTTATTCCTTACACAGAACTAAGAATATATTTTTTTCATATATATGTGATTAAACCCATCGAAGTCTATACAATAGATCTTCAGCCGTCACAGATCTAGATATATTGAGGCAACTATGCAAAATATTTTATTGTCTCTCACGAATATTTTCTGGCACTTGTTGACTGATTTTCTTTTATGTTGAAACTTGACTAATGCATGGAATAATAATGCAACACAAAATGTACTTAGAACAAAATGTATTGAAACAAGAAAGTGTACACAATATTTACATATAGTCTTTTGTATATTCCTGGTAAGACCGTTCCTGGAGAATGTGTTGACTGAGTCGCAGTCGGGCAGAGTCTCTGATTGAATCTCTTGATTCCTCCCTCTCTTCCCGGTACCAACCATATTTATATGGTCGGTACTCCACTATGCAAATTAGGTGGATCCTACCACAACAATTTAAAACCTATTACTGATTCTGCCTGTACAGACAGCATGGCACTTTCATGTAACGCTGTAATAATTGACTAAATATGTAGAAAAGGTCCTAAAATCCTTAAAGTTTCACCAGTTGATCGGGTAGATCTGGCAACATGTGGTTTATCAGTCAGTTAACTGATTGTCGTCGATATTAAAAATGATGCAGATTTAAATATGGTCTGAAAAAAGTGCTAAGAAACTGCAACATGCTACAGTTTTTTTTTTTTTAATATGAATTTAAACCTCGAAATTTCACATTTGCTAGGCTTCATAGTCGATGACATATCGAGGAAGTAAATCAGTAAGTCTGCTAGAACCCACTTAAACGTGTAACGACAATTCTCATATGTTCTTAAGAGCTTTATCGATAGTAATTCCCGATGTGAAGATACGGATAAATGCCCGGGTAATATAAAAGTTATCATGTCATCAAGTTCAAATAACAGCTCAGCCTTCTCCGTTCCCTTTTAAGAAAGGCATGAATCTGTCTTTTTTCTATCTATGGAGTAAAACTCAGTCTAGACTGGGTCCTCTAGCCTTGGGAAATTGAAAGAAAACTTTCAGTTCCAAACCATAAAAATGGCAATAGGGAAACTCTTCTGTCCCCCCCCCCAAGAATGCATAGGAATTTGAAGACAACATGGAGACGGAATATATGGTGGGGGGGACAATTGTCTATGTCTTGGACATTAAAACCAGAGAATCCCTGGAAATGAGAGTCAGTGTTCAAGCGAATAATGTTGATGTGTTGCGATTGCCACTCTAATCAAAAATCTTGTTCTTATCAAGAACCTTTGTCAAAGATCCGAAAATAACATTCATTACATTACACCTTCAAGTACCACTGATTTTGGTAATAATATAGTTGAATGCTGGAGAAAATGCCATTGTAAGTAGAAAGGAAATTAAATGTATCGATGACCTAGAGATTCGATGATGTATTTTTTAAAAAGTAGCTTACCTTATTGTTTGATCTTTCATTGAGTTCTTTTATTCATTTGATTATTAAAATGGCAGATTATTGAAATGTTCCCGAACTATTTGACCGCAGAATATTTTTCACAAATTATATTATTGTGCAAAAAAAAAAAAATGTGGTGGTAATTATGAAAAGAAGGACTTTTTGTTGTGCAAGCTTGAAAAGAAACGCAAATAAAGGTTAATAATTGCAAATTTTAAACGAATACAATCGTGTCCCTAAATTAAGTCATATACGCCATTGTGCGGATACATGTGTTTCTTTGTCGAATTGCCATTATGACGAACATTTATATAAGTGTATGCATGAAAACACCTGCGTTCTGATGAAAATATTTGTACATTTTACACTGTTGTCAGTAGTAATTTCTATTAATCGTTTCAACCCAAACAAGGCGACAATTTCACTAGAACGCAAGGGGTTACTGGGAGTGAAAGAGAATGAAAAGATTGAAAAATGGGGAGGATTGAGGAAAGGACGAAAGAGAAACAAGGTTCATGAAAGCAGATGATGGCGATTGACATTGCATTCACGTTTTTGAAAATTGTAGTCAGGGAAGCAAGAAATCGAGAGTGAGTTCCACAGGTGGGAAGTGCGAGATAAAATAACTCTTAGAACAGAGAGGAGTTTGAATCTAGCGAGTTCAACAGTAAAACGGTGGGATCTAGTTACCAATCTAGTAGCACGCTTAAATTCATATTAGTTTGGGTACCAGGGTGAAAAGCACATTCCAGTAGTTTCCATGGTTTAAGCCTAGTTGTGGCGTTCTCTTTCGCAGTAAGACTCCATTTCTTTTCACTCACCAACTATTTGTCGAATCGCCATAGAGTAGACTGACGTCTCTGACCTTGTATTCTAACCAATCTAGAAGAAACATGACTTTGCATTTCAAAACCATGAAGAAAACAATAGGAATCACTACTACCATCTATATTAATGGTAATTAAAAGATAATAAAGAAAATTAATCTGTGGAACACTATGTCCTGTTAGTATACGGAATTATTAGAAAAATGGCCAACGTTTCTATTGCTGATTTTCAATGGAGACACACTCTCTCAAGTTCACAGGTTCCAATATTTGCGCAGTTTAATCTCTTAACGACTTTCTACTCCATTAAAATTTCTAACAGAATAAACTAACCTTGATTAAACATTGACTGTACTTACTACACGACTGTTTCGTATGACAGCGATGTTTCGGGAAGCCTTGCATTTAACGTAATATTCTTAAAAATCCATATGTATATAAATCTATATAAACTCATAGGTAAAATAATAATAATAATAATAATAATAATAATAATAATAATAATACCTACGGATATACGTAATATTATATAATTCAACGTATGTCAAGGCGAACATAATTTATACTTATGAAGTGTCCAATAGCTTTCTTGAGCAAAGAAAAACTATGTCTACTGGAACACTATGTCTACGCGGGATTATTAGAAAAATGGTTTTCAATGAAGACAGGCTGTCACACGTTCACAAGTTTCCACATTTTCGCAGTGTAATCTCTTAACGACATTCTACTCCATGAAGATTTCTTACAGACTAAACTAATTTTGATTAAACATTGTCTGTTCTTACTACTCGACTCTTTCGTATGATATTAGAGCTGTTTTTTTGGGGGGTTAACGTAACATTCTTAAAAATTTATATGTATATAAATCTATATAAACCTAACCCGGATATAAGAGACCCGGATATAAGAGGAACCCGGATATAAGATAGATTTTCTCTGGTCCCAAATTAGAGCCTGTGTTAATGTATATAAAATAGACCAAACCCGGATATAAGAGAAACCCGGATATAAGAGACTTATAACCCGGATATAAGAGACTCTCTTATATCCGGGTTACACTGTATAATAATAATAATGATACCTATGGATATACGTGAAATTATATAACGTCTGTCAAGGCGAATATAATTTCTATCTATGAAGTGCTCAATAGCTTTCTTGAGCAAAGAAAAAAATATAAAAAAAATATTGGAAGTTCACGATACTTATGTAATGCTGTTTCGGTGTTTCGCGATTATTTGTTCTTCAGGAATCAGAAAAGAATGATTTTCTTAATTATTACAAAATATTTATTTGATTTTATAAACGCTTACTATATGCACAAAATATATTTTCAAATTTTCTACACATACACCTGGTCGTCCTGGGTATGACGATAAACTACATCCAGCAGCAAGGCCTCTGATTTGGAGGTTTTGAGGAGTGTGGAACCACTCGAATTTATCGAATCATGAATTCAAAAAGCGACGACCATTTGACCAGAAGGACTCACAACAAGCACAACTGTAAAATATTTAACTTTCGGCATTAAATAACCCATCCTGGTTGATATGCCACTAAACAAAACCAACCAACCAATCTGGAAACCCAACAGGACAAACAAACTTTTTTGTCAAAGTCCATCTTGCAGGTTTATGAATGTACTAGCAGCATGGCCCGACGTTGCCCGTGCTTGATTCAAAAATCGTACGACTCATACAGCAATCGCTATCACTTGACTTAAAATATTTTTGCCCTTCCTTGGCTTTAAAGGAGTGCCTTTTGCCGTGCTGATGTTGCTACATGCCTTACTTCTTGCCTATCTCACACTGCGAATTTTTTCTAAGCTCTATACTAAACATTAAATCTGTTACGAAAAAAGAACTAAACAAAATGAACACAAAACGATCAGCTTTAAAAAAAAGGGACTCGTAACTGGAAAAACCGAATGAAAAAAGAATGTTAACAACATTTACTTTTTCACACCCAACCCAGTTCTGCGGAATCAGAATCAACGTTGAGTTTAAGCAAGCGAATGAGCCAATTGGAGTAAAGTGGCATGCAGATTTAAATTTTTCCCACTTGTGACGAATGCAGCTATCGATTTTTTTTTCATGCTAGCATGCTAGTTAACATTCGTGTCAGTCAGCTGTTGGTTCTCACGCCGGCCAATAGAATCTTCTTGCCTATTCGTGGTAGCCAGCTATTGGCTCTCACTCTGGCCAGTAGAAAATGGTCTCAAACTACATGAAAACTGCCGTAGAAGTATGAAAAAATCGATGGGAGTTGGGAAATGCAAAGTCGGTGTAGGTCTTCCCGCTAACTTGGATTATGTGCACGTAAATTTTCGTGCAAATCCGTCGAAAATTGCGACCGTGCATTCGTTACACACACACACACACACACACACACACACACACACACACACACACACACACACACACACACACACACACACAGACAACCTGCCTTTTATAGACAGAGATCATTCGCCCGTGGACTGCCTCATCAGTCATGTATCAAAAGATACATGATCGCTTAAGTGTATATCACACATGGCATATAACTGACTGAATACACGACTAAAATTTGTTATCAGTCTACCGCTCGCTATATTTCTTTTTCTAACTGTGTATTTGAATAATGCCATACGTCGTCCTGCCAATCGATTTAGCTATCAGGACCTTAAATCTTGTGATCGAATCACTAGTACTTATGCGTCTGACAAATTCCATTCGTTGAAAAGATATCAACACCTATGACACTTCCGTCTTTCGCTGGTAGACATCTAGCCTCTCGTTCCTTCCAAGGCAAACGGAATAGTGGCGATTTTGACATCTTTTAACATTTACTAATGGTATTAAGGATAACAATAGTTGACAGAGATGGAACTTTTTGAACATTTCACCTTCATCTGAAGACCAACACAATGGCCGTCTTTGTGTCTCTTTCAATCTGTCTACAAGTGTTATGCACAAGAACCGCGATATTTTGTTTTCATTCCGTTTAGAGTGGAATGACGTTATTGGAAGCACGCTTATTAAAAAGACAACCAATGATTATTTGTTTTTGCTTCGATTTTAACATGATTATATCTTACAGCCAGTTTTCATATACAATGTCTTTTTAAATATTTATACAGTACTTCAGTATCAATAGGCGAATTCTTGAGTAAAATTAGTTCGACGTCATTGTAGATAGGAATAGATTTTTTTTTCTCTTAGCTCGTATCGTTCAAGTATTTTTGTTTCCTTTATTAACTTCCATGGTTTTACATCATCTGTTTCTCACCTTTTTTATTTTTTGTGTATTTTACATTCATTTTTTTATCACTGTTCAAATAAATTTCAGATTTCATTTGCACAGCATATTGCTTTCATTTTCCCTTTGAATTTTGTTCTACTTTCACTTTCATTTTAGACTTTCACGTTTTTCCCTTACTGTAATGATTACATTAGTCTGGTACATGGTTCCTAAAGAAAACCAAACGTTGACTATTCAATAGAAATACTCTGTGGAACGCAATTTTTAACCCTTAAGCCACAGTCAGGCACTTATTTTAACTATAACTTAGTCTGACACAAGGCCAGAATTTTTCATATGTATAGTGTAGATTGTCTTTCCTCTATGTGCCGGGACATTTTAACATATTAGCGAGCATAGCTCTCCACAATTTTATGTCCTTTGTAACATTTAATAAATTTTGTCTTTTTGTTATCGCACCTAAATTTTGTGCCGCCATTCATTTACTCAAGTAGGCTTGGTAGGTTATGCATTGTTTTTATCTGTCTCTCTTGGCTTCAGTCTGTCGTTGTTGCCCACATATTCCGTTCATGGTATTCTCAGCATCCTTCTCTAGAGCCACATTTCTGTTACTTCAAGTCCTTCTTTATTTATGACGCGATTCACTGTCATATAGAGAGACTGATGTTACGTAATAGTTCAATATTCTTTTTTCTGTTTCCTAATACTTTGCTTAGATTTTTGGAAGGCACCTTTCACTAAATCAAATGCGCCTTCAGATTTCAGTGTCGCGCTTTCTATGATCTGATTAAAACACTTCCCAGATATGCAAATTGATCTACTTGTTGCAATTTACATATTGGACCTGTACATTTAGTAACAACCATGCATTCTTGCAATTCAATTTTCGTTTTCTTCTTTTATTCACCACATTCTGAAGACGTGATTGCAGTTTCCTTTCTCTCTTTGCTATTAACACTGACATCAGCATATCTTGTGTTGTTAAAATTGTGCTCACACATTTTGAACCGTGGTAGAAATTTTAATTATCACAGAATCCCCTCGCTGTATACGTTGAATAAGTCCGGTGAGAAGGCACATCCTTGTCTTATACCACTTTCGATTTTTTTTTGTATATTTAATGAATAAATTTTCCTATCCGGATACAGGCGGTTTATGTTCTCCATTATTCTAACATCATTCCCAAATATGTCAAGATTGCCTAGCAGTTCCAACACTTCTTTGTGACGTAGTTTATCAAACGCTTTTGCATGATCTATAAAAAAGAAAGATGTTCCCACCACCCACGCAATCAACCGCCCCCTGTCCATGTCCAAGGTGGACCCAAATTGGAGGACATCGGCTGACGTTTCACGAAGGGAATCTGCTAGGTGTGTTTGCACAAGACACGCTGTGCAAGAATGATATATACTGAGAACTGGTAAGGTACTCAGCTGCGTAGGGACCCTATAACAACATTAGATCATTCGACAGATGATGATACGACGACTATGATAAGACTACAGTGATGATGATAGGATGATGACGATGATACAATGATGATGATTAATCGAGGACCACAAATGATAGAGTAATGAAAATTACATTTATTGAAAGGTAAGAGGATAACATTTTCGGATTTACAACCATTTCGTCTCAAACATGAACGAAAAATGTCTAGAGGAGCCCTAGAATATATGCTCCAAATGTCCGCCGTTCAGTTGAAGACACTGTTGAATGCGGTGTGCAAAGTTGTTGATAACGTGCACACATTCCTCGTGGTGAGGAACCTGTTGCACTACGATCTTCACAAGTGGCATGGTCTTCAAAGATATTGACTAACTTGAAAATCTGACTTCTGTTTAGAAATATGGTGAAATTGAAATTCCTTCTATATCTTGCTAGAATAATCTTGAGAGACCTAGTTCCGTAATATATCTCCACACAAAAGATCTTCTGCTTTATCGTCCAAGGCATGAGTTCGCTATATTTGGTTAAATAGATCAAAATGTTAACTATTTCCCAGTTTTCTTTTTTATCATTTCACCCCAAGCAAGGCGGGAGTGTCACTAGGACGCAGGCATGTTGTTACAGAGATTGAAAGTGGGAGAAAATACTGTGTATAGAGAGGTTTAGGAGAAGATAAAAGATGAACGGGGCTCAAGACGACAGAAGATGGCGAGTGACGCTGGATTTAAATCTTTGAATGGTGTGGATATCAGGGAAGCAAGTAAGCGAAAGCCATTTCCACTGTCGGGAAGTGCGAGAAACTGTTAGTGTAGAATTGGCGGTTACATTTAACTGTTTCAACAGTACATGGGTAGGACCTAGATGCAAATCGTGTAGCACGCTTAAATTCATGTAGTCGAGACAACATGAAAAAAAGGTCGTCAGAGAAGTTGCCATATTTGTATAAAAGACAGAGAAAAGGTATATCATGCTGTTTAGAAATTGTCTGAAGTCGTGATGCTAAGTCAGGATCGATTCTTTGAAAAATGTCAAGAACCTCGAGATGAACAGCAAGGGCACCGTACCAGATATGGCAGCAGTATTCAATGCACGGACAAATTGTAGATTTGTAGACGTGCAAGATGGACTCTGACGAGAAAAAAACCTTCTGGCACGACACAATGAACCAACTAACCTTGCAGTAGATGCAGCTATTGATTCAATGTAGCTGTTCGACTTTAAGTCAGTTGAAAACGTAGGCCAAGAAGGCACAGTGGGATTCTCTCCTGCGGTCAAGTATCAGCCATGCTGATGGCGGGCAGGTAAGCCTCTCTGTCGTGGTTAAATGAGAGCAGTTTAGTTTGGGAGGCATTAAAATTTACAAACTATTTACTGTCCCAGTTAACCAGTGATTGAAGGTCCTATTCAAGAGCAGCAGTCAGGTTCACTTTGTCAGCACAGACGGATTTGCTATTGAAACAAAAATAAATGGTAGTGCCATCTCCATAAATTTGAGAAATGATGATATCAGAAAGATCATTGATGAAGATCAGAAACAGCGAAGGGCACAGGATAGAGCCTTGGGGCTACTCGCGTTCATTTTAAATGATTTGGATGCAAGCCTGACTTTCATTTCTCGATTTGACAGGAATGATTGAATTAAATCAAATACACCATTCTATAATAATCTAGCCCTAAATATTACATAGACTTGCATGCTAAACTCTGTCAAACGGCTTTGAGATATCTAGAGCCACAGCTCGAGATTCAACGTTATTATCAAGAACTTGATATCAAGAACTTGATATACATATTCACTTATGGCCGCAATCACCTCAGTGCAGACCGGGAAAAACGGAATCCATATTGTTTGTCATTGGGAGTCTAATTTAGAAATGATGTCCGAGAGCAGTGACAGGTTTATGCGCAGATCACTCAGAAGAGCCTCTGTTCTAGTAGGAAATCAGGCGTGGGTACTACAGATGAATCGGGTTTTGAGTTGGAAGAGAATTTCAGAGCAGAGTATTCAGGACTTCGAATTGTTTCAATAGAAGAGGTATTGAGGATTTAATGTTGTTCAGCACACTCCTTCAGAACCGTCAATAATCTCTGCAACCAAACTTGTGATATGCTATACGTTGTTTCATTTTATCAGCAGGCAGTAATTTCGGTTCATTGGGGACACGCTTGCAATCTTTACGAGCAGAGACAAAGAGACGGCTGTTGGAATCAGACGTATTACTGTGATACAGCCAGAAAAGTGATTCCTGTGGGCTATAGCAGCTTAGCATGCAGGTGAGAACCAAAGAGATGATTGCGGTTTAACTTGGTATTTCTTTGTTGGAATGAAACCAATGATGCTAGTTTTCATCCAGGAGGAGACCTCATACGCGCATTCAAAAGAACAGGATGATTAAAAACGTAATTTTAAGGGACGACACGAAGGAAATCACGGAACGAGTCCCAATCTGCTCGTTGATAACAGAAAGATATTCTGTTGGTAGGAGGGTTCTTGCCTGGTGGAGAAGCGGAAGAAAATGTTTACAGACGCTACTACATGATCAGAGTTGCCAAGAAGGCAGAGCTGCGTAGTACGTTAAGTGTCAGGGATAGAAGTAAAAAAAAGATCGCGATGAAATGTGTGTAAGAATTACTGGGGAAACGCGTAGGGGATTCAACCACTTGCGTGAGAGATAGAGAAGTTAAGGGCTTGAATGACAACGAGGCCAGTGGCAGAGTATATAAGCCATATGGTATGGTGGACATTAATGTTGGAATTTTTGGGTACCCTGGTGTACTAGTGAGCCAGCCAAAATGAGCTGACTCATTTTATAATTCACCAATAGAAGGCTTAACCAATCAGAAGGCTCAAAATATTCAATGCGACGTGTATAAAGGCGGCCATGTTTTGTCCGAATATTCACTGCCAGCCTTTGATATCGAAGACTGAAGAATTACGGAACAGCTGCTGGTGGTATTGGCGATATAGTCAGATTCAGTACAGTGTATGACTCGTGAGTGTTACTCTTTAACGTTGTTTCATTGAACAGATTACGTAATGCGCTGTATTCTATATTCATAGACTATGGTGAACATGGTCAATAATTAAAACAATTAAAGTCGCCGAACACGAATACATTTGCAAACGGATGTAAGGAAGTGACCTTGTCTATATAATCGGCTATACCATCTAGCAATCAACAGTCTTGAGATCAAGGGTAGCGGTAGAGAAAGAAGAGATAAATAGAGAGAGTACGAATGATCTGGAGACCAGCGTTGCCGAGAGGGAAGAGCTCTGTAATACGGCAAGAGTCAGAAATAGATAAAACGCGGAAACGCGTTGGGAAATCAAACAGTTGTTTGAGAGATTTAGTGATTGAGAGCTTTGGGCTTGAATGTCAGCGAGGTCAGTGACAAAGTGTTTGATCCTCCTGGTATGGTCGGCATTAAAGTCACCGAACACGAATATATTTACAAACGGGGATTATGAGATGACCTAGTGTATATTATTGGAAATACTATCTAACACGCAACATTCTTTAGAGGAAAAGGAACGGTAGTGAAAGAATAGATAGCTCATTGAGTTAACTAGAGACAAAGAAACATGTACAAATGCTCTGGAGATTCAAGGGAGTGTTCCCTAGCCAACGGGTGATGTTCGCGGACATAAACACTCAGGCCATGCATATGGACATTAAAGTCCTTTCTAAGGAGAGGGTGGTAGCAGGAATCGAGAAATCAGTTGAAGGGATTGAAGAGTTCAGATTAGTTTCGCAGAGAGCTAGGATGTCTTGAGACTTTTAGGAAGGAAATGATTACACACTGCAGGAGTTGGTATGAATACTAGTAATTTTGAAGAAAGAAAGGTTAAGACGTTTAGGTGTTTTTTGTTGAGCTGGTTTAAGTCTTTGGTTGTTTATGTAAAGACATGCAGTAGTAGTAGCAGTATAATGTACCATGTTCAGGAAGGGAATTGGCACAGTGAGCAACATAGTTTAGCCTCGGGGTTGCCCACTGGAGGTGCTTGCATGGACACCCTTCCATGCGCGACATGGCACTTACAGGGGCCCCGATATTGTGCACCTGTTGATCAGAGATACGCATGAGTTCGAGCTCCTAACTAGCACTCGGAAACGACAACCAGAAAAATGCCAACCCTGTAACCTCAGTATGAAGTGACGTTGCCATCATTTACGCATATCAATCCCTGAGAGAACACAAGTAAGGCCTTAAAAGAGAAAAGAAACCGGGAACTTCTGTCTAAACAGGAAACAAGGAATGAGCCTCTGCTCCTGTTCAAGAGAATGGGGAGAAGTATGAACCGGGAGATAGGAGAGTCTATCTACTCCTAATTCTTTTTTTTTTTAAAAAAAAGCAAAAAAAAAAAAGACATGATACAACCGTGGACTAGAATTCCAGGTAAATTATTTCAAAGAATTAGTTTTTTTTTTTTCAGATAACTTTTTTGGAGAGCCGAGCTGAGGTCCACAGATGCCACAGCACCAACATGTATGCATAAAAAAAAAAGAATATAAAATAATTAAGTAAAAGTCCATATATAAACTCATTCAAACTACGTTAGCAGATCCCCACTCAGCAACCAGCAAAACGAAAAAAAAGCTTCATTAAATGCTGCGAAAACAGACAAATTAACATTACGTTAACGCGATTTATTACAAATGCAAATAAAAAAATCTGGGGAAATAAAATATAGTCAATGGACCCTCAAGGTTGTCCGTTTTCTAGGGAAATTAAACACACACACACACACACACACACACACACACACACACACACACATATATATATATATATATATATATATATATATATATATAAATAGAACGCTGTGTTTTTTTCGTGGTTCCTCAGATCACATTTCCAAGCATAAAAAATAGTTTTAAATTTACCTATTAATTTTTATACACTTTTCAGGGGTAGTTTTAACTTGATGTAAGGTGATAGAGAGAGGTGGAGAAGGGCGACAGATATGGTCGAAATTCGAGAAAGAAGGGAGGGATAGGAATAATTTTAAATCTATTTTTATTAAAATAGTGTTGTGGTACGATACACCTAATTTACATAAGTGGAGTACCGACCATATAAATATGGGTTGGTACCGGAAGACAGGGGAAGTATGAAGAGATCGAATCGAGAGACTCTGCCCGACTGCGATTTAGTCAACCCATTCTGCAGGAACAGTCTTCCCAAGAATATACCAAAACTAACTGTAAATATTGTGTACCTTTTCCTTGTTTCAATACATTTTGTTTACGTACATTTTGTGTTGTATTATTATTATTCCATGCTTATCCAAGTTTCAACAAATAGTTCAGAGTAAATGAGCGGGGTGAGGATTAGACATTAACCTATTTCATATGTCATCACACAGGAAACGAGACAAAGATAAAGAAAGAGAAGAAAAAATATAAGAAAGCAAATTATTCCTAATTAAATTAATATTTGCTCTGGTTTGACACTGAGCTGCCTGGATTACGTCCTCCTTAGGATTATTCATACGGATTAACTAACTTTTCATTACTAACTATATATATATATATATATATATATATATATATATATATATATATATATATATATATATATATATTTAGGAAGATATTGCAGTTAATACAGAGAAAAAAATTAAAAACCAATACATACATTACATTCAAATGTGATTTAATTTCGGCCATTTTAAGACCGCCAAGTTTTCTTATTGGCGGCTTTTTGACAAGAGAAAGATAATAAAGTCAACAGGGAAGACCTGAGACGCCGCTGCTTTGTTTAAGCAATTGTGAAACACCCTGTGCAATTTTCAAGGATTTTAATATAGTACCAATCGCCGTCATCTGTCTCTTTTCAATCCTGGTCACCTCATGCCCGCTGAGTTTTAACCAAATTGTGGTATTGGGTCTACTGTGTCTGCTTTCTCAAGAGACGTTTTCTCAGTCTGTTTCACTCTTCGCAAAGCTAGCGCCTTAGTGGTTTTATTGCATTGCCTGGTGTAAACAGATTAAACAATGCTAAACTTTATTCTTATTTTTCACTGCATTTTCCTCTCTCATTTTCACTCTCTCACTTTCACTCTCTCTTTCTTTCACTCACTCATTCACTCACACACATAAACAAAATAATAAAAAAAAAACCACTATTATGATCGCCATCAAATGTGGTTATAAGGTCTCTGCGCAGCTAAGCACCTGACAAGCTCTATCCATATATCTTAGTAAAATATCGAGATGTTCATTTATAGACAGCGTATCTTTGGAAAGCAGACGTAACAGAGGCTATACCTCACTTGTTCAAACCTCATCCGATATCCACGAACTTGGGATCACCTTAGTCAATTTTTACGTGGGTGAAGGAAACCTTCGGCACAGCGTTGAATTATTATCACGGCTCTGGAAGCAAACATAGATCATAAGTCTATTCTACATCATTTGTGTTGAATGCCCAGACACAAAAAGGGGTCATCTGCTCATTGTCAGCTTTTGTTTTTGAACATACTGAGTATCTAGCCATTTTCAGCGCCGGATAAAAAAGAAAAAAAAAAGTTAACTAATTCTTCTTTTTATGCTGTTTATTTTCCTTTCGCTCTTTTTTTCATTCTTTTTTCCTTACAATTTTCTTTGTTTTTAAAAATCTACCATTTCTCCCAGCATTGAATACTACAGCCATATGTGGTTTGGTGCTATTCATCTCGAGAGTCTTGAAAAAAATCCAAAGAAGAATCTGTAAAATAATCGATCCTAACTTGGCAACTCGACTTCACTCACATTCTCGCCGACATGACATGTCTTTCCCTCTGTCTTTTCTTCAAATATTTTTATGGCAACTGCTCTGACGAGCTTTTTTCCATACTGCCCCGACTACGCGAATTTAAGTGTGCTACTAGATTGGCATCTAGTTCCCTCCTATTTACTGTTGAAATAATTAAATATAACCGCCACTTCTATTCCAAAAGTTTATTTTCTCGAACTTCCCGCCTGTGGGATTCCCTTCCGTTTACTTGCTTCACTGGTAGCTACAATCTTCAAAAATGTAAATGTAACGTCAATCGTCATCTTCTATCTTCTTGAATCCTGTTTATCTTTTGCCTTTCCTCAATCTTCCCTATACTCAGTCATTACTCGCATTTTAGCTCCCTATAACCCCGCGCGTAGTAGTGTCATTCTCGACTTACATTTTTTTTAAGCGTTTCACCCCAAGCAAGGTGGAAAGCCACTAGGACGCAAGGGGTTACAAAAGATTTGGAGCAAGATCAGATAGGAGTGATAGAGGAAAGGATGAGGAGAAGGATAGTGGATAGATCAAGGCAAATTTTAAAAAAAAAGTATATGCTTTCAACATATTCTTGACTTTTATTTATTTTTGTTTTTCTACCTTTTTTCATTCGCTTTCATTCTTTTTTTTTCGTTTCTTATTTTCATTTGTCTTTGTTTATACCTCTTTCCTATTATTTTCCATTTTTTAATGCATTCCTACCTAATATACGTAGTTACTAAAACACCACGTTCGTAAATACTTCCATACCACAACATAAGCTACAAATAACGCAGTTAGGTTTACAAGTGAGCCTCGCCTCACCTCGCCACGCCTCGCTAGTATTGATTTTCAATGTAAGGTAAGATTATCTGCTACATCCTAATCATCAAGAAATCGTAACCAGCTAATCGATAAGAAGCAATCATTTTTCCTATTTTAGGATGAACACAGCCAGTCATTGCTGCTTCAAAATCTGTGCTTGTTCTGGAAGACAAAATGGCCGTTATCGGGAATTAGCTTTTAAGAATAGAAACGTGAGATATTCGACCATACTATTTCAACAAATGGATATGCCCTCGCGCTTTCAAATTGAACAGGAAAAGAATAACTACGACACTTTTCATTATGATAACATCTTGATGGAAACAACTATACCCACAAATTACATTCGTCTCAGATATTTTCTTACAACTATTCTTGTCATGCATTGATATATATATATATATATATATATATATATATATATATATATATATATATATATATATACCCAAGTATATGATTGGTGTATACGGAATAAATTACAATAACCAACAATTACTATTCTTAAAAGAGTGCTCAATACAGAGTAGAGCAGATATAATTATTTATTTAAAAAGGCATTCAACATCATCACTTGATAAGACGCCGGAGGTGTCGAAACAAAATAGCTATTTTTGTAATGATTTTAGAACATATTTATGTTATAATTTAAACAAAAAATAATTATATATATATATATATATATATATATATATATATATATATATATATATTTATATTAAGAGAAATTTGTATCTATAAAAGAATGTTAAACATAAAAATGTCATAAAACAATTGTCGGACTTTGTCCATTTCATAATGTGTGACGTCATTTGTTTACATTTGATACGCCATGAGCAGATATGAATGTACGTGAGAGATTCATGGAAGATTGAAGTTTATAAGCAGTAAATTCGACCTTATTACCCGAACGCTCCTGCGTGGCCAAATCGGTAAAGCCACGTCAAGCTAAATGACGGTTCCGTATAGGATGCAGGTTCAAATTCGGTTGGAGGACGATTATTTTCTGTGAAAATTTCTCGGACCTTCAGGCCGGTAAATGTTGTTTAATAGTGTTTATTATAAACAGAGCCTTTACTTAAATATTTGTATCTATAAAAAGAATGTTAGACATAAAAATGTCTTAAAATAATTGTCTATTTCATATATATATATATATATATATATTATTTCGCTATATATGACGGATAAGGTTTATTTAGATTTTCTAGCGTTCTTACATTTTGCCGTTTGGTGGGATTGAGGGAGTACAAAAACTGTCCATGTCGTCCATTGTCCCAAGTGCTTTCGGTCACCTCCCCAGCCATCACCAAGTGGGGAGTGCCGCTAGTTCCACCCCATCACATTTTGACCGTGAAACATACGCTAACCGTGTGGTTTAAATTCTAGCATGGCCAGATCTCGAGTGGGCGACTCTCTACACCCGAAAAGACACTAAGCAGGGCGCCTTCGCTGCCAAACATGAAGAGGCCGATGGTGGTGGAGAAGTGCCTGACACACAAGGCCTCGTCAACAATGAGACGACCTCGGCACTTTCATTCACAAACAACTCTCATGCCGGAAAAATTAAATAAAAATTAATAAACTATCTTTGTCCGTCACAGTTTACGTTCTTTTAATTGTCCTCTAAATTACGCAAAAATTAAAATAATACTGACATCTCATTTTAATATCTATATATATATATATATATATATATATATATATATATATATATATATGTGTGTGTGTGAAAAGTGGATATAAATATAAATAAATATAAGTATGTATAATTATTTATATATTATATGCGCGGTACTTATTAGAAAGCGTTCAATATCAGAGATAGAGCTAACATATTTGGTTGGATCGATGTGAGTTTGTGACCCTGGGTTTCACGCTTTAGCGCTGACGATCGCTAAAGCGTGAAACCCACGGTCACAAACTCCCATCTATCCAACCAAATATATATATATATATATATATATATATACATATATCAAAATTACACAAAAAATATCTTGAAATACTAAAGAGTAAATTCATTCGACAAAATATCCATTGGCTTCAAACATGGACTCCACACAACTTCGTAATATCCTGGGCGGTCCCTTCGTTAAAGTTGGTAAATGCTGCAATAGTCCTTCCCTTCAGTTCATCTTTGGTGTTACAAGGAGTTTTGTTCAACCCCCCCCCCACAACAAATAATAATCAAGGGAGTTGCAGTCTGTAGAATTAGCTGGCCCGATGTAAGGGGTGATGTGGTCATAGAAATTATATGACAACTGTATTTTTCTGCTTGTTTGACATGCTGTAAAGTCCTGTTGGCAAAAATAGGGTCTTACATCAACCACCCTCATGAGCCAGGAGAGCGTTACCTCTTCAAGGTATTTGATGTAGGCACCCGTGTTGAGTTTGAGGCCTTGTGGGAAGATAAATGAAGATATAACGTCACCATCACTAGTGAATACCCAAAAAAAGGCTCTCCAACTCTTTACGAATCCTCCACACTGTCCTTAGATTGACACATAAATTTCCTGAAATATTCATATGGGTGCTTCCGGGTTCGAATGCCAAGCAGTTCAGGAAGTGGTTTCCAATTTCTAGCGGAGTGAATTACGTCATTGTGTTGTTTTTCTCACAGATGGTACGCAACTAACCTTATTATACTGTGCTATTGACAAAATCAAACACCGCGCGTGAGTGAAATTAAAAAATATAAAATGGCGATCTTTAAATTGTCGCCATTATTATTTTTTTTAAATTTCGCTCACGCACGTTATTTGATTTTGTCGACAGCACAGTATAATAGGGTTAGTTGCGTACTATCTGTGAGAAAAAAAAAACAACACAATGACGTAATTCACCCCGCTAAAAATTTGGAAACCGCATCCTTAACTGCTTGGCATTCGCACCGAAAGCTCCCATATTAAATATTCAAATATTCTGTATCTCGGTGTGCTTTCGGTTATACTGTTAGCAATTATCAAGGATGATTTCATTTTTACTTTTAACTGAATGTATATATTGTTTTATGTATGTATCTAGAGTTATGTTTTATTTTCCAAACACGACCAGCACATTGAGGCCGTGATCATCGCTGATATTACTGATTGTTGACTTTTTCTTATTTTATTATTATTAATAATGCTTCCATTATGTTTAGCTGTTATATTTGTATTATTAACGAATATGCTGAGATTGGATTTTGTTAGGTCTCCGTGTGTATTTAAATGTTGCTGAATTGAGCTTCTTACAACTCTAGATACAAACATAAAACAATCCATTCTTTCAGTACAATGTAAAAAACAACAAAACAATAATCCTTGATGATGGCTAAAAGTATAGCCGGATACTCTCGGACTTACAAAATATTCAAACAAATTCTATATAATCTCTCCAGAAAAGAAAATTATAAATCAAAAATAATTGAATAACACTTAGCAGCAATATGTGTGTATGTGCGTGTGTGTGTGTAAGTAAAAAAATATAAGAGGAAAAACTATCCTTAACCAACGCGTTTTGTATTCTGACGGACTTCAAGATATAAAAAAATATATATTTACCTAATTTCGCTGATGAAAAAATGTCTAATCAGGGAAATATTATTTTTTTGCTTTGATAAAGTCAGTCGTCAGATTACAAAATGCGTCGGATAAGTATAGTTTTCCTCTTTTTTTTTTTTTTCCCAATATATATATATATATATATATATATATATATATATATATATATATAATAGTGATATGCTGCCATTATTCGTATACTTTTTGTGTAACAATTTTTGCGATTAGCCCCGTGTTAACAAAGTAAAGTTTTTGAAACGAAATGTTCGATTCATATTCAAAAAAACGTAACACATTTTTAATTTTAACAAATTTCTGAACATCTGTCTTTGTCATATTTGGATAGGAGAACAAGGAGAAATACCGTATATTCTCGGGTATAAGCCGAGAAATATGTGACAAAATGTAAATTATAATATAGTAGTTTGGCTCATATTCGAGTCATTATTTTGTCGATTTTCACAAACTTGGATTTCTATGTAACCATATATCTTAATATATAGTGCGATGGATATTAAATGAAGCACAGTATTTGTTTTACATTTAAGAAGAATTTTAATGAATATGTTTAGTGCTTACTGTCATTATTCATACAGTCATTTCTTGCAGCATGTGAATGGCCGCTTTTCTTATTAATTTTCATTTATTAAATGTGCCAATCGATTTGCATTTGATCGTTCTTATATGAAGTGAGATGGTTCCGAAATTTGATGTTTTTAAGGTACGTGTTTCATTCGATTTGTATGTTAAGCTCATCCCGACAAATATTTTGGGAAAAACGTTTAATATTCAGGCGGATTTCTTAATTTGTTTTTTAACTATGGTAATGAAAAAAAAACTCAGGCATCTTGAAATATCCGAGCGGTGGCTACCATCTCTACCAGACGTGAGTTGAGAATTCGGCTCGTTTTAAGCTCAGAAGGACATCAAAAGGATAATGATCGGCGTATGAACACGTTTGTAGCTGGTTTTTAGACGTTATGTTTTTGGATCTCTTTATTCGTCAATGTCTAAAAAAGACATTTTCGGTGAAAAAGTTTACACATGACTACGTCGAGGAAGGGATTAAATAAAATGCTGTTTAATTTGGATAATGGTAGTGATGTTGCATACTAAAAAGGAAAGTAAGTAAAATCAGTCAAAAGATGGTTATAATTATGCATAGGTAGGAAACGCTTGAATTTTAAAACTTCAAAATTTAATTTTTAATCCTTAGATCATCCACAGGAAATCCGGTTTCCTTTTGTCTTTATTCATATATATATATATATATATATATATATATATATATATGTGTGTGTGTGTGTGTGTGTGTGTGCAATCTTTGTCCGTGAATAAAATCTGTGTGTATGTGTGTGAATTTATAACAAGATGGACGTATTTTTTCTCGTATGTTTCGCTGAAGAAAACAGCGTAATCAGGAAAATGATATATTTTCTCGAGAACAAAATCAACATTAGTGAGATGAAGCATGACCTCCATTATGCGTCCGAACGCTTGATTATTATTCTAATTCCCTCGTTAGAGAAATTACATTTTTAACCAATTTCAGTTTTAGTTTTGTGTGATTTAAGAAAAAAAAAATCAACAGTGGTAAGACATGCATATATATATAAATATATGTTAGTTATATGTAAGATACCTCTTGATTGCTTTTTCACATTTTCGTTAATTTCCGTGGATTTCCGTCGAATTAAACTTTGGCCGTATCACCGTTAGGATGTAGGTCAGCTCATCGGTATCCTCCTCTCTCCCCTACCCAGGCTCTCCTACCTCCATCATATAATTCCAGTAACGGTATCTTCTTTCTATATCTCCCACTAAGTCCCCTATAGCATCCGCTCTCCCTTTCTTTCTCCAACTAACAAGTATCCCAATAGATATATATTGGGGGGGGGCAAATATTTGTATACATACAAATTTTTAATGAATTAACATACTTTTCTCTGATCTCTCGGTTCCCGGCTACCCCCCTCTCCTTACAAAAGACTCTCAAACCCACATGCACGGCCATGGTGTTTACATTAATGACTTCTCCCACTGGCTAGAAAGTTGTCTCTCGAATCGCCAGACTATTCGTACTTGTGTATCCGGCTATCTCTTCTCAATGCCGTATAGCTCTCCATTCTCTCAAGACTGCGGAATAATCGATAGCATTTCTCACAGCATAGACAAGGCTCTCTCTCTCCATCCATTTGCTCACATATTAGTGTTTGGTGATTTTAACGCCCATCATACCAAGTGGCTTAAGAATGCTAATACTGACCTTGCTGGCATTCAAATACTTAATTTTTCAGTCTCTCAATCCCTCATGCAGATAGTTGACTTCCCCACACGTTTTGTCTACAACCGGGACGGTAAGGTCTCTCTTCTGGATCTTTGTTTTACCTCCATCCCCGAGTCTTGTAGCGCCTCGCAGCTCTGCCCTCTCGGTAGCTCTGATCACGCTGTAGTGTCGGTCATTTCCTTCAACTCCACCTCCTGCAAGGACCCTCCTACCTCTAGAACCTCGTTCTGCTATCAACGAGCTGACTGGGGCTCGTTCCGTGATTTCCTGCGCGATGTCCCCTGGGATGTTGTCTTAACGCTCCCCGTTCAAGAATGTGCTTCTGAGGTCTCCTCCTAGGTCAAAGCTGGAATCGACGCTTTCATCCCCTCAATGAAATTTAAGGTCATATCGTGCTCGTCCCCCTGGTTTTCTGCTGCTTGCTCAGCCGGCATTGCCCATAGGAACCACTTCTTCCACCTCTATCGTAGCGATATGTCCGGCTGCAATAGACGTCTCTTTGCCTCTGCCCGCAACGAGTGTAAGAGTGTCCTCAACGAAGCTAAATCACTATTTGCTGCTCGAATGTAAGAACGTATTGCTTCTCGCAAATTCGGCTCCAAGGATTATTGGCGTCTCTGCAAGAGCCTACTAAACAGTAGCAAACCCTCTATATCTCCTTTGTTCAACCAGTTTGAGGTCCTGACGTCCTCTGCCGACAAGGCTGGATGCTTTGCACGGACATTTTCTTTCAATTCAACGCTCGACTCTTCCGGCGTACCCGTACGCGACTTTCCTCTTAGAACTGAGGCCCTGTTGAGCGACTGACACATAACCACGTCATTGGTAATGGGCATTATCTCTAATTTAGACCCTCGAAAGGCTAGAGGTGGAGATGGGATACCAGCCATTGTCTTGAAGAAATGTGCGCCTTAACTGGTGCCTGCCCTCTCCAAATTATACAACTACTGCCTCAAGGAATCTTGTTTTCCAGACTGCTGGAAGTCCTCATTGATTGTTCCTGTCTTTAAGAACTCCGGCGACCCCTCTACCCCTTCTAATTACCGTACTATCAGTCTCTTTCCTCTCTTCGGCAAAGTCTTTGAAGCTTTAATCAACGCCGAAGTGTTAAAGCACCTTAGCTCCCATAATCTGGTCTCAGACAGGCAATATGGCTTCCGCTTTGCCCGATCTACATCTGATTTGCTTACGGCCATCACTGAAATTGTCTACCAAGCTCTTCAGAATAACGGAGAAACTCGTGCCGTGGCCCTAGACATCTCCAACGCGTTTGATAGGGTTTGGCATACTGGTCTTCTTCGGAAGCTCCAGGGTTATGACCCCCATTTGAATGTCTGACGCTCAACTTCCCGAGAGCACCTCTCTGCGGCTGTTTGGTCTCACGTTGGCTACTGACCTGAAATGGAACAAATTATTGAGTCAATTGCTTCGTCCACTGCAAGGAAAGTTGGCTCCCTGTGCCGCCCCAGGAAATTTTTTTCTCCCCGGAATCGATCCTTCAAATCTACAAATCAACTATTCGCCTTTGCATCGAGTATTGCTGCCATATATGGTCTGGAGCCCCTACTGTTTGCCTCGGGGTTGTTGATAAGATCCAGAGACGGATATGCAATATAACTGGCCCTGATCTGGCATTTCGTCTGCAGTCGCTCTCTCACAGACGCGCCGTCGCCTCTCTCTGTCTTTTTTACAAAACACTTTCATGGTAATTGCTCCGATGAGCTGCTTTCGCAGCTTCCCAGACTTCGCGACTTCAAGCGTCCTACGAAGCTGGCATCCCGGTTTCACCCTTTCACTGTTATATTTAACGCCCCCCACCCACGTGGGTCGTATGTGGCACAAGGCCGGTTTATAGTGGGTTTTTCGAGCCCGTAGGCTCGGCCAAAAATATTCCCTTCGAACCCGTATAAACGGGTTCAGAGTTGTCTACCTCCCCGGACGAAACCCTGCCCCTCGGCAAAGCCTCGCCCGCGTTCCCTTCCGCCCAGGCGGAGAGTTTGACAGCAATGACCGGTTTGAAACCGTTCACCCCTTCACTGTCGAAACTCCTAAATGTAGCCGCCTCTTCTACTCCAATAGCTTCATATCTCGCACCTCTCGCCTGTGGAACTCCCTTCCCTATTTCTGTTTCCCTGAGAGCTATAATCTCCAACTATTCAAATGACATGTCCAGTGGCCTTGATCTATCCACTATCCTTCTCCTCATCCTTTCCTCTATCATTCCTACCTGCTCTCGCTCCAAATCCTCTATAAACACTTGCGTGCTAGTGGCTTCCCGCCTTGCTAGGGGTGAAATGCTTAAAAAATGTATTTAACTGTACATATAATTAACTGTACAGACATATATAATAACTAGATAAGCGTAGAAAAAAAATGGTTAAATAGAAATGAATCCACTTTAATGGGTGAAACAATATTAGCACAATACAAATTTCAGATTTTAAAAATTTTAAATTTCTTTAATACTCTAGATTATTCCAGTGGAATATTCTAGAATGGTCCAATAATGTTATCAGTAGTTATTTCTGATATACAAACAAAGTATTCTGTAATTGATATTCGTGCTAGAAGGTTTTCACCATGGCAAAAGTTAAAGAATTGACAAATTCGCAAAACGAACTGATTGTTAAGCTCTGGATAGAAGGTAAAAATTAGAGGAAAATCTCAGATAATCCGAATATTCCATTTTCTACCATTATTTTATTCATTACAGTGCATAAAAAAAACTCAAAACTGTTAAAGACCAAAGAATTGCAGTTGCTCCAAAGAAGAACAGGTGCTCCACCAAAGATTTCTTCAAGACCTTCGAGAAAATTAATGCGTCAAATTAGACAAAATCCAATAGTGAAATTTGGTGGTGGTAGCGTCATGATTTGAGTATGTTTTTCTGCAAAAGCTACTGGCAACATATCAGTAAGAGTAGCCTGGTAGAATGAATGCCGCAGCATATCAAAATATTTTGGAAACAATTGCAGGATGATTTACTTTCATCAGGAATCTGTTTCAGCAAACGGACAATAAGCAATGGCATTCATAGGAAAAATCTAAAGTCACGCTCCCCTTGGAAAACTCCACTGCTACTGAAAATACACAGATGCCAGGTTTAGATTAGTTCGTGACTATAAGGATCAGGAAAAATCGTATTGGGAAAGAGTATTACAGACAGACGAAACCAAAATTGTGTTGTTTGGTGGTAATTCTAGAAATCATGTATGGAGAAAAGATGGCGATGTCTTCAAACAAAAGGACACAGTTTCAACATTGAAATTCGGTGGTGGCAGCATCATGGTTTGGGGCATGTTTTTCTGCAAACGGTACTGGTAACATATCTGTAATAAATGGTAGAATGAATGCCAAGGCATATCAAAATATTTTGGAAACAAATCTAATGATTTCACTTGAAATGATAAGTTAATTATATGAAAATTGTTTCTTCATTAGTTGGAAATAGAATAAATTAAAAATTTGTATGTGTAGGAATATGTATTTCTCCCAACTGTGTATATATATATATATATATATATATATATATATATATATACAGATAAAATGAGAACAAATAGTGTATGATTCTACTGTACGTAACACTTAATTTAAAATTGGTGTCAATACATAATGAAGCTAAATATTAATTATTTTAGGATATTAAAACATGTCAATAATCGATACACAAATAAAGTTATGTTTCGACAACATAAACGTGTCTCTTCAGGCGATGTTAAACTACAGGTAAGTGAAAGATTAATTTAATTTTAAGATTGAAATTATACTAATCTTTCACTCGGCAGTAGTTTAACATCGCCGGAAGAGATACATTTATGGTGAGAATCATATTTGTAAATGTGTAGCTATTTTTAACATGTTTTAATAACCTAAAATGAATATATATATATATACAGACATGACGGAATTGAATAGACACCAAGATAAATTTTATTTCTGATTTTTTTAATAACCAAGATAAATTAATTTAGATTATTTGATTAAAATTCCAGATAACAATACTGGAACATTCCACGAACCAAAGTAACATCAGACCTATCCGAATTTCAGCAAGGACGTATCGTGGGCCAACGTGAAGGTGGTCTTAGTCAAAGAAAAATATCTGAAAATCTTTCAATACCCCTTTTCTACTGTTAATAGAGTGATCGTACAATTAACCAGAGAGGGCAAGAAGTGCACAAAACCTCATCCAGCATGCCTAGAAGGGTCCTTGCATTAAAAAAAGGAAAAGGGATGTCAATCAAGTATTAGTTATTAAATTTATGACCATTTATGATTACTTCATTTGTATAAATTATTTGTTTAATAAAATAAACGGTTTCTGTGAGCGTCTATTCAATACTGTCATGTCTGTGTATGTGTGTGTGTGCGCGCACGCGAGTTAGAGAGCAAAGAAAAATGTTATTGGTGGCCAACCTTTGGAAAGATTTCGTTGAAACCATTAAATGGTTCAATAACGTTAATGACAAAAAGAAAGCTATCTTCATTAATTTCAAGGGTGACGATTTTGATGTTCCTCTGGGAGCGTATGATTCAGCCCAGATAGCTGACCTTATGGGCCTTTGTATTCTTGGTATCCTTAGTAGAACCATAGATCCAAAGCAGACAGGTCTATATAGGGACGATGGACTGATTTATATCCGTAATAACAATGGTCCACTAACTATGGAACTGTAAAAGAAAATTATTAGAGCTTTGTGACGATCGAGAAATTTTCAAGCATAGATATTGTATTATATCTTGTCACATTATTGTTATACGTTTATTTATTTTTTTCCGAGCCTTGCTTGTAGTAGTTGCATCGTCCGATCACCGATCTTAAGCAACGTTGATCGTGTTCAGTATTCAGATGGGTGACCGTTTGGCAATAGCAGCTACTGTATGCCACGCGACAGGCCTAGTAAACCGCTGATGGATGCATCTTCCTACTTGCAATTGAATAGGCTTAGGTGCTTCTAGACCAATAGGCGGAAAAGGCTTAAATGGATTTAGAGGAGAGACTGTAATTTGTAGAGTTAAAACTCTTAGGTATAGGGGTTGAATTTCCATGCAAATTAGGTTCTAGATTTAAAAAAAAAATTAAAATAGTTGTTACTTGAATCATTTAGACAAAATAAAACAGGAAACTCCCTTTGTAGCCGGACGGTGTATGAACAGAGAAAATAGTTCTGAAAAAAGACGCTTCACCCTGTTGTCTAGCAATAGATAAAAGAATGCCATTCACTATTTTACCAAAGGTGAAGGAAGAATTGAATAGAATGGAAAACGACGGAATTATTGAAAAGGTTACTAAACCAACTGATTGCTGGGCGCCTATAGCACAAGTAGTAAAATGAAACGGAAAAGTCTGAACATCTGTAGATTTTTAGAAGCTGAATCTAGCAGTGAAAAGGGAATATTACAGGTTACAAAATGTACATGATATTTTGCCTTAACTAGATGGAGCTAAAAGTTTTTCTAAATTAGATGCTGCCTGTGGATTCTACAAAATTTCGTTAAGTAAAGAAAGCTAACTGCTCACAACTTTTATAGCTCCTTTTGGAAGTTACCCCTTTAAAAGGTTGCCTTTTGTTATAATATCAGCTTTGGAAATCTTTCAAAAAGAAATGTCATAAGTATTGAAAAATATTCAAAGAATCGAACCAATTATCGACGATATTCTAATCTATAGCAGAACTATAGAAAAAAATAAATAAATCGATAAATAAGGACGACAATAGAAATTCTTAATACTCAATGTACCATTTTTGCGAATTTGGTCATTAAAGGGGTATGTGAAAAACCATCAGAGAGATGTCCGAAGGGGCAAGTGGATTACGAAAATTATCCTTCGAAATGCTAAGTAAAGTATTAATAATCAGGAAAATTCGTCAGAAACAAAGGACATGTTTCAAATTGCTATGTGATATCAATCCTACATGGCAGTGAATGCTAGACAGTTTCCTCATAGATGCCAACGGAAGTCGTGGAACTATTAATGCAAATGGAAACAAAATGGATGTTTTTCACTTGGAATCAGAAAGAAAAGAAAAGATAATGTCTGCAACACATAATAAGGAAAGAAGTCTTGGAGTCATTCTGTTTTGGTGGATAGAATCTTAGAAACATGACAAAGTACTAACTGCCGACTCAGAAAAAAAATAATCCTGTAGTAATAATTGGACAAGGCAGTAAATGGAAGTGCGAAGAAAGAAAATATTATTTACACTGTTTACATTGTTCGGACAGTTGTCCACATCTTTATTGCGGCTTTATGACTGTTGTATGCTTCTGTCTTCTTTGAGTATTTTTTTTTGTTTATTTCGAAACAAACACTTTATTTCGTATAGGCGTGGTAGATTGTTCTAATTCCATGTGCCATGTCTTTGGGTATCTCAGTTTCCGTTAATTACCCTTGATAACTCTTTGCTTTCGGTTTGAAATTCCAAGAAATATCATTTGAAGAAGCCCGGAGTGTACAAGGGTCTAAACATTGTGAGTATGGTAGTAAAAACGAGGACAATAGTTGGAACAATGTAAATAGTTTAAATATTACACAATACTTCATCTCACAAATATACATAGACGACAAATTCTTAGTTGTAAGAAGAGAGAATGCGTGATGGCCAGCAGTCCAAATATGAACATGAAGATAAATCTAAGTAAAAAAGATACAAAAAGAACCATTTACTTGGAATCAGAGAAAGATGATTGACATTTCTGAGATACTTAATGAGGAAAGAGGGCTTGGTGAATTTGATACTCACAGAACTTATTCAAGGAAAGAAAGGTGGATGGAAACAGCAAGTGGTGTACCGTAAATTGCGGCGTAAACGCCGAGTTTTAATGTCTAAAAAAATCTTTCTAAAATTCGGGGTCGACTCATATGGCGGGTATAAAATGCAAATCTTTACCAGGGAGTTGTATACAAGTGACCCAGCACTCCTAATCATTGCTGTACACCACGTATCGTACCTCCAGCAGGGTACCACAAATATATCGCACTAAAACTTGCGTTTGGTAAATATATTTGGTTTATTAACACAGAAATGAATATAAAATAATAAAATGATAACATAAATTCATTATTCTATTAACGCTACAGTAGACATCGCGCCCAGCAGCTGATACACTAAGTGTAAACACTGACCAAAGCAACGTTTAACTCAAGCTGTCATTCAGTGACTAGTACCTAGTTTGCATGTCATTTGTTGCTTTACGTAGCATTTTTCGAACTAGGTCTGTGTTTCCGTCTTTTCGCAAGGATGTATTGCCCTACATCAAATTGAGTAATTTAGTATATGAATTTAATTGCCAGTGTGCTGCTGGTTATGTGGGGCGTACAACCTTGCATTTGGAAACTAGAATCAATCAGCATGTACCTTCCAAAATACGACTTGGTAAGATAGATAGAATATGCTATCTTCCCCCCATGAATATGGAATCGGCTATTGCTCAACATTTAGTTGAGAATATAGCCTGCGCCAAGTTGTTTAAAAAAGAGTGGTTTAAAAAAGAGTGGTTTAAAAAAGAGTGGTTTAAAAAAGAGTGGTTTAAAATTATTCATACAGCCGATTCCAACAATCATTTGAAGATTTTGGAATCGGTCTGCATAGGATTAAGGAAACCTTCTCTCTGCCGGCAGAAAGAATTTGTAAAGTCTCTTAATCTGTTGGGGGATATTTTATTTTAACTGTCCCTCGCTAATCTATTTACACGATTATTTCCCCTCCCCTCGTTACAAATATATACATTTGTTTGTTATTTTAGGGTGTTTCCCTCCTCTTTTTACTCTTCATTGTCGTTAATATTCTTTTCGTTGATTCAACGATTGTCTCCTGATGAGATGTTGGCTGAAAGGGCCCTAGAGACTTTTAAAATTAAAATCAATACATTCCTTATATTAATTACGGTTAAAGAACTGAGTGTCGAAAGTATAACGGAGTCAATGGTAGACTAGTGTATGTTTGGGGCTCGACTATATGGATAGCAACGCGGATTGAGGAAATAGAGTCGGATCCATTACATGCACTTACATGCTAATACCCTTGGGAAAGATATAAATCCTCGTCTTCTTCCCCACCCCCGCAGCTATGGGTAAATAACAGGACAGACTGGGTTCTTTAGCCTTGGATGGCAACTGGTCTACCGTAGAAAGAAATGACAACCTACTGTGGGGGAAAAAATCTGCCTCGTCAGTCATGTATCGAAAGACTCATGATCACCTAAGCGTGTATCACGCATGGCATATCACTGACTAATTGACCAACACAGGATTTTGAGCTAAAATTCTTGAGGTTGAATTGTACGCAATTTTCTGTACTTAATACGCTAGTGTAAAAGGAAGGTAAAACAGGGATAGGAAAGAGAGAACTGTTATTTAGATAGAAAGTTGTGGAGAGCCGTTATCGTCCAAACGATGAAGAGATACAGCACACAAAGGAAGAAAATAAAGTAATTAATACCATTATTTACGTTGGTGGTTTAAATATTAAAAATAATACTTAAAAAAAGAAATAAATGAAAGAAAATTGAAGAGAGATCGCTGTCTGTGTTTTATTGAAACTCATCGAAATTACTTTACATTAACAGAGACCAGTGACAATTGTATACAGCAAATTCTATAGATTCGCTTTAACAATAGTGTCAGGGATTGCTAAGGCTACTAGATCACTAGATATTAAATAGACTGATTTCCTGTCCAAAATCAGCACTTTTTGAAGAAGGAAATACGCGAACATTTTCCCTTAACTTAATGTTGTTGAAAAATCCGTCTCCTGTTACGTCACTTCGCGAAAATATAGCTGTCGGAAAGTGGACGTCATTGGTGAAGACTTCTAAGCTCCGCGAGAAATGGCGATGACCTGCAACGTCTCGTGCGGATCAATCAAAATTGGATGTATCAGGCCATTGACTGATCAGACTGTTGTCATCGACAGATATTTATAAAAAACGTCACTCAAGAGTTGATAACTCCATACAAGTGATTTATAAATGACGACTTGAAAAGTTTTAGAAAAATATCATCTGATCATGTTAATTTAGTATAGAGCTATCCAACTTTTGCGACAGTCTTTTCTTCTTTTTTGATTTATGGGCATATCACGTTTGAAACACAAACAAAAATTAATACCGAATAATACGGTGTATATATATATATATCGTATTTTTCGATATATATATATATATATATATATATATATATATATATATTCTGTTTATACGTTATTTTAATAGATAATAATTTATGTAAATGCTCCGTTTTCATTTTTTTTTCAAATAAACATAATTACATTTACCGGCCTGAATTTTCGAGAAATTATATGCTTCTCCGAGAGGAAACACAATGAGAGCCACCATTTAATCTGATGTGATGTTAACAATTCAGCCACAAAGACGCTTTACTTAAATAAATTGCATCTATTAAAATAGCGTATAAACAGAAGTCGGATTCAATCCATTTTCATATATATATATAAAGTCATCCAAAGCGAAGAGTTTTTCGCTAAACACCTGATTCTTGCAAGCCAGGACCGAAACCCGACTGATACGGCATCAGTCAGAACTCTTACTTCTAGGCCATCGATGCACTGCAGTGAAAAAATGAGTGGAATTTGAAAGTTTTTCTCTATACGAAATACGACAGCGGATCATAGAACTCAATTCAATTTAACTTGAAAATTAATTCTTAATAGCAGTAGGAGCCCTCGTTTTTTAAAGCCACCTTTTTTCCTTAAATACCTCATCCCGCTTTCCGGGAGCATATACAGCATGCATATATATATATATATATATATATCATAAAGCCAACTTCTCGAACAACAGCCAAAATAGGCTTATAAATCCAACTAAATCAGAACTAGGCTTAATCTCTAAAAATATAATTAAAAAAATTACTGACCAACTGGGTAAGATTACCGGGGCCAGCCTTTGGAAGATTCCTTTGATACCATTAAATGGTTCAATAACATTAGTGACAAAAAGAAAGCCACCTTCATTAATTTTGATATCGTTGATTTCTACTCATCCATTTCTAGAGGATCTATTAATTGACTCGATTAACTTTGCGAAGAACTACATGGATATAACGGAAAGTGAACTCAATATCATTCTTGCGTCCAGAAAATCACTCTTGTCACTTAAGAATTCCACCTGGATTAAGTGCAAGGGTGACGTGTTTGGTGTTCCTATGGGAACGTACGATTCAGCCCAGTTAGCTGACCTTAAGGGCCTGTACTTTCTTGATATCATTTGTAGAATCATAGATCCAAAGCTGACAGGTTTATATCTGTAATAACAATGTTCCACTATGAAACTGCAGAAGAAAATTATTAGAGGTTTCAATTCTCTGGGTTTCAAGAGTGATGAAAAAGAAAATTAATGAAGATAAACATTGAGCGCTCTTTTTGTGTGTCAGTTTTAACATATTTCAAATGCTATATTGTGTTAATAGAACTCGCCTGGATTATACCAACGGATTACTCTCTCTATATATATATATTCGTTTCATTTCGTTGTTGGAAGTGCTATCTGATGATCCGGCGTCCCTTTAAAAGGACTCTGGTGAAATAAATTATTATAATGGTACCTTAAAGTGGTCTGTTTTTCTTTTAAATATTAGCTCTGGATTTACATTGAGCTCTCAGTATTTCATCCTCCTTTGGGATTAGCCATACAGATTATCAAATTCTTCATAACCCATTGAAGTCCTTAATCGTAGACTATTTAAGGCTATGAACCAGGTAGAATACTGAAGGGGTGCTAGCTCCTCTACAACAGTATTATTATTGGTGTCTATCAATACACCAAGAAAATAATCTATTGCTATCAAGTTAAGTTCATATGTGAATTTAAGAACGTAGATTTTTGGAAGTTTTTGTAGTTCATGTATTCCATCTGTTTTTTTTAAGAGGATAATATCTATATATCTTAAGTAGATGGTACTTGTTTTTTTAGACGTATTAAATATCTTATTTTCAAGGTTAGCCATGTAGAAATTACTAAATATTTGTGCTAGAATTAAAGTCATGGAAACGCTATCACATTTTACCTAGATATTATTTTGATGGTCATAGAAAGGTTTAATTGTTAATGAAGGGGGATCGATTGTTGTATATATTCTTTATAATTGTATCAATCGTTTCTCTAACTGGGACATTGGTAAATAAACTTTCAACATCAAGTGAGGCTATGTTTCCATTATTAGGCTTTTGTGTTTGATTTTGTGTTTTTAAGATTAGTTCATGAGTTGATACGGTATTTACTAGGTATGTATGGCGTAATGAGTTGGTTAATTATTTGGTTAATTGATAAACCAGATTGAGGATATTGAACATGATAGGACGGAGAGGGAAGTTAGGTTTATGTACTTTTATAGTTCCAGACATATATTCTGGTTTTTAGTTACCCATTATTTGGGGAAGATTTACGTTGTTTTGTTCTACGTTGTTGGCCGTAATCACTTTGTTGGTTTTCAATTTCATATGGTTAATAGGATTTTTTGGACATTTTAAAATTTGGGTTTGTCGAATATTTGTTGCAATTTTGAATAAGAATCAGATTTATTTAATACAACGAAAATATTGGTGTTATCTGCTTTTCTTAAAATTATATGAGTATGATTATGTATTTTATTTATATCATTCAGACTGTTATCCTCATCTTCATTACCACATTCACAATGTTGCAGACGTTGTATGCTCCGGCCTTCTTCAGGTGGTTGGAATGTCGAATTGAACCCTTTATTTCGCTCACTGGAGTAGACTGTTCTAGTTCCACGTGCCATGTCTAATGGATGTCAGTTATCAGTTATCTCTTGTTAATTTTCCTTCACTGCCTTAGCCGGGTATTGAATTCACATTCTTTTTCCACTGTGCCATGTTTCCTTAAGGAAACATGGCACAGGGGATAAAGGCGTTAGTTAGATCCAGTGACAAGACCCAAAGAATGTGAGTTCAATACCCGGCTAAGGCAGTGGAGGAAAAATAACAGGAGATAACTGATAACTGACATCCATCAAACATGGCGCGTGGTACTAGAACAGTCGACCCCAGTGAGCGAAATAAAAGGTTCAGTTCCACATTCCAACCACCTGAAGAAGGCCGGAGCGTACAACGACCGAAACGTTGTAATAACGTTGACAAAGATGAGGACAATAGTCCGAATAATGTAAATAATGTACATAATACTTCATCTCAGAAATATAGACAGATACTGAAAGGCCATTTTTTTGCTTTTGTTCTTTACATTTTTGTATGCTTTGATATAACATTCCAATTTCAGTTTTTTAGCCAATCCATTTTCGAGTCTGTAAAGATGACAGGTCCAAAGTTGAATAATTCCTTTTGGTGGTTTGTTATTTCGGAGTTGATAAATATATTTGTATTATTTCGAACATGAATAGTGTTTAACCACATCAATAATGATGACAATTGTAATGACTTCCGCTCTCACTAGGGAATGCTAGGATGAAGATGGATCCAGAGGGCAGGTTAAATAAAATACGTTGGTGAGTCTACCACGTGTCATGTCGTCTTTGAATTGCTTCGACTTTTCAATGGCTAATCTCATATGATATATCATTCCACCCTATGCCGAGTGGAACATGATGTCAAAGATGGATTCTTTCTAAAAGAAGAAAATTATTATCTAGAACAAGAAACAATTTGAAGAAAATATAATTTATTAGAAAAAAATATAACTACATCAGAACCGTTTGGTTTTACAAATCCGGGAAATTAGTAGAAATAGTTGCAGAGATTTCCAAACTCTTCGAGAAGTATCGAAACTATGGGAAGAAGATAACAAGACACAAGTAAGTACATTAACATATTGCATGGGAAGCGAAGCCGAAATTTTCTTTCTCACGAGAAGACGCAAATGTGCACGACTCAGTTTTGGAAAAATTCAATGCCTACTTCATGCCTAAAAGAAATATAATTCATGAAAGAGCAACACTTTATCTTCCAGTTCAATTATCAGGAGAACCCTAGAAGAAGCATTGAGTTTCCAAAGAAAAAAATACCAGACCAGTGATAGGACTACAGAATAAAGACCTAACCGAAACATTACAATTAATTCCTGATTTGAAACTCGAGAAAGCTACGTAGATAGCCAGGAGCAGTGAGCAAATAAAATCTCATATAGAAGAAATCCACAAGAAAAATATAAACGAACTAAAGACCCAGAGAAATCTACGAGATACGAAAAGAAAATGAGGAAACAACAACAAAAATGGCCGTAAATGTAATAAAAACATATATATGTAAAACTGTCCGGCGAAAGGGAATCACTTCAAGATGCAGAATAATTTCGCTGTAACCTGCGGAACTAAAGATAATACGAAACAGACAGTAACTGAAGAAAATAAATATTTCCTACAAGAGCTGAAATAAACAAATTTAAATGACATGGTATAAAGATGTAAAGATTTGTAAAACATCGGTGAAATTTAAAATCGGTAAAGACGCCTATATAAATATAATCTCAAAAGAAATTTATATTAAAACTGATATTAAAACCAGTAAAAGGCATCTTCACAAATCCTAGAGAAATAGTCCAATGCATCAAAAAAATTAATACCGTTACAGAAAAAGGTAAGTGCAAATATTATTATGTCATTGAGTGTGTAAAAGGAAAGAATTTATTGTCTAGAAAAACGTCTGTAAAAGGAATTTACTGAAACGTTGAGACAAAATAGAACAGTGAACTTATTTGATATCAGAGAATGTATGAACGGAGATCCAGTGAAAATAATTCTGAAAATGACGCTTCACCCTTCTGCCTAACAATAGCTAGGAGAGTCCTATTCACTATTTTACCAAAGGTGAAGGAAGAATTGAATTGAATGGAAAACGAGGAAATTATTGAAAAGATTGGTGTACGCCTATAGTAGCCCTAATAAAAAGAAAAAGAAATGTTTGAATATCTGTAGATTTTAAGAAGCTGAATATTACATGTTACAAAATTTACATTATATTTCGCCTTAACTAAACGTTTTTTTCTAAATTATATGCTACCAGCGGATTCCATGAAATTTCGTTAAATAAAGAAAGCTATCTACTCGCAACTTTTATTATTCCTTCTGGAATTTTCCTGCTTTAAAAGATTATCTTTTCTTATAACATCAGCTCCAGATATCTATCAAAGGAGGATGTCAGGATTATTAAAAAATAATCAACAAATCGAAACAATTATCGACGATGTTCTAATCTATGGTAAAACTATAGAAAAATACGACGTAAAACTAAAAAAAAAATGTTCTTAAAACATCACAAAAAGCCGGTGTCAAGCATAATGAAGAAAAGTGTAAATTCAAAAATTGATTACTAGTAAATTTTGGACACAGAATTTCTGGAGACAAAATTCAATCCAGCAAGGAATGACCAAAATCCTTTTAGGAGTCGCCTGAACCTACAAATTTAACAGAATTATATCGTATAATCGGCATGGCCAGATACTTAGGGAAATTTTTACCGAACTTGTCTGAAACAATAGAGCCAATGACCGAATTATTGAAAAAAGTACATGGTATTTATGTGGGATTACCCACAAGATAATTTTCTTATAAAAGTAAAGGACTTATTAACTCAAGCACCAATTGTATCTGACAAGACCTACAGTATTTAACGCTTACGCTAGCAGTTATGGTCTCGGAGTATCTTGATTTCAAGTAATAGATTGAAATTTATAAACAATAGCATTTGCCTCACACACTCTCAACAGCTCCGTGAGGAAATACGCACCAGTTGGGAAAGAGTGTTTGAGCTGTGTATAAACATAGGAAAAGATTGACAGATACGTTACAGGACTCGAATCCTTTAAACTGTTAACGGACGATAAACTACTTGTACCGTTAATAAACATACATGATCTGCACAATGCCCAATTTTGATGTCAAAGACTTCTGATAAGAAGATATAACCCAGTAGCAGAACATGTTTGAGGAAAGGCACTAGTTGTACCTGATACACAATCAAGAATTTCTTTATTCTTTAGCAACCATTTTTACCAGTGCTCATATTGCAATTTCTGCTGCTATCATTTTTTTTTTATTTTTTTTTTACCAGAGCTGATATTGCAATTTTTTTTTTGTTATTATCGCTTTTCTCTGTCACTCCTTATTACCAGTTCCCACATTGCATTCATTTCTATGCTTGGTCGGCTCAGGAGATTTTTGTGGCCTATCATATTGTAAACATAACGTCTTTAGCAACCATTTTTACCAGTGCTCATATTGCAATTTTTGCTGTTATCATTCCCTTTTTTTACCAGAGCTCATATTGCAATTTTTGTTGTTATTATCGCTTTTCTCTGGCACTCCTTATTACTGGTTCCCATATTGTATTTATTTCTATGCCTGGTCGGCTCAGGCGATTTTTGTGGCCTATCATAGGCATATAAGGAAAAAATAGACTACAAATATTAAGAGCACTTCCTAATGGTCACTTTGGACTAAAAAATACCGAGAGGGAGCCAAATAATCAGTGTGGTGGCCTAAAATATCTCAAGTGTTGGAGGGGTATCTAAACAAATGCTCGTTTTGCAACAGATACCGTCTAACAAATAATAAGGAAAAATTAAAAGTGACACGACTTCCTCAACGTCCATGGCAAAGAATTGGTACAGGCATTTTCACTCACCAAAGACACCGATATATTGTCGCAATAGATTATTTCTCAAGGTATATAAATATGGCAAAGCATAATCCAGTGACAAGTGAAAGCGTGATAGGGGAGTTGAAAAATTTCTTGTCGTGGAGGGTAATTCGTATTGAACTTGTTAGTGATAATGGGAAACATTTCTAAAGATACGCTTTCAAAGATTTTGCAGACAGTTATGGATTTAAACAGATAACATCAAGTCCACAGCATAAACCGCTGTTAAAATAGGTAAGAAAATTTTAAAACAGTATGACACAGTTCAAGCATTAATGGTATACCAGAGTACGCCAATTCAAACCACATTTGTCCTTCCCACAGAATTAATTAACAGAATGAAAATAAGAACCACATCACCTTTAAATCCAGAATAGTTATTATTAGAATGTTCTGATTCCACACAAATCAGGAAGAGAGACAAACTTGAAAAAGCCAGAATGGAAAAGAATTTTAAATATTCCATGACGTCAGTTACGTGCCATGTGTTATACACGTTTAAGCGATCATGTATCTTTTGATATATGACTAACGAGGCAGAGTTTTTCCCGCAGTTGGTTGCCATTTCTTTTTGCGGTAGACCAGTTGATATCCAAGGCTATAGAACCCGGTCTGTCCTGCTATTTACCCATAGCTGGGGGGGGGGAGAAGAAGAGGATCCATATCTTTCCGAAGGAACGTAACGGATTCGACTGGAAATTCGAACTCGGCTCTCCGATTCCACAATCCGAGCCGCTATTCGACTGGAAATGGCAACCTACTGCAAAAGGTACATAATCACACATGGCACATAAGTGACTAATTACTTTAACGCCAGAAACTGATTAACTCTAAAAAGAGGAGATAGAATAAAAATATATAAAGAGAAAAAGACTCTGACAGATGGTCGTATATTGCGGCAACTAATCAAGATTTCCGATGAAATAGGAAACATATTTAATTTATAGGTTTTGAAAAAAAGACTTTAGAGAAATAAAACAATTAGTGTACATTACAGGGATATTCAAACAAGTAATAATACAAGTGAAAGTACTTGAAAAAAACAAAAAACAAAACAAAACAAAAAAGAAAAACAAGTCGATGACGAAAAATATAAACTCTAAAATATCTGTTTCATTTCATAAAGTGAGTGAGTTATCACACTTGAAATGTAAACAAAACAAATTTTAATTGTAATGATTTATTTTGTAATTTTGAAAACTTATAATAAAAAAATAAATTACCTTAGGAAATGGGATGTCATACCAACACCAATAATAATAATGATGATCACAATTATAAGGACTTCCGGTACTACTATGGAATGCTGAGATCAAGAATGGTTCAGTGAGGAATTTAAATAAAATAGGTTGTGTAGTTTACCACGTGTCGTGTCATCTTAGTGTTGTTTCCGCTTTTTAGAGTCCAGTCCCAAATATCATTTCACCGTAATCCCAGTGTAACAAATAGTTCCTATGTATAGCGTATTAATTATTTTTGTGTAGACAGTGTTGAGTTTCAGATTTATTAGAGACTTCTGAAAGTCTATGTAGAATTTCTTTAAATTGATCATGGTGTCTCTTGTGAAACACTTATGCTCTTTTACTAAGAGTTTTTATGTTTTCTTATGCTGTTACAATCTGCCTCTTCACAAGATTACGTTTAAACTGCCAAGAGTTAGTATCATGAGGAACTGATGAATCAATTTTGTATTTGTATATTTAGGTTATATAGCTTCATTCAAGTCTATTTCGTTGAATAATCTCAGTTTTAGTCGATTTTTGTTTTAACACTTTCAAATTCATTAAGTAAGGTGCCGTAGTTTTCCCATTCCTTTTATTTTTCCCAAGTGCTTTCAATCTCATCAAAGATCATCTTCAGGGGTAAATTGCTAAGAAAAAAAAACTAATGTAATAGTTTTGATTTTTTTTAATAAATGCTCGTGAAATTCGCTCTCTTTATACAAAATTTAAACATTATCAAGGGAGGTAATTCTATTTATATTTGAATTTATTTTAAAGAATTAAAATTTAGGCTTTTTAAAAACATTTCTGTTATAATAGCAGCACTGTTTTAAAATGGATTATTCAAATCACAAATTCTGCGGTACTTCAAATATATATATATATATATATATATATATATATATATATATATATATATATATACACATACATACATATATATATAAATATATATATAGATAGATAGATACATAGATAGATAGATAATTGTATATACATCGAAAAATACGGTATACATATATATCCACGAAAAAATACGGTATATATATATATATATATATATATATATATATATATATATATCCCCACTCGTTTTGCCTTAACTTCCCCCACTCGTTTTGCCCTCAACCGGGTAAGTAAAGCCTCTCTACTCGACCTGTGCTTTACCTCCATCCCCGAATCCTGCAGCGCCTCGCAACTATGCCCACTTGGTAACTCTGACCATGCAGTAGTATCGGTTAACATCTCCTTTAACTCCACCCCCTATAAAGAACCGCCTACCACTAGAACTTCGTTCTATTATCAACGAGCTGACTGGGACGCGTTCCGTGATTTCCTCCGCGATGTCCCCTGGGATGGAGTCTTTAAGCTCCCCGTCCAAGGTTAAAGCTGGAATCGACGCTTTCATCCCATCAAGGAAATATAGGGTTAAGTCGCGCTCCTGCCCCTGGTTTTCGGCTGCTTGCTCAGCCGCCATCGCCCATAGGAACCACTACTTCCACCTATACCGTAGCGACATGTCTGACTGCAATAGACGTCTCTTTGCCGCCGCCCGTAACGATTGTAAGCGTATCCTAAATGATGCTAAGTCACTATTTGCGGCTCGAATGAAGGAACGTATTGCATCTCGCAAATTTGGCTCCAAAGATTATTGGCGTCTCTGCAAGAGTGTGTTGAATAATTGGAAACCCTCTATACCTCCTCTATTCAACCAGTTCGAAGTCTTGACCTCCTCTACCGACAAGGCTGAATGCTTTGCTCGGAAATTTTCATCCAACTCGACGCTCGACTCTTCTGGTGTACCCTTACCCGACTTCCCTCTGAGAACTGAGGCCATATAGAGTGGGTTGAACATAACCCCAACCTTGGTACTGGGCGTTATCTCCAATTTAGATCCCAACAAGGCGAGTGGTGGAGATGGGATACCAGCCATTGTCTTAAAGAAATGCGCGCCTGAACTGGCGCCCGCCCTTTCGAAACTATACAACTACTGCCTCAAGGAATCTTGTTTTCCTGACTGCTGGAAGTCCTCTTCGATCGTTCCTGTCTTCAAGAACTCCGGACACCCCTCTGACCCTTCCAACTACCGTCCTATCAGTCTCCTTCCCTCTTCGGCAAAATCTTGAAGCTCTAATCAATACCGGGGTGGTTAACCACCTCACATCCAATAATCTGCTCTCAGACAAGCAATATGGTTTCCGCTTTGCCAGATCTACAGCCGATGTGCTCACAGCCATCACGGAAACAGTCTACCGAACTCTCCAAAATAACGGGAAGCCCGAGCCGTGGCACTAGATATCTCCAAAGCATTTGATAGGGTTTGGCACGCCGGCCTTCTCCGCAAGATCCAGGGTTATGGCATTACGGGTCAATTATATAACGTAATACAATCATTCCTGTCAAACCGTGAATTGAAGGTCGTTCACAACGGATTCTCCTCCAGTTCCTACCCCACGAACGCAGGTGTTCCTCAAGGCTCCATCCTAGGCCCCCTCTATTCCTTATCTATATAAATGACCTTCCTGACGCCGTAACTTCTCAAGTCGGCATCTACGCGGATGACACCACAATTTATTCCTGCCTCAAAAACAAATCCAGTCTCGCTGACAAAACTCACCTTGCCGTGCGCCTCGTAAAGGACCTCCAATCGATTGTGAACTGGGGCATGATTTGGCTGGTCAACTTCAACACTTCGAAGACAAAACTGCTCTCTATTAATCACCACAGAAAGCCTTCCCTTCCCTCCATTATAATGTCTGACGCTCAACTTCCCGAGAGCAACTCTCTGCGGCTTCTCGGTCTCACGTTGACTGCTGACCTGAGATGGAATAAATACATCGAGTCAATTGCCTCGTCCACTGCGAGGAAAGTTGGCTCCCTGAGCCGTGCTAGGAAGTTTTTCTCCCTGAGTCGATCCTCCAGATATACAAATCCACAATTCGCCCTTGCATGGAGTATTGCTGCCATATATGGTCTGGCGCCCCTTCTGTTTGCCTCAGGGTTCTTGATAGGCTCCAGAAGCGGATATGTAATATGGTTGTCCCTGCCCTGGCGTCTCGTCTACAGTCACTTTCTCACAGACGCACCGTCGCCTCCCTCTGTCTGTTCTACAAATACTTTCATGGAAATTGCTCCGAGGAACTGCATTCGCTGGTTTCCAAACTTCATGAGTTCAAGCGCCCTACGAGGCTGGCATCCCGCTCTCACCCCTTCACTGTCGAAACTCATAAATGTAGCCGTCTCTTCTACTCTAATAGCTTCATGTCTCGCACCTCTCGCCTGTGGAACTCTTCCCTTCTCCTGTTTCCCTGAGAGTTATAATCTCCAGCTATTCAAGTATAATGTCAATCGACATCTCCAGTTGCCTTAATCTATCTACTACCCTCATCCTTTCTTCTATCACTCCTATCTGATCTTCCTATTTTCTGTAACCCCTTGCGTCCTAGTGGCTCCCCGCCTTGCTTGGGGTGAAATGCTTAAAAAAAAATATATATATATATATATATATATATATATATATATATATATATATATATATATAGTCAAGCAATAGATATTTGGTTCTACAGAAGGATGCTAGTAATATAGACCAAACTTGTGAGTTTGAGAGAAAATGGAGGCAAATCGGTCACTTACATTTAACACTAAGAAGACCTAGTTGAAATTTCTAGTTTACAAAATAAAAAAGGGGTTTGTAAAATTGAATACTCTCTGAACAGATTGGTGTCAATTGGGATTGAGGGGAAAAAAACGCATAACCTACATGGCGAATAAGTGCCTAGCAGAACAAACTTTACGAGAGATAACAAAAAGAAAACATTTGCTAAGTGCTACAAGAGACAAGGAATTGTAGAGAGCAATGTTTACCAATGTCCTGAACGGACACGGCACATAGAAAAAGGTGGGTGTTTTATGGTTAAGTCTCATTTGTTTTTCTAAAATAAAATCTTCTATAAAGAATTAAAGAAATGTCCAGTTTACTTATTTGTTTAGTCACAATTTCCCGTAAATATACGTTTGGATATTAAGCGAAATCTTACTTATTATAAAACGCAGATTTGTGTGTGTGTGTGTGTGTGTGTGTGTGTGTAACGTTTATATATTGGATCGGATTTCCTACATTTTTCAACCGATTTCAACAAAACTTCCCAGGACTACATAAAATTACCTTGTGGTGGTTCTAACAGCGGGAAAAATATAATTGTTTTTGCACAAAATCAATTTGAAAACACGATTAAGAGACATCGTGAAAATGGAAGTGGCGACAACTCACATCGGTTTGTTTGTGTGTGGGATTACTTTAAATATGGGAGCGGATTTCCTATATTTTTCAGCCGATAAAACAAAACTTCACTTTTTTTTGGCAGGTAGTGTTTCTTATTCTCTTGTACACTTTTTTCTTTATTTTTAACATTCAGAATGCTTTAAAAATTCCATTTACAAGACAATTATTTATAATAAAATTCTATTCCATCAGTAGACTCATAACGATTGAAAACAATGTTTTTGTTTGAGTTTGGGTTTGACCAATTCGTAAAACGATATCTACTGATTGTACGAATACAAACATAAATTCTTTATCTTTAGGGAAAGATAATGAAATCTAAACATACACAAGTCCTAACTAAAATTAATATTCGGAACGGGAAACTACTTTAAATACACATGGTGTCCAATTTTTTTACTGTATTCAATAAGTAAAAATCATAAATTGTAAAAGATTATTATATATTACAGAGAAGGCTACTAAATGAATAAGGTTTGTTAGATCATAATTAATAAACCCAAATAAAGTTAATATTTTTTGTATGAGAAACAACGAGTGAAAAATATATTCAAATCAGAATTCTAATTATGAATCACCACAAGCAAAATATGCAATTTTTTTTACTGTATTCAATAAGTAAAAATCATAAATTGTAAAACTAAAAGATTACAGAAAGGCTACCTACATTTTTCAACCGATTTTAACAAAACTTCACTTTGTTTTTGGCATGTAGTGTTTCTTATTGTCTTGCACACTTTTTTTTATTTTAACATTCAGAATGCTTTAAAAATTCCATTTACAAGACAATTGTTTATGATAAAATTCTATTCAATCGGTAGAGACTCATAACGATTGAAAACAATGTTTTTGTTTGAGTTTGAGTTTGACCAATTCGTAAAAAAAACAAAAAAAAAAACTAATTAAGACATGCGTGTCCATCAACCTTAAACAATAATCTTTGTCAATTTTATTTTTCAGTCTTAATGATGGTGGATACTTGATCTATCTCTTACTGTTATATCCCCGGGCAACGCCGGGCTCTACTGCTAGTCAAATATATATATATATATATATATATATATATATTTATAATTAAGTAATTTAAAATTCAAGAAATAAATAATCAACATGGTTGAATATTACGAATTATATCATGCTAAGAAATTTTCAATGATGATGAAATTATATATTCAAAATTTCATATATATATATATATATATATATATATATATATATATATATATATATATATATATAAAGAAACAAATATAGTCTTAAGATGTGCTATATTCATACGATAAACTGCTCAGTATCGGAGATAGAGCGTGTGTAAATATAAAAGTAAACATAGAAGTCAACCCTTAGAAGCTAGAGGCATGAAACAGACTGTCTTGTTAACTTCTATGTTCACTTTTATATATATATATATATATATATATATATATATATATATATATATATATAATCAATAATAAATGCACTGGTTTTCCACTTAAATGTGACATTTCTAACGAAAATCTAATGTAGAAAAATAAATACAAAAAGGAAACGGAAGAGAATGCAAAGAGACAAGAAAATCATGAAAAGGAGAAATGACACTATCACTTGACACATACGGACATATAAAGACTTGACAAACTAAAAGCAAATTATCTGAATTAAATAAATGGCATTTTCTGCCTGTCCGTCCATGTGACTGAAGCCACTGTAACTCTGGCCGCATTTGCACTACATAGACATTTTATACCTTTTTGGAATCAGTTTTGAAAATCTACCCTTTTTATCGTGCTTGAAAATACAGCATTGGGATGTGTATCCGGATGAGGAGGATAGAGTTAAAAAAATTCAAATTTTAAAAACTGAAATAAAATATAATGAGTTTAATGTAACACCAAAACTTTAATTTACAAAAATATTTTAAATCTCTATCTATAAAACGCAGGATGTGTGTGTGTGTGTGTGTGTGTGTGTGTGTGTGTGTGTGTGTGTGCAACGAATGCACAGCCGCAATTTTTGACGGATTTGCACCAAAATTTACATGCACATGCTCCAAATTAGCAGCAAGGCCAAGACCGAATTTGCATTTCCCAACTCCCATCGATAGTGGAAATAATCGATTTTTCATGCGTCTACGGCAGTTTTCATGTAGTTTGCGGCCATTTTCTACTGGCCAGAATGAGAGCCTATAGCTGGCTGCCACGAATAGGTAGGAAGATTCTATTGGTCAGCGTGAGAGCGAACAGCTGACTGACACGAATGTTAATCATGATAGCATGCAAAAAAAAAAAATCGATAGCTGCATTCATCACAAGTGGGAAAAATTTAAATCTGCATGGCACTTTACTCCAGTTGGCTCATTCGCTTGCTTAAATTCAACGTTGATTCTGATTCCGCAGAACTAGGTTGGGAGTGAAAAAGTATTTGTTGTTAACATTTTTTTTTTCATTCGTTTTTTCCAGTTACGAGTCCTTTTTTAAAGCTGATCGTTTTGTGTTCATTTTGTTTAGTTCTTTTTCCCTAACAGATTTAATGTTTAGTATAGAGCTTAGAAAAAATTCACACTGTGGCAAGAAGTAAGGTATGTAGCAACATCAGCACGGAAAAGGGCACTCCTTTAAAGGCAAGGAAGGGCAAAAATATTTAAAGTCAAGTGATAGCGATTGCTGTATGAGTCGTGCGATTTTTGAATCAAGCACGGGCAACGCCGGGCCATGCTGCTAGTATAGTATAGAATATCTCCAAAACTTTGTGAATTGGTAAAAAAACAAATTTTATTTCTTCAAAATACTAAAGAAGCAGAGTTGTAATCTGAGGAACCCAGTTTTCGGCATGAATTGGAATTAGGGTCGAAATCGGTCTATTGGTCGTAATTAGGCTTGTAGCCAGAATTAGAGTTAAAGAAAGGTTTTGGAGTTCCATGGTGTAAACTGAGGAATTCAAAGTTGTTTCAACAAATTATCATTGGTCCAGTTTAGAAAACAGAGGTCTCTTTAGTTTGGTGTCGGAGGCCCAATAAGCCTCATGTAGGAGCTAGAATAAAAGTCCGTACTTAGTGTGTTAAAGAAATGGCGATTTCATGTTATCATCTTTATTTATAATATTCTGCTTATCCACACTTTTTAAATATAGATAAATTTGTTATTTTAAAATAAAAAAAATATTTTAATTTTAAAATATGAATAAATTTGTTAAATTTTTAGAGGTTTCGACTTTTGTTTTTCCACAAAAGTATTCCAAATATTTAGAAAACCAGGAACTGGACATGGGATAAACGAAGAAGATGTAAGTGAAATAGAAGGGGACATGTAAAAACAAACAAACAAACAAACAGAAAATGACCCTAGAAACAAAAATAAGTCCTGAAGGTCTATGTAACATGTAATCTCCCATAGGACAGAGAATGTGATGAAATCTCCTCACATATGAAGAAGCGGCGTAAAGCAGCACTGATATCGTTCTAGCGATGAATATTACATATACGCTGAAGTTAAGAACGTGAAAAGAAAAAAAAACAACTTTTAAAGAGATTAAGAACTACACGAAACTACTGCTTAAAATTAGAAAGAGACCATTGAAATTTCTAGAATGCGTAACGAAGAAAGAAGTCTTGAAGAATTTAACACAATAAGTAGAGAGAAATGCAAGCGTGTTATTTGTATATGAGTGAATGAATGGCAGTGAAAGGTGAAAAAAGAGCTGTAATGAGGTAAACATTAATTATAGCAACAAGATACAGCAAGTTGTAGAGAGCTCATAATTTGAAAAGACGTGACATAACAGAAAAAATGCATGGAACTTGATTCTCAGCGGTCACATTAGAGTTTTAGTTGTACGTCAGTCTATCTACAAAATAAGACTTGAGTAGAGTAAGAATTAGAAAACAAGTCTACCGGACTATTTATAAGTAGTTGATATTCACGTGTTTAATTGTTATGGGGACGACGCGCCTTTTCAATCAAAGCAGTATTTTACAATATTTAAAATAGGTTGTACTTTAAAAAAAATAATGTATAATTTTGATATGTAAATTTGAAATTTTACATATCAAAAGTTAAAAAAAAATATATGAAATATGGAGATAAAGAAGAAAGGAATTCTGGTATTTTTTTTTTTACTTTTGTGTTGACTACTAGCATACACACACACTTACGAATATACATTATCATCTGAATCCCCAAACTAGAATTCATACATGAAGCAATAATTACCTTTTTTTTTTTTAGCTAGGCTTGGTATCCGTTAATTTCTGTGAAGTTCGAAAGCACGCCTTGTCTCTCCTTGAATTCGGAACGCCATACATTATACTATAATTTGTTTAATTGTTTGTTTGTTACGGGTGTAACCGGATTAATTATTAAAAATCAAACAGCGTAAAATTTTAAATACCAGAATTTCTTGTTCATCATATCGCAAACTCTGATGAAACTTTAATAAAAGTGAAACATTTTAGATTGGTAAACGTTTCGTATTTGTTCTTTATCTTATCATAAGCTATCTGTATAAAAAAAATGAAAACTTAATTTTTTTAACTTAAAAAAAAAGAAAAAAAAAGTTGACAATGTTAAAATAATTTATACAAAAAATAAAACAAGATTTTTTTTAACATAATCCTGGATTAAATATAAGGATTTGTAATTTGAAGAACCCAGTTTTCGGCATGAATTAGAATTTCGGCCCAAATTGATCTTTTGGTTGTAATTGGGCTTATAGCCAGAATTAGAGTTAAAGAATGGATTTGAAGTTCCATGGTGTAAACTGAGGAATTCAAAGTTATTTCAACAAATTATCATTGGTCCAGTTTAGAAAACAGAGGTCTCTTTAGTTTGGTGTCGGAGGCCCAACTAAATGAGTATGTCTGTCTATAAGGGCGGCTAGGCAATCCCTGTTGCAGGAACCTGTTCAGGCACATTTGTGTTTTTTCAACATCCGCAGAGCCCACCTATAGTTTATAATGCTACAATGTTGAGCGGACCTTAGTTACAGTTTCTGGGAGAGTTCGCATTATCTGGCGAACAAGGCCAGTAGGTTCAAACCCTCGGTCACGATGACTTATAACTTCTTACCCGCACAACCATCGACATCTATTCCAAATAGTTTCGTCTACTCACATGGCTTAGATCAACCTTTGGTATGGTTTTTTGTCACTTTCCAAAGTTAATGCACGTTGGGATCGCCTCTCCAGACCGACAACTTAAAAAAGTCACTTTCCTGATAAATCTACCATGATGAGATTCGAACCCGGTTCTCATGGTAAGAAAGCAAACGTTCTAACCACTCATAAAGGTGATATACCTTAAAAGAATCCAATCTATCTGCCGTTTTAATCAAAGCTTGGTACATTTATATATTTCTTTGATCTAATATTGTTTTGTTGCAAATCGTACTTTTAATTGTGTCTAAGGTTATGTGGTTTTCTTAACAAGAAAATTCTAGTTTAACCTCTCATTCTAATAATAATAATAATAATAATAATAATCATTGTTACAATCGATACCATCAGCGTCATTCACTATTTACCCGTATAACTCCGTTCTTTATTCATTTTGTGTATTTTTATTTCTCAAACCAGCACGTAATGTTATTGCCACCGGCCTTTTTATACAAATGTCATACCTTGATTCGATAGAATGTTCCTAAATAAAAACTAAAAATAAGAATATAAACAAGAAATACAAAAAAAAAAAAATCTTCCTTACCTTTTGCGCATGAGCTGTAACTTTATACCTTGGAAATTCATTGAAAATTAGAGAATGAAAAAAAAGAAAAAAGATCTTGAAAGCATGCGTACCGATCCCCTGTTGAAGGTTTGGGTCATGTAGCTTCTGTTGGCAGAATTAAGACGATTCAAATCAGAATCCTGGTTGTTGATCGTGAAGAAAAGCTGCGCACAGATTCAAGCCGGTTGATTTTCATTGTATGGCAAGAGATTCTTTTAGCAGATTCTGAGTGTCGGGTGGTGCATGCTGGCAGCAAGCCACATCAAACGAGCTGAATTCTGAAGTTCTCAAGAACTGCTATCAACACCCTCTACGCTTTGGTAATTCGTGTATCTGTTTGTCTGTGTTACACACTTTCACCTTGCTCTCGATATAAATATCAACACTTTTAAAAACAGCAGCATTGATAGTTTAAATGCGTATGTAAAATGTGCATATAGAGTAAGCCTTTAGACTGGGTGGATTGAGTAAATGCAAATGAGTTCGTTCTTTCTGGTAGGCAGTATTAATCCTGCCCTGCGGCTAGGTTTGGTTGATTCAGTGTTTTCCTATATTAAATCTATCTACCAATATATATATATATATATATATATATATATATATATATATATATATATATATATATATTAACAGTTTCTTTACATGCCTATAAAACTATTTTTCAGTTTTTTTGCTTTCCAGTCAAGTTTGATCTTCAAATATGTAAATGCAATGTCAATCGTTCTTTACTGTTTTCCTAATTCATATTCTTTTATTGTTGTCGTTGCTTAATAATGTTTTTCTTATATTCTTTCAAACACAGTGAGCCCTGCGTATAAGTGCCTTTTTGCTTTGAAATAATATATATATATATATATATATATATATATATATATATATATATATATATATATATTGAACAATAAGAAAATAAAAAATTTAAATCTTTGGACACACTGGGTTGTAGATTAATATTCTTTCGTTTTTTTTATTATTATTTCATTTAGATTCCTCGACTAGTTTCGACCGAAATGGCCATCATCAGGAGAAGAAATATTTCTGCTTGCTAGTAGCAGTGAACTACAGAAATGAATGTCTTGATGGAGAAAATGAACTTTTGTCTGGAGTTTTCATTTGTTTTTTATTTTTTATTTTCTTATCTTTTTAACATGAATCTTTTAACATTCTTTGTGTTGGTCAAACAGTCTCTTTTAAGTTGTTATTTGAGATAAGAGCTGGATAGATACATATTATTCTGAATTCTCTGGTCAGTTTGACAGTTTTATTGGACCTGGTGAGGGGATGTGTCTCTGTTTAGTGTTAGTGTGTGTGTTACTTGGTTCTT